>JADRCH010000156.1:2728830-2758687 GCA_019843965.1 Rhynchomys soricoides | reverse complement strand
AGTCTTTTAGGTGAAGGCTTTCTCCAACGATCTTCAATAAACAGCTCTCTGAGAAGATCTTGGTTTGTGCATCTACCTTTATTTGGGGTGGACTTGTATGCATATACTCTAATCAGGGTGAACTCAAGGGTTATATAGTTTTGGGGAAGGGGATAGGCAAATATCCAGGATGGGCAAAGGTCGTTGGCTGAAGGCTAAGACTACTGAGATGTCTCATTAGCATGGGGAGATAGTCCAGGAATCTGAGGTACAGGACTACATGACATTACTCAGGTAGTCAGTGGTGGGTCCGAGATGCCTCAGAGAAGAGGAAGCCCACTGACAAGACAAAGGTAGCCAGCCATTTTGCACTGAGCTCAGGGCTGTCCCATAATGCCAGACATCAACCTTAGCAGCAAATCAACATCCTCCCGCAGTGCTGTACATATATGTGCTGAGGTTCTGTGTTGTTGCATAGTTGGTGTTACTCCATCAGAATGCACACAACCTACCTGATCCCAGCTTCTCCTTATGTGTGCCGGTGCGTTTGTCCTTTCTTCATTCCCTTGCCACCCCTAGTCAGGTCAAGGCTCCAACCATGCAGGACAAGGCACCTATCTAGTAAAACCTTATAATTCCAAGGCTATGAGGCTGAATGGTCTCCTGTTCCCAGGGACCCTTTCTTCTACACAGGCGCTCTAATTTCTTCCTTTCTCTTGTGCTGGTTAGTTTTGGGTAAATTGATCCTAGCTGGAGTCACCATGGTAAAGGGACTCTGAATTAAAGAAGTACCTCCGTCAGATTGGACTATGGGCTTGTCTCTGGAGGCATTTTCTTGATCAATGATAGAGGTGGGAGGGCTTAGTACATTGTGGGTAGTGGCACCCCTGGGCAGATGGTCCTGGGTTGTAAAGCAAACTGAGCAAGCCATGGAGAGCAAGCCAGAGATGCAGTCTTCCTTTAAGTTCTCTGTTTCAGTTCTTGCCTCCAGGTTCCTGCTTGAGTTCCTGCTGTTTTCTCTCAAATTATGAACTATAACTTGGAAGACAAATAAATTTTCCCCACTCCCAAATTGGTTTTAGTCAGTGCTTTATCATGTTACCAAAAAAAAAAAAAAAAAAAAATCGAATTGGAATAGCTCTCTAAAATAATATGCTTCTAGAACTCACCCTCGGAGTGCTCAATTACAATCAGAGACACCCCCATGTTCCTGTATCAATATTCTGATAATTCTGCAAGAGGAAAAGTAATGCACCACAACTATGTATGATAGCGTTTGCTCTTCAAGTTAAGATTCCTCTCCATTTGTGGAGGTTTGGAATAGGCCCTGATTTTTTATTGTTTCTATGATAGGGAGCTGAGGAGTCTGATGCTTTTCAATTTCCCATGGAAAATATTGCAATGCTGTCTCATTTTCACTGTGTAAATAGGTATGCACATATCATATATATGTACTATTTTTATTCAGCTATATTTCAGTAATATTTCCTAGAATTTTTCTCTTTGTTGCTATAGTTCTGTTTTAATATGTACATGTCTGCACATAAATACACTATGTTTAATTTTTACAGTCATATTTAATCCTGAAATTTATTTCTGAAATGAGTCATTCCCTTCAATTAAGTGTAAGATACACTGTTTCATGAACACTATGTTCTTGGCCATCTTTGCTAATTCACTTTCTGCAAAAATCTGTAATTTAAAACCTAGACTTAATAAAACAAGATTTTGTTCTACAGAAAAAAAATAAAGATGATTAGGATTTTGAGTACAGGAATAACAGAGTCTTCATTAAATGTCATTAGTCTTATTTGAATATCTAGAGTGTTCGTTCTTTGGTACAAACACATTTTGTAATGTACTTTAAAAAGCACAATACGTGTGTTTTGATATTGGATGTGTGTTTTGAGGTTGACTTGGGACCAGTAATCACAATTGATCACCATGGAGGTTTGTTTTTGTTTACTCACTCACTTATTTGTGCATATTTTTAATGATGGAAAGCAGAAGGAGGAGATTTATTTAATGTAGGAGGAGATTTATTTAATGTAGCAACATTGGGAAAGTGAACAATGAGACCCAGTGAGCAGATCCCCCCCAATCTGAGACTGAAGTTTATGTAGAGGGCCGAGGATATGCACATCTAAGCCGGCTCCATCAAGGTGATGTCCCGCCCACCTTTGCCTGTTGTCTTAGTCAGGGTTTCTATTCCTGCACAAACATCATGACCCAGAAGCAAGTTGGGGAGGAAAGGGTTTATTCAGCTTACATTTCCTCATTGCTATCCATCACTAAAGGAAGTCAGGACTGGAACTCAAGCAGGTCAGGAGGCAGAAGCTGATGCAGAGGCCATGGAGGGATGTTTCTTACTGGCTTGCTTCCCCTGGCTTGCTCAGCTTGCTCTTTTATAGAACCCAAGACTACCAGCCCACAGATGGTACCGCCCGCAAGGCCCCTCCCCCCTTGATCACTAATTGAGAAAATGCCTTACTGCTGGAGCTCATGGAGGCATTTCTCAGCTGAAGCTCCTTTCTCTGTGATAACTCCGGCTTGTGTCAAGTTGACACAGAACCAGCCAGTCCACCTGTCATTGCTTGGGGGTCATTCTCTACCTGTGAGGTAGTCTTAGCTGTTAGAACTATGTGAAATCTCTGCAAGGCCGATTCCCCACTGGCTGGTGCCCTTTCCTTCTCTATACGTGAGATTCCTGGGAACTTCCATTTATTTGGGGGATCCTTTATACCAATGATCTGATAGTGTCTTGTTAGAATATCTTTATTTCTGCAAGGCTAGTTAAAATTCCCTACTTTTTGTTTTAACAGCTCAGTCTTAGGGTGGACTCTGTCTATGTTTGAAACAAATATGATAAACAGAATATAAGCAGAGATCAAGGTTAGAACACATTTAGTAGTGATAGGAAGCCATTTTCATGATGTCCTGGTTTTAATTACTTTTTGGAGGGCAGGCATAAGCAGCTCTGGGTCTCATCATCAAAGACTAGTCTGGCCTCAAACTTGTAATCCGCTTATTTCAGCTTCCCAAGCACTGGGATTACAGGAGAGTATCATTCCCAGCATGGCTTTATTTTAATTTTTTCAACTCCTTACCCATTGTCTCTGGACAATGCTCTCTGGAAGCATTGCTGATCAACTCCAATTTTGTTTTCTATTATCCCAAAAGGCCAGGAAAAGATTCATCCTGGTTGGTCTGACTTGGAAAGAGAGCCTCAGTAAAGGTAAGTGTTATTGTAGGGAATTGAGAGAAGCCAGAACAGAGGATGTGTATTAAAGGTTCAAGACGAAGTCCATAGGAATTTCTTGATGGGCTGACAAGATCATCCATCCATTTGGCTCCTTCTCATTTTTTTTCCTAGACTTCCAAGGCTGGTCTCAAGAGTGGTGAACCCAGGCTCTGATTTCAGGCATCGTCGTAACTGTTGGAGTAGTTACTAGAGTCACACCGTGAGGTCCTTCCCAGATGCTTCCAGAGACGGAGAAGTTTAAGTATCATTTGGCTGTATGTATGTGCTGCATTATTATTACTGAATTGAAATCGGACTGACAGCATTTCTCTTATCAAGAAGAAAATCAGTGAGAACTACTTGTCTAAACATCTATGGATTCAACCCTAATGTCTGGGAGTGCAGTCCCTGGGAATGTTCAAAAATTATAACAATAACTTTAATCTTTGGTTATATTTCCTGTTAGATGCTTATGGCCATGCAGCTGGGCAAAATTAACCACTTTCTGGCTTTTTAAAAAACCCATCTTCAATTTTCCTAAGTTATACCAACAAACAGTAGATGTTCCCCCGACAGCTTATATTTTCCCATGGTCGAATCTTCTGTTCTTGTATTTGGAAGACTTAGTGTAGACTGAGCTTGAAGGGTTCTGGGTGCCCTGAAATTGTTAAATTGTTAAATCTACCTTTCAGTTGCTCTATGTGCACACCACCATCTATATTCCATTACATGAAGGCTTTATCTTAGAGAGATTATTGATAAATTGAGTTTCATTATAGCATAAACTGTTTATATCATGATTTTCCATTAATTCATTAATTAATGGACAGGGTCTCACTCTCTGGTGACTGGTCCAGAACTCAGAATGTAGACCGTGTTTACCTCAAACTCACACAGAGATCTGACGGGTCTGCCTCTCCTCATTACTGAGATTAAAGATGCAAGCCGCCACACTCAGCTATCTGTTTTAAATTGATTTCTTAAAATCTTAAAGTGCTGTTTAGTGTTCACACATACCTCTTTCAGGATATCTTGTGAAAGAAACAATATTTTCATTGTCTCTTTGATGTTCTCTTTCCTTGCTTTATATATATAAATATATATATATATAATTTAGTGACTTTATTGAAACATCTTGAACAGTAGGTGGACTGTCAGGGCACCATTGAAACGTTGATGGTACTGGCGGGATACAAGCATGGAGACAGAAAGGAAGAAGTAAGCATCTGAGAGGAGAATGTTACATGGTAGTTGAAACATGACAGTATTTGAGGACCGTTTACATCTCTCTATCCTTGGAGCTACAGCCCCAGGGCCTGCTGCATAGTGGGTGTCCAGTGGCTTTTGTTTGGTTTTTTGGCTGTTTGGTTGACTTTGTTTTTTCCACACAGGATTTCTCTGTAGCCCTGGCTGTTCTGGCCTCGAACTCACAGAGATCTGCCTGCCTGTGCCTCTGCTGGGATCAAAGGCATGTGTACCCTAGTGTTTGGTATTTATAGAGCAGAAGATACTTAAAAGACGAAGAGCTAGTGTTGGTATTTATATGTGTGACTATCCCCAGTTGTATAGATCAGCTCAATAACAGCACACTATTCCTCTGACTTTCATTTTAACAATTTGACTCCCCCACCCCCACCTACTAAATATTAGTAGTGACAGGAATTAAAACAAAACATTGGACTCGTGAGAAATCAGGGCTCCCAGATTTTGTGGGCCCAAGCAAATCATATTTCTCCTTTTATAATCAGAAAGAAAATGATGCTCTTTGGATGTATCTAACAAGAATCAAAATAACTTAAATTACTCTAATGTAGCATTAATTTTTTATAACATTTACTATGTTAAGTGTGCATCTTTATGAGTATTATGTATGCATGTAAGGTTCACACCTGTGAACATGACTGTTGAGGCCAGAGGTCAACCTTTAGTGTCATTACTCAGGGGCTGTATACCTTATTATTTTAGGCAGTCTTTCATTGGCCAGCATGCCCCCTGTACCTGCTGATCTTTCCCTCCCCAGAGCTAGGATTACAAGAACACAAGACCACACCTGGTGCTTTCGTATGGATTCTGAATCAAATGCAGGCACTTAAACAGTCTCAGCAAGCACTTTATCAACTGAATTTTTCCATAGCCATGCCTCCTTCCAGAACTTTCTGTTGATAGAAAACTTGAATCTTTTTAATCTTGAAAATTTGGTTCAAGTAAGGTTGCAGGTCCGGGTAGGGAAAAGTCACAACAAAAGCTTTATGAATTAGGGTCTAGTAGTATAGCTCTGTTGGCAAAGTATTTACCATGTAAGCATGGAAGACCCAAGTTTGAGCCCCCAAATCTGCATTAAAGGCCAGGAACTGGGGGGATCCCCAAGGCTCCGGTTAGCCAGAGCCATGAGCTCCGAGTTCTATGAGAGACTCATATCAAAAAGTAAGGGGAAAGTATACATACATGTGCACACACACAAAGATAACCATAACGAACGAAGGGACACATTATTGTTATTATTTGAGTATACATACATGTGCACACACACAGATAACCATAATGAATGAAGGGACACATTATTGTTATTATTTGTAGCTTCATTAACACTGACTGGCATTATTTCTATCACCTAAAGTCAGAAGGTCCTGTTACCATGCAGGAAACACCATGGTCAAAGTTTTTAGCTACCGCCTTTTAAAGACATTCATTTTCATTTATATGCATGGATTTTTGCTCCATGTGTGTCTGTGTACCCCGTGTATTCCTGTTGCCTGAGGAGGTCAGAAGAAGACATTAGGTCATCCAGAATCTGAGTTATAGATGGTATGACCACGTGGGTGCTGGGAATTGAACCCAGGTCCTCTGGAAAAGCAACAAGTGCTCTTAACCACTGAGCTGCCTCTCAACTAGGTCAATTTTTTTTTTTTTTAAAAATAATACAAGAAGGACTTCCTTTTTAAGTTTTATCCTTAAAAGAGGATGTAAGTATCTTCTTCTGATATAGAATTTTGATCTGTTTGGAGATAATGAGAGAAGAAGCAAGGTTACCAGGCAAGGTTAGCTGAGCCTTGGGAGTTGAGAAAAGTGAGATTCTTCAGAATCTATATTTATATTTATATAATTACATAATTATAATAACATAAAATATATAATTATATATTTATATTATTTATATCATGTTTATGATTTAAAAAATTTCTGAAATTTTTTAAAATTTCAGAAATGAAATTTCTGTTCATTTTTAACATCCTTTTAAAAATTAGATATAATTTCTAAAGACTTTATTAATCTTTTTGCATACTGGTAGATCTATAATTTCTTTTTTTACATGCTTTTTATTTCAAATAAATTAGGTTGATCTCTTAATGGCAATCAATTTTATTGACGAGGAATTACAGTTTAGTGTGGAAAAAATTGGAATATCAAATGTTCCCCGCTGGGGAAAACATGAAAGCCTACTTGTCTTTAATTTGATTTGCCCATTTCCCAAATTCTTTTAAGGTGAATTAGCACAATTATCAGACATTACACCAACTAGAGTATTAAATAGAAGTATCCCCTGAACATTTGTCCCTTTGTCAAATCTCTGTTTTTTCATTTTCTGCTAAAAATAACAAGCTTCCTTATGGTAGCTGGGATCTGTGTTTGCGTTAGACATATACACTTGCTTTGGTGAGTAATTCCCTCAGCTCTCACCAAGTTCAGCGACTCACACTATGCCTCAGGCTTGTTCTGTACTTTAAGGGAACAGGAGGAGGCTCAAGACACTGGGTGACCAACCTGTGTGTGTCTTCCTGAGTCAATAAGTTCTTTCCACCCTGCAAGAAAGAGTGTGCTTTGTAGAGCACCACGATTACATCACCATGGCGTTAGGCTGGAGGCAATAAGTCCTTCTTATCTTCAGCATCTCTATGATCAGGTGCTCAGGGATTCATAAACGGAAGCCCACAGGAGTGCAGTAAGCAAGGGAGGTTGCCTCAGTAAATGTAGACCCAATACTGGAGGATTGACAGGAGGCCAACTCTTAGCCAATCAAAAAACATTCTGAGAGCAAACAAAAGAGAGAATGCTCTGAAGCTGAGTGTTCGGGACAAAATGGATATCTCAAACTGAATGGCCGAAACAAACAAAGCAAGATCCTAACAACCAGCTCATAATAAACCAATAGACTGTTGACCAAACTAAGGGAGGGTGGAACCTAGGAAAGAACTCAGCAACATCCAAAAGAGAGGTGATGTTGAAGGATGAGGTGCAAGGGACCATGCTCAAACCGAATGGCAATCCAGGAGACTCCTCCAGTGAAAGTGTATCATCCCTGGGGCTCCACACTGGGTGCCAAAAGCTTTAGACTCACTAAAGCAGCTCTGGTCACAAAGGGAGTGAGTTTCTTCTGGAGTCAGTATATGTTTGGGTACCTCAGATGCCATGTGCAATGTGATGGTAATTTGGGGAACTTTTTTTTTCAGCCAGCTTGATCTTACAGTTCTAACTTCATTTGGAGTGGCAAGCTCTAATTCTTAGGTAAAAAATGGTTTTTAATATCTAAATGATGGTAACTTTTATTTGTGGATACTGAGTTGAACCGTTTTATTATAGTGGCATCATACAAGATTTAGCTTGGAAAAGTACATGGAAAGCCACATTTTAGAAGCAATTAGAAATCTTTTAACTTTTCTTTTAACAAGATTGCCCCTTTGGGTGTACCAAATACTGATAAGTGGTACAAACAGGAGATGAGACCCATTAGAAACCAGGAGTCTCTGGGTCTTGTAGGCAAAACCAAATGCTCCCTTTTATTTTCCTGGTTAGAAATAAAAATGGGATTCTAGAATAAGTCACTGTCACGCTGTCCCCTTCCCTTTATTATCACAAATGTTGTTTAATTCAGACAGATTATCTGTACTGTCTTTAGTGTGTGTGTCTGTGGATGGCTATAAGCACATGTGCGCAGGTGCCTGTAGAGGCTGGAGGGGTCAGCCTCCCCTGGAAGTGGACGTACAGATGGTTGTGACCAGCCTGATGTGAGTGCTGGGATCTGAACTCAGGTCCTCTGGAAGAGCAGCCAGTGGGCTTAACTGCTGAACCGACTCCAGCCCTAATTAATATTTACAAGTCCTGGCTAATTATAATATACGACTACTTGAATATTTAACCAAGGGTCATCAGTGGTTAAGATAAAGAGCACCATTAATGTTGTTATTAGAGACTGCTGCCTTCTGCATAATTTGGGTAAGAAGAGTTAATGCCAATCTTTGGGTTTGCCTACTTAGAGTAATGGAAGGGAATGGTACTTCCTTTCTTAAATATCTGAGAGCATGATTGGGTATGTTATAACACTTAATGTGTTGTACGTTAACATTTTAACATCAACAGAAACACAGTGTGTGAGTGTGTGTGTGTGTGTGTGTGTGCCTTTTACTTAACAGGAAAAAGTTTACTCACTTGTTTAAAGACAAACTAGAGTTGTTTTTTTTTTTTAAAAAAAATAAATTTTTGTGAATTTAAAATCTAGATTTCTTTCATTCAATTTAGACTGAATCATGGTGGGAAAAGTGTGTTTCACAAAGACTGTAAAGAAAGACACTTGAATCTTTTAAACATGAAAACTAGATGTAACAAAGGTGGGAGTCTGAGATAAGCAAATAGTCACAAAATTAATGATTAACGAGAGGAAATGATAGCATTATCAAGTACAACTTCACTAGAAACAAGATTAAGCTTATTTTGTTACTTAGGAATGTTACAAGTGAAATACTAAGCACTGAAATTAAAATCTAAATCTGAAAGGATTTAAGAAGCGTAAAAAGTGGGAGAAAGCTCAGTTACTCAGAGTATTTGGTTGTCAGTGGCGTTGAAGGTGAGCGTCACTGAGCGTTGTTTGAGTATCACGTGGATGTCTGTTCTTAGATGTCATTGGCGTGTGCTGGATGTGGAAACTGAATCTAAAACTTCATCCCCTGCAGTTTTGTAACCCATGTATTGCTTTTAAGCAGTCAGGCACTCCCTGTCCTCTAGTCAGAATGGAGGCTGCTTGGTGATGTCTTTTGTCTTGTACTTGATGAAATCATCTGATTCTCTTTTTCCCTCCAGGAGGGTTTTGTAACCAATTCTGATTTTTTTTTTTTTTTGGCTTTTCGAGACAGGGTTTCTCTGTGTAGCCCTGGCTGTCCTGGAACTCACTCTGTAGACCAGGCTGGCCTTGAACTCAGAAATCCGCCTGCCTCTGCCTCCCAAGTGCTGGGATTAAAGGCGTACGCCACCATGGCCCGGCTCAATTCTGATTTTTTAATGATCACATTTTAAGGTCCTTTATAATTGTATACATCTTTAAGTGGTAGAGATGGCTCATAGTTTGTCCTTAGTTTTTGTTGGATACCAAGTATTTGCTTTGCAGGGAGATGTAAGTGTTTTCCAAAAGGAGTAAATCTTAGTAGAAAGCCCAAAGATTTAGTTAATTTTGATAACTCGTTAGCACGATTGTCTAATGAGTCAAGTTTGTCCATTAAAGTGAGCTTCACAATCATTATCTAATTTTAGTAGGGGCATCTCAAGTAGGAGTTGCTCCTTAAAGAGGAATTTTCTCACAGTTAAGACAGCAAGTATTTAACAAAGCAGAGGCTTTGCCCAATGAGGAAACATATAAAACATAAAAATAAAATCTAACCACAGGCTGTAAATGCTTCAAAGTAAAAGAATAGAGTAAAGTCCTTTTTCATCTATACCTTTCATTTAAAGGTTTTATACTAAGAGTATGAATAAATTAAGTCATATGCTTTTTATGTTAATCATGACTATTACATAAATGAAATATGGTTTTAATTTATATATTTTAATTTAGAACCTGTTTTGAAAGGAAATCTTATCAAAATCTTTGTATAGGATGTTACATTTTATAGCTTAAGGCAGCCTTATCTTATGAACCCAGTGATTATTGTTTTATACAAATAAATAACATTTTAATATTTTATTAAACACTTAATGGTTTCAAATATATCATTTTAATATTTTTAAGAAGTTTAGAAGAGTAGCCAAGTATGTAAGTCAGTATGTATTTATTAGTGTTCTTAATAAATCACCAAAATGCTTGATAGCCCCATTCTGTACACTCTGAAATTAGTTTTTAATTTTAGAAATTAAAATATTGTCACCTCATTTTCCCTTTCTCTTTAATTCCTCTAAAACACACACACACACACACACACACACACACACACACACACACACAGCTGACCATTTAGTACTGGATAACCAGCTGGGGAAGACTCTTCTCCCACTCTCAACATTCCTTAGTTACTGTGGTCTTTTGTCTAGGGTTGAGCTTTCCCCTTTCCATGTTATCATGTCTGTTGATGTCATCCTTATTCAGGGCTTGTTCAGGTAGCCACATCGGTGAGACTTCGGGTGTAGCTTCCCTGGTATTTCTAGGAGATGAAATCTCACAGCAGACATTTTGTTCCTTTGGCTCTTACAATCTTTCAGCCTCCTCTTCTGCCATGTTTTTTAAACCTTAGGTGTCAGGGTTGTTTTATAGAAGGATCAGTAATTTAAGTGAAATTACTCTACCCAGTCTGGTAGTGTTCCCCTCAAAAGCTTAGACTATCTAACACTAGGCATGAGAACCCCCCTTATAAGTTATTGGTTAGGGGAGTCCAAGAAACTCTCCCAACACTACAGGTTATTTTTGACAGAGGTTGGAAGTAAGTCCCTATTTCTGAAGATACCTGCATTTCAGACAGAACCTGGAGAAGATGAGCTAGATCTGACCTAAAAGCATCTTCCTTTGGACATATTTAGTTTTCATGGTACCAGAAGGTACCATACAAGCTTCTAAGAGAGGACAGCAACCAATAGTCCTACCCAGTTATGATGCCTATGAACCATAGCTACCACTGCACAATAAAGCCTAAGGGTGTAATAGTGGCACTTGTCTATTGTGATGACCAATAGTTCTCTAATTGAACTTAAAACCTGTTTAACAAGAGGGAAGTCAGTCCTGATATGGAAAATCTAGCTGTCTACCTGGGGATATTGAGATCATGGATTTGGAGGAGAACCTGCAACCACCACTTTGCTAAACCAGCATAATCTCTAACTGCATTCCAATTATGTACCTTTATACCTACAGATAAGAGTCCTTCTTACCATAATTCAACACAGGAACTTCTCTTTGTAACAGATAGAGAACATTACAGAAAAACAGCAACCAATCAAAACACAGAAAACAAGTGATTGTGCTGTGCTCAGCCCCAATTGATCTGTGCTAGAAGTTTAAATTGCCTTGATCTTCTGTACAGGTTACAGAAGTAGACATCTGTGTCTTTGCAACTTAAAAATGTGGTGATAAATATAAAGTAGTCAAGGCAGCCTGGTACTCCTAGAATGTCGACATATCAGAAGCTAATATGAAAGTGACATCTTCATATACGATTGATTGAAAAATAATGATTCCTAAGAAAAGTGGAATATAGTTGTATTAGTTAAGATAGTTTCTTTAACAAATACTGACAGAAAAACTGGTTATAAATATGAAAATGTCATGAGCTACACAACAATGAACTCAAATTAGATTGTAAATATTTTAAAACCTAAATTTATAAAATGATTATAAATAAACAGGAGAAAATCTTAAGTTTGAGATAAGTAAATATGTTTTAGGGCTAAAGTAAAAAGCTATATATCAAAGAAAATGACAGCTGAGTGTGAGAGCACACATAGGTAACCTAAGCTCTTGGAAAATGGAGGCAGGACTGAGGAGTCATGGCCTGCCTGAGCTCATAGTGAGAGTCTGGGTTCAATCATTGAGGGTGGGCTTGTTAGTCCTGGAATGAAAGAAAATCAAAGAGAAAGGAGAGGAGAGGAAGGGCAGGGTAGAGAAGCATAAAGGAGGGGAGGGAGACAGACAGGAGGAGAAACAAGGCAGGGTGGGGAAGTGGCGGAGGAAGGGAAAAGGTGATTGGATGTCACCAATGTGAAAATCCTTTAGCTTTCTAAAGAGAGAAGAAATTAAAAGACAAGTTAAACTAATGGAAGATAGTCACAACACATATATCTGATGAATGACAAGCATCTTTATAATAATATATGTGATATACTCTATATTTCTCAGTTTTTACTCTCTCTCTCTCTCTCTCTCTCTCTCTCTCTGTGTATGTGTGTGTGTGTGAGAGAGAGAGTGTATCAACAAGCATAGGCTTATATTTCATGTACTATAGACTTATAATACTATAGACTATAGTCTTACAGGTTTCAGGAAAGCTAATTTGATACTCAGGATTTCAAACAGAATAAAAATATAAGACGATATGGCAAGAATACTCTCAAAGCACAGCTACATGAGAGTGGTGTTCTCTGGGCTGAGTATCTATCTCACAGTGAATACTTACATCTGCATAACAGGAAAGCAAATAAAATAGACAGTTGGCACATTTATATATAAATAAGCTTAACACAAATAATAAGAGAAAATCAACTTTAAAATCCACAATTTGGGCTGAGGATATAGGAAAGTCGGTAGAGTGCTTTTCTAGCCTCCACGAAGCCCTGGTTTGAGCCTCAGCACCACAGAAACTGGGAAAGGTAGCACACAGCCCACGCAGCCACAGCCCTCACAGCCCATGCAGCCACAGCCCTCACAGCCCACGCAGCCACAGCCCCGGTGCCCCAGAGGTGAATGTGACAAGGTGAGAGTTTCAACATCATCCTAATCTACACACTGAGTTTGCAAAGCCAGACTGATATACAAGAGGGTCCTGTCTCTAAACACAAAGGAAAAATATCTGATGCTACTATCAATAAAGTGATTAAATTACAAAGTGATGATTCCAAGGGTTAACGGGGACATGGAACTACACAGCACGGAGCCTGGGCTTACAAAGACGTAATTTAGATATGCAAGGACTAGTAGAAAAACGTTCTTGGAAGCTTTATTAGTAACATCTCCAATCTGAAAAAATACTTTTGAACAACATAAATAAATAAATGCTGATAGATCTATACAATAAAGTATGTGATGGCTAATTGTATGGTTAAACTGGTTATATAGTTATATAAACATTATTTTTTTCAGATGGGGTTAACATAACTTGTTAAATTTCTAGTGAACCAGATGATCTCCATATGGCCACAGACATCATTAATCAGTTTAAAGACTATAGAGAAAGTCTGACCTTCTACAAGGGTCAGAGAATCCTGTGAATAGTCTTCAGTGTGAGGTCTTCCTTAAATATTCAGCCTGCTGGTCTACCCCGAAGATTTGGAAACTAACTACTGTTGATACAAACCCTTACAATATACTTCTTTTTCTATATGGAAAGAGTAGATGGATGGATAGGTAAATGATAGAAACAGATTGAGTATAGATAGATAAATAGATAGATAATGATGGTGATTAAAATGAAGGTAGATAAATGATAATAGAAGGTGGTTGGATAGATAGATAGAAGATAGATAGCAATAGATAGGAGATAGATAGATAGATAGATAGATAGAAGATAGATAGATAGAAGATAGATAGAAGATAGATAGATGATAGATAGAATTGGTTTTGTTTCTCTGAAGATCTATTAGTGTTTAATATGACCCAGCAATTAAAAATGGATAAACTGCTTTTTTTATTTCATGCTATGTAAAAGGTCATGTGAGTGAAAGTAGTCATCTGAAAGACAATATGCTTTAGTTCCATTTTGTGAAACTCTAAGGAAGATCCAACTTATCTTTACCAGTAGAAACCAGGTCAGTTGTTACTGGAGATGGACGTGGATGATATTCAGTAGGATGTAGCACTAGGAAACATTTCCCTTGAGCCCAAAGGAGGCTCTAGCCATCAATAGTGATCCTTCTAGCAGTAGAATAGAGAAAGGGCAAGGCAGGTGATGAATGCAGTGCCCAGGGTCTCACAGCAAGGGTGAGCTGAAGACAGCCTCACCCCCATCCACACTTGACCAGCCACATCTCAACCACATATCCCACACAGAAGGAGGGTGTGGCTGGAAAGGACAGATTGTGCTTTGCAGAGTGTCTACATACAGAGCTAACATGAAAGATTTAAGTATCAAGAAGGAACAAACCCAAAACAAGCACCAAGGAACAACTGCAGCAATGATTATTTGAACAGGAACAACGTCATACAGAAATTTCATTCCTTCTCTTAATTCTGTTATGTACCAGGCAGATTATAAACACTCAATAAACTTATAGTAAATGACAGAATGAGCCAGCAGCATCTATGAGGGTAATGTTTTCTTTCTTCTCACAATTATTCAGCACAGAAGGTCGGGAAACTTATGAACTGTTGTTTCCTAGCAGTCAAAGACAGATGTAGTTCCATTTATTTCATAATATCTTTATCTCTTAAAACTCATTTTTTCCTGCTGTCATACTATCTCCTCATAAATCATCTAAAAATGCTTGTTTATATTCCTGATATTTTTACTAGGAGATGCTCAGGCCAGAAGACACCACTTTCTGTTGGCTTTGCTTTGGGAGCAAAGTGATCATTGTCATAATTAGGGAACACTACAGCTCACATAAGGTCTTCTTATACCTCAACTGACATGAACATCCTGATTACAAGTCTTGGCAGAGCACCCTCCATAACTGTGTAAAGATAAGAAAACTAATTGTAATGTAGCAGGCTTCTCTAATAGGTACAAAGACAGAGTCAAGCAGCAATGAGACAGACAAGGATCAGAAGCCAATAACCTCCAATGACTGTCATCCAGTTACCCAGTGGCAGCCAATATGGAATTATTTCAATGTAGAAGTCAGACTAGCAGAATGCGATATCAACAGGAAGACAGCTAGCGAAGTAGTAGAAATGTTCTTGGGCAGCACTGGAGTTTCCAATACTATCTGAGGAAGTAAGTATATACGAGAGCAGGAGACATTAATGGGAGCACTAGTGGGGAGTGGGAGGATTAAGACACCACTCACATTGAAGTCATTGATATTCAGGTAAGTCTGGTATACAATGAGTTAATTTTAATGGGAAATTTATTATTTCAAATCATGACCTCAGTGGGATCCTGTGCAGCAAGGGGCAGATGAACACACCAAAATTCACAGCAAAAATGTCTAAAAATGTTAGAACTCACAAAGATGATGAATAATGTATGCTACTAAATAGTTGAATATTCCAAGAGAATAAAACATGTTATAATTTGAGCTACACATTAATTAGTGGATGCAACATTATTTTTCACAGGAATGTTCTCTCCTGACAATGTGACAACATTCAACCTATACATATTTCCTGCATATGTGAATAGCTACAGAAAGCCTGGGATTAGATTTTATTGGCTCATCTTTTGTCACAGGTCCATCTTTGAAGCCAAATATTCTGCTTTAAAAGATGCCAAATGCTGCTTAGTCAGGCTTGGGTCACTTGGCTACTCTGAAGCCAATGGATAAAGTTACTTTACTGGGACAGGCAGACAAAGATAGTTGTGAGTGGTTTTGCTGGGTAAGGAAGTAGAACAGCCACCACCATAACTCTGCATAACAACACCACCACCACCAATAGCAGTAATAACAATAACAATAAAAACAATAATATACAAATTCCTCTTTGTATGCTACAGAGCCTATGATCAGCTTGTACATTTTGGGTGTGACCATAGATGGTTTTCATGTTTAAAGTTGAGATCCATTACTTATTTCTGAATCATATCTATACAAAGAACATCCTTGGAAAAGAGACATTTAGTCTGCTGTTAACTCACCTCCATTAGATTCTTCAAGTATTTTTATATCATCTTATAAAATAATTGAAAGCTATGTAATTTAAAGGAGTCAGTGTATTTTAAAGGCACAGTTCTGCCTTTTTGCCGACTGGACCATTGTTATGAATGACTGTGGCTGCACTGCTCTGTAAAGCACCCAGTCTAGAGGCTGTGTCTTCATTTCTCCTTCTCTCTTTGTCTAGCAACTGTCTCTTTATCACTGCCAGTTTTCTTGCTTCTAATTTCTCACCTCCTCTAATTCGTGTGTGTATGTGGGAGGTTGTGGTTGTTGTTGTTTGCTTTTTTTAAATCTGCTTTGAGCAGGAAACCAGGAAAGCCATCCTTGGTTGATTCAGAAGAAACAATCTCTGGATAAAACCTCACATGTGTGCAAGAGGAAGGAGAGATTCTTGTAAGTTGTTAATCTGACTTCCACACTTACATTTTATAGCATACATGTGCGCACGCACACACACACACACACACACACACACACACACACACACAGACACACAAAGTCCTGGAAACTCTTCTCCTCTACTTCAAGTGTAAATGATCTTCATTCACCTAAGATACCTGAGTTTTAATTTAAAATTGTATCTTCTCTTTTATCCATGACAAACAAATCAGTGATCATTACCATCAAATCACTTGGCTCTAAAGACTCCTGAATAAACTGGTTTCCTGAAGTGGATATCTTGGTATTTGAGCAGAACCACTACGCTGAAGCCAAGTAGACAGAAGCGGTTCCATACACAACAAAAGAAGTGACTGTGCTTTGTGGAAATGTATAAAACTGGCACCCTGCGTGGTGCTTCATATTTTCTAGAATATTTCATACTACTGAAAAGATATGTCTATTCTGATACACATGCTTTTGAAGCACACACCTTCACATTACCTGTTTTATCAAAGAGAAACTGCACACTTCAAGAGAGACCAGGTGAATAAAACAGATGTGTCAAATGCTTGTCTTTTATAACACACTTAGAAGTACATTGCCACCAGCCTCAGATATTTAGGCCCTATCATTAAGTGACAGAGGGCGTATGGACTGTGAAAATACATTCTCTCAGCCAGGATTCCTTGTGGAATCCCACAGGTTTGATGGACTCATCGCCATCTTTAGAGAAGGCTTAGCTAGGTCCTTGTGTCACTAGGGCTCCACCTACACGCTTCCTTCTGTTCTTTCTTTATCCACGTGCCAAGACAACATATTTTTCATCAGCCCCTTACTGTTTTAATCAACATGTAAAGGAAGAGAGAGGTAGGGCTCCGTTAGGAGGAATGGTAATTTAGTTCAGTGCCGCTGGCTGTCAGATGAGCCCAAAGTAGTCATTCCTCACTCCCCACCACTGTTGTGATTACACTACCACAATAGTGATCAGAATGTTTAAAACACCTATTAAAATAAATCTTCCAAGACCTTCCTATATAAAAAAGAGTATAAGGCATAAAAGAAATCTCTTTTCTTTAGTCGTTAACTGACACATGGCTTTATAGATCATTTTTATTTCTCTTCTGAGAATACGAAAATGAGAGACACTTGAGGGATTATTTTTTTTTTCAATTAAAATGAGTTGCAGGAAGCCACAAAGTACACCACTTCCCTAGAAGGCACTCAATTCTCCAGCTTTTCTATTTTTAGGATAATTTAAAATGTACACTCTCTGGTATCATTCATGTTTTCCAACTGCAATTGACATTACAATCTAGAACAAGGTATTTTTATATACATATGTAAGATGTTAACAAGAGATTGCAACCAGAATTATGGTGATTTCTGTTACTTAATGTTGATGTACATGTACATTGTTCCTTTTGCTGGGGGAAGCAAGAAGAATGATTGGAGGCACATACCGCAAACCATATCCACAGGCAATTATCACAGGCTGTATCCACAGTGTTTTCATGTACCACTGTTGAATTATGGATGTCAAACTGTGGCTCATCCTTCATAGCTCTTGTATTAAATTATGCTAAAAATATACAACAATGCCCCTGTTATAAAAGGAGCCCAGTCCTGAAGCAGTTTATAGTGACTACCATTTGGAAGGTCATAGCATGAAGCTGTCTGTAGACTCATGCATTCAGAATGACAAAGGTTTTTAAATTAAAAACATCAAAAAATATTTTTTTGGGAGGGTCTTGTGCCTAACATAGGTAGAAATGTTCATGGAATACAATTCCAGTTGAAATATGTTTTACACTCTGGAGCAACATTTGTTTTTTTGACAGTGCTTCAGAAATCATTGGGACGTTTGGTTGTACATGAGTTATTGCTGTGTGCTGACATTCCTATTGGACAGTGCAGGCATTTAAGTTCTATCTACTGGCCATTTTGAAAAACATGAACCATTTGTAGATTAATATTCTGCCACAAATGAAAAACCTATTCCTGGCTTTATGATGTCAAATCACTGTCTTGTTATTAGATATGTTGTAATTATAACTTCAAAAATAAAAAAATAGAAATAAAAGAAGACTTAATACAATTAAAAAGGAAATATACACTCTAGAAATAGTCACTAGTTTTATTCAATTTTCTTGCTTTTGTTTTCTTTATTTTAATAATTTATGCTCCACAACTATAAGTGAATATAATGAGTAATTTATAAGGAAAAAGATGAAAATTTAGGGACAAAGATTTAGACACTTTAGTGAAAGGATATACATTTGTATATGCTGATGACTGAAAAAAGAAAAGAAAGAAAATTCCATTTGTGACAGCTTGAATGGGAAATGTCCCCCATAGGCACAGGTATTTTTTAGCATCTGGTCCTCAGTTGGTGGCACTATTTGGGGAGGAGGCTGTGGTGGTGTGAATAAGAATGCCCCCCCCCCCGTGGGCTCATGTATTTGACCGCTTAGGGAGTGTCACTATTTTTTCAACTAGGTGCTATGGCCTTGTTGGAGTAGCTGTGGCATTGTTAAAGGAGGTGGGTCACTAAGGGTGGGCTTTGAGGTTTCAAAAGCCCATTCCAGTCCTAGTCTCCCTCCCCCTCTCCCTCTCCCTCTCCTTCTCCATTGCCTCTTTTCCCCTCTCCTCCCTCTCCCTCTCCCTCTCCCTTTTCTCCCCCCCCATATATATGTATATAGATGTGGTGTCTTCCTATTCTGGCTGACTGCTGCTGTGCCTCTTCCATCATTATGGGCTCTCCCTTTGGAACGCTAAGCAAGACTAAACACTTTCTTCCAGAAGTTGCTTTGGGTCGTGATTATGTTTCATCACAGCAACTGAAAAGTAGCGAATACCCTGCCTAAACTCTTTATCTGCTACCCACAGGTTTAGAATAATGACTGATAATGATAGAAATCATATGGGCTAATCGCACTCTTCACAAAATCCATTAAACGTATGCTCTGTGCATGAGTTTCTTTTTACAATTTCTTAAAGGCTTGGGTTTTCTGTGTGTTTTATTTAAAGAGACTGAGGAAGTTTGGAAAGCTTAATTTATGAGTCACATGTGCCCCCATCTTAAGTCTTCAGTTACAACTGAAAATCTTGACTTCATAGTCAGCTCATGATTTTGTTTTACCCAGTTCTTAGATGCTGATCCATAGACTGTCTACTGAATCTAGTGAGTCTCCAAGTGCTACAGTAATCATTCAATCACTTGCCTTTCTAAGCCAATGTGAGATGTGCATGTCCTTTTAGGCTCAGTTTATAGGCTTCTGACAGGCATTTTATAGGCATTGACGGACTCACATTGATGTGAACAGAACTATCACAAACATAATGTCCTGAATGAAAGAAAGACTCTGGATTTCTTTGTTTTGTGTTTAAGTCTGGTTTCATTTGAAATGGGATGATTGAAAAGATACAATTAACTCATAGAGAGAACGCTGACTGGAAAATCGATTAGTTATGTAGCTCTTTTCCCTAAGGACCTTCTGCAATATTTATTTTGGACAGTGTTTGGTTTCTTATGATGATTCATGAGTTCTTTGCAGGAAAAAATATGTCTAGGTCCCCGAGCCAAAATGATTACAGCTGAAAGAAATTGGCTCTTTTCTTGAAGTTGAAATTTAAAACACAGTCACCAAACCTTGCCTAGAGAGAGATCTGCTTCCTAAGACATGAGAAACATTTTAATTCACTGAGGTGTAAAAGTGCAGACAAATAACCTGTAGTTCTCAGTCTATTGCTTATAAGCCAGCCTTCATTTGAGTAACAAAGTGAGTTCTGATAGTTTATTCCTAACTCATTTATTAGGATCTCAGACATTTAACTTAGCAAAATTGTGGGTATGATATGTAGATGCCCAGGAGAAGTCATTAGATAGAATTGTAGGTATGCTAGGTAGATGTCCAGGAAAAATCATGTAATTAACTTAATATTCTCTGCTGGTTTAACTTACTAGGCACCAATTGGAAAACTTCAGGCATTCATCCTTACCTTCCACCTTGTTTGAGATAAGAACCTCTTGATGTTTTCTGCCTCACATTCCAGGTGAGCTGTTCCATAAGCCTGCAGGGAACCTCCTGTCTCTGCCTCCCATCTTGTCAAAGGAACATTGACATTGCAGATGTGTTCTATTGCATCTGACTGTACATGGGTTCTGGGGTTCAGGGGATCTGAATTTAGCTCCCCACATTTGCACAGCAAGTACCTTCCCTTCCCCCTATCCCTGCCAAGGCTTAGAAGACAGCAGAAGAGAAGGCAGAAAGAACCTAAGAATCAGGGGATGGACAAGAGTACTTTGAGATGCTGTCTGGATACCACATGGATACAGTATTCTCGAGTTCATAAGACCTGAGCTAGATCAAGCCAGCCAAGATTTCAGCAAGGATATGGAAGGGTCTTACAAGGCCCTACCCATAACTGAGGAATTGTTGGTGGTTGATAGTTGCTGGGGAAGAAGAAAACATTCTTTTTGAGGATATGGCCAACTGATAAGTGTCACACACTCCAGTAAATGACCCCACAACCTTGCACATATGAGACTCCCTAATTGAATTAAATGGGTGATTTGGAAAAAAAAGATGTGAAGTTGGAGGTGGGGGGGGGGAAGATGGGGACAGGGAGTATGAAAGGGAAAATGGGTGGCGATCCTATGATCCTACCTCATTGTACACATGGATGGAGGTCTCAAAAATAAATTTATAGAAGCATTCAACATGACTAAGTTGGCTTCAGTCCAGACATGCAAGGATGGTTCAATAAACACTAAACAACAGATATCACACGATCCTCTCAACATCTAAAGGTCTTTGACAAAATCCAATATCCCTTCTCAATAAAAGCCTTAGAAACTAGGAATAGAGAGATTAAATCTCAATGAAATAAAGGCTACATATAGTAAACTATTGCCTATATCATGCAAGGTGGAGAAATCTCATAAGGAGGAAGGTCACTGTCTGAATGCCTACACAACACTGCACTTCAAGTCTCAGCTAAAGGCTGGGAGAAGGAGAAGAACCCAGCCATTCCAGCCAATCAATGAGTTTCTGTCTCTGAAAGAAGATGAAGAGTAGCTGTGGAAGACACCATGCATCGACCTCTAACCTCCACATGTACACATACACACATGTGTACATACACACATGCACTCTCACTTAACACACCTATGCACACATGCACGCACACATGTACATACACACATGTGTACATACACACATGCACTCTCACTTAACACACCTGTGCACATATGAACGCACAAACATGCATATACACACACTCTGTTCTCTCCATCACACACTCGCATGCACACATGCATGCACACATGCACATAAACACATGCACATATACACATGCACATACACACATGCGCATACACACATGCACATTCACAATGCACATACACACATGCACATACACACATGCACATACACACATGCATACACACACACTCACATGCAAAATTGTGTAATGAATATATAGAATAGCTAAGTATAGACACAGGGGGAACAATCCTTGTTGCCTTTGCAGACTAGTTAGCACTGTCTCTAGTCTGCTCTGAACAGACAGATATGCTAGCATAATTTAAACAGCAAGTAAAATTTAATTTTAAACCACCACTATCTTCCTTCCTTTGTTTTATATTTTATTTATTCTTAAAAACCAATTGTTTTGAAAGTGGAAAAAAAAGAGAGATGGAACTTCTGTTCTGTTTTGATTTGTTTTGGTTTTGGAACAAAGTTTCACAGTCTATTTTTGTTTAGACTTGCTGAATGTAGTACTTATTGCCATGAACTGCCACAGCCAGTAAGGTGCTTTTGGTATGGCTAGCCTGAACATTTCTCCAGGGCAGATGAAAAATATTCTATTTCAATCCTTGATAACCATCTCTATGTTTTAGGCAAAATTGTTGTCCCTGTACCAAATCATATTCCTCATTCTAGCAGCAAATACATACAAGCATGTATGTGCACATGCATGTGCATGTGTGTGTGTAATGGAGAGAACAGACCATATGTGTATGCGTGTTTATGTGTGTGTTCCTGTGTGCACAGGTGTGTTAAGAGAAGTGCATACATGTATGTATTCGCTGCTGGAAAGTGGAATAACAAGTTGGAAGAGATGAGTGTGCATAGATAATTGTCTTTAAAACATCATTAAAGCAGGCCTTTGCGTGTGCACCTAAATAGAAATTACCTAAATAAATTGATGTGGCTCAGCGCTGTAATTAAATTTTCAATTGAGCTCTTCTATAAGCCAAGATTACTTCAGAATGAAAGTGAATTTCTCTCAGCCATCTTACAATCTTCTTTTGAAGCATTTACATTAGGGGTTGTCAGACAGAATATGGTGTCTTCATCCAAACCTCAAAAGGTAAATCGGAGGAAAGGCAATCTGGTATACACAGAAGCTGACACTCTTCCACTTTCCACAGGTGCTCGTTCTCTCTCTCTCTCTCTCTCTCTCTCTCTCTCTCTCTCTCAAAGCCCTTTATCCCCAAATGAACAAAACTGTTCTAGAGTATTATCTTTTCCTTAAATGATTACCTAAATTCTTTTTTCCCTATCAAATTTAAGAAAGTCTCTATTATTATTTCAGCAGC
The DNA here is from genome assembly GCA_019843965.1 of Rhynchomys soricoides. Taxonomy (NCBI): domain Eukaryota; kingdom Metazoa; phylum Chordata; class Mammalia; order Rodentia; family Muridae; genus Rhynchomys; species Rhynchomys soricoides. The sequence goes on along the minus strand of JADRCH010000156.1, from coordinate 2,735,762 downwards.
TTCTTGGTTATTTCTTAACCCATTACATTTATGCTCCTTTATTCCACAGAAATCATCTTTGCTGGGTCAAGATGCAATTGATGTATTTTAAGGCTCATACATTTTCTCTGGAACCTAAACATTCCTCTATAAACCAAGAAACAATCTATAGCCTCCTTTCTGATTCCATATGGCTCAGGACCTTAGAATTCTTTAAACATTTGTAAATGTTTTTTTTTTTTTAAATCCAGACATAAATAATATATGAATTCAAATAAAATATGGCTGAAATGCAGCCACTGCTCTTTTTGTGTCCATGCTACTTCTGCACATTGGTGGCAGAGTTGAATAGTCACCGTAAAGACAGGGCAGTCATGCGGTCAAATGTAATTAGTCCCTAGGTAGACTGGGTAGGTGGGCTTGAATGACGGAGAGCAGCTGTCTCCTGGTAGCTGTGTCAGAGTGCCTCTTTTGTGATCAAACACAACTCCTGACAGGTTCAGAAATCCAGCTGACTCCCCAGTGGCTTACACATTCATACCAACAAATGGTCTATCCCTTCAAGACACTCTAGGCCCTTTGTAACAGCACTTGCGATGGAGTTTTGATCCCCCTTGTCCATCTGTCAAGAGGATCATAGGACAAAGCACACTAAAAGGGAGATGTAACTTACCGTAGTTGGAGGGTAGAAAGAGTTGCTTCATTTTAAGCAGATCCCCATGGGCTAATAACAAACCTGTCTTTTAGGACTTGGCTAACTAAATTTCTGTGAGTCTACGTCCCTGACTGAATTATTGACTCGGAGAAGATAAGAACCAAGGAGATATCGTCATCTGTTAGCATAGCCAGACGGTAAGATGAGTCTTCTATAAAGTGTGCAAGTTCTCTACTGCTTCTCCTGAGTTGCTGTGAAGATCAAATAAGATGCGCCAGGTACTCGAGATGCTATCGGTCTCACTGATACTATTCCAGTCAGTGCTAATTCCTTCCCGTGATGTCGTCTCTGTCATTGGCCATTTGTTAGATATGTGTGTTCCTTAAGGTCCCACCTGTATTTCTCCATCTACTTTTTGCCCTCACTCCCATTCCCTCCTGTAGCCTTTGTGGTGGTTGACAGTGATTTGCCAACTTGACAGGATCTAGAATCTCAGAAGAAGCAAGCCTCTGAGCATATTTGTAAGGAATAATCTAGATTAATTGAAGTAGAAAGTCCCATGCTGACAGTGGGTGGCACCATTTCCTAGGCTATGGTCTCAGACTGAATAAACAGGAGAGAGTGAACTAAGCACCAGCCTCCAGTACCCTCTGCTTCCTCACTGCAGATACAAGGCAACCAGTTGGCCTCCCTCTCCAATGGCTGTACTACCACACCATCACCGGCCTGACGTAGGCCTGGAACTGCAAGCCAACATAAATTCTTTGCCCTTGCGTATTTTCTTGTGAAATATGTGTATTTTGACATAGCAATGAGAAAAATAACTAATACAAGCCTCAGACATAATCTTGATGATAGCCACTGCTCCAAGATACATACCCCAGCTCAGAGTCTGCTTGTTTTGGATTTACTCCAGTAAAATAAGCTTAGCATATCCCAAATTAAACTCCTTCCTTCTCTAAATTTTGTTTCTTATTTGCATTCTTGATCTCTAGGAATAGACAGCCCTCCACCCTGCCACTAAATGAACAAATGTCTTTCTTTATATCTCATTTTTATCTTTTATCTCCATTTAATCAGCAAATGCCTTCCACTACATCTCAGGTCTCACCATACACTTCACATCTGTTACTTTCAGTCTTCCGTATTCCCTTAGGATGCCAGGTGTGGTGGGGTAAGACTGTAACTCCAGCACTCAGGAGGCAGAGGTAGTTGGATCTCTATGAGTTTAAGGTCAGCCTGCTCTACATAGTAAGTCCCAAGACAGCCAAGGCAACATAATGATATACTGTCTCAAAAACAAAACATTAACTTAACTTTCTGTCAGAAGTTGCTTTGTATTTGAGTTTTTGCCTTCTATTTCCACCAGAATTAACTTCTGTCTTTCCAACAAGTGATATCTCAGAACTCTGGTGATTCTAATTTTCCACGATCCAGATCTCTCCTTTCACAATCCAGTCATTCTTCCAAATAGTCCTTGTTGGTCATGTACAGTGCGCCAACCCTTACGTAGATCAGTAAGACCGAAATAATCTTTCGGAATAGAGCAATCACACTTTTCATTAAGCCACACTGGCAAAGGCACCATTTCATACCCAGTGGTACCTGCATGGTTAAGGACCTTTGTCTGGGGTACACTAATCCTCAACGTGTGGCTCAGATCCCTTCTCTTCTGTTACTAGGATCTTCCTGCGTCTTGCTGTTGCCAGGGTAAATTCTGGCCTAGCTAATCTCCAAGTCTGTCTCTATTTCTCTATTATTTAAACACAATGCTATACATTCCTAATTTTCTAGCCTACCTGAGCTGTGTTTTGGTGAAGTTTTCCCATTTAGAGTCTATGAAATATCAATGCTATCATGACTAACTAAAAATTATAGTTGGTTTGAAGTTGTTTTGATTAATTGATTAGTCATGTCTTTTGGTGACTAAAGCCCTTAAACTGGCATATATATATATATATATATATATATATATATATATATATATGCCATGTGTGTATATGCATATATATGTATGTAACATATATATGTGTGTAATAAGCATTACTTTAAAAAAAAGTTGTGGGCTGGATAGATGGCTCAGAGGACAAGAGCACTGGCTATTCTTCCAGAGATCCTGAGTTCAATTCCCAGCAACCACATGGTGGCTCATAACCATCTATAATGGGACCTGATGCCCTCTTCTGGTGTGCGGGCATACATACTGGCAGAATATAGAATGCATAATAAATAAATCTTGAAAAGTTTGTGAAAATATTTAAAATTTGTAAAAATGGGTCTAAAAAATTTTTCAAAGAGATAGCATTTTGCTCCTGAACAAGTACTGTGAGGAACGGTATTTTCTGTATTGTTAAGCAATCACTTTTAATAATGTGATTTTTATAGTTTTATTCAGGAAAAGTCAATGGTTTGTGAAATGACTTGTTTATCTATTAATGTTTAACTTTTTTTACCATTAAATTTGATTTTCACTTTAGTGTGCTTCAGTGCGATAAGTATTTTTTCAGATGAATATTGAGGATAAAATGTATGTTTTATATGAATAATATTTCTGAATAGAAATATCGTGTTTATTTGTTAGTACATAATTGAATATTTGAATCTCAAATGGCATATTAAACAATTTCATTTGGAAATTAACAGGCAGGTTATATGAATCGTAATGTTCTTCCCCAGAATTATGTTGCATAGAAAGTGAGCATTTTCACTCATTTAAAGAAACTCATATGTTCATGGAAGACATATCTTTAATCCAAGCTCTCAGGAGCATGAAGCAGCCTGGTTTTGATAGCAGCCTGGGACAAAAGGACTTCAAAGACAGCTGGCCTACAAACCAAACCCTCCCCAGAACGGATGCATCTCACCGACAGTGTCCAATAAGCCACCATGAATTGCAATTTCTTCAAGGTTACTTTTACTTTTTTAAAATGGACTCATGAACGTTGGTATTGAAAATCCAGACCATCCTCGAGAACTTTCTAGTATGAAAAAACAGGTGCTCCGTGGGCTTGGTGAGCACAGGGTGACAGTCACACCTCAGCACAGACACTTCTTTAAACTGAAATGTGTTCGTTCTCGTTTTCCTAACTGCTGTCATACCTGCTATGCTACGGGTCCAGCCAAGGGCCTCCTCCACAGCCTCCAGATTCACATGTTTCCTAGTGTGAGCCACTGAGGCAAAGCCAGGGGAAACATGCCAGCATATACTCTGACTTCACACTTTCATGCAGTATCTTTTCTGTGGATGCCTGCTTTAGAAGTTTCGGACATCTTTCGTATTTTTATGATTTACCAGTAATGTTGGTTCTGATGTCATGTAAGAATATTTTCAGGAATAAAAAAAAAAAATCTCGTTTGTTTGTTTGTTTGTTTGTTTGTTTAGAAACCAGGGCATCCTATCCAGTCTTGCCTGGCTTGGGACTCACTATGTAGATCAGACTGTCCTCAGACTCACTGATGTCTGCCTGACTCTGTCTCCGGAGTGCTGGGAGTAAAGTCAGTCCCACCATACCTGGCTTTCCCCCCATGTTTTGATATGGTGTCTTGCTTCGTTACTCAGGCTAGCCCTAAATATTGAGTCCAGAGGAATTTCTGCCAGGGTCACTCGAATGGCCTGTGATGAAAAGCAGCCCCTGGATGAACCATTTGCCACACAAGATCTCACACTTTTATCAGCTTTATGAAGGATATTCTTTTTCACCATACAGATATTCAGGTCATAGACCATGCAGAAACTGGCAATGACAGGCAGGCTGCACAACAAGTTAATATGTAGCTATAACAACAGCTATTTGACTTTACAAGATGTGCCAAAGGCGAGACTCAGGAAATTACCCAGTAGTTAGCATCAATACCAGGGAAGGAAAAGAAGAAGTAATGACAGGATCGATCAAGAAGCACTTAGGCTAGAACGAATTAATGGACCGGAAGCAGCATGAACTCATGCAGGAAGACCGTGGAACACAAACCGATTGGACAGTACGACTCCAAGTGCTGAAGCCAGAAGAACCCACATTTGGCAATTCTGTGTGATAGCAATAATCCTGTGAAAAGAATAAATTAAAGTCATCACCTGGGAATAAACATAAAATCAGCTTTGGAGTGGAAGCTGCTGTCTTTTGGAAAATCTTACTGCTCAGACGACCGTGTTAACCCAATCGATGCTTCCCGCACCGGACTCCACACAGAACATAATGAGTGTTAGCACATTAGCTCACCACCCACTAACACACTCAAAGCTTACTAAAGCCAAAGACGGGTAATCTGTGAAGGCTATCTTCGGGAGTAAACCAAGGTTGAAAACAATTAAGATCTAAAGAGATGAAAACTCTTAGCACTCCAAGGTCCTCAGGCTGCGGTGTTAATTTTTACTTTTTTTCACACTTATTTTATTTGAGAATTCCATACATGAGTACTATATTTATATTGTTTACAGCCCACTCAGACCATTCTCCAATTCCTCCTGTGCATCCTTAACACACACACACACACACACACACACACACCCCTACTGAGTCCATTTAGTGTGTGTGTGTTTAGGGATCACCACTTGGGTTTAAGTTACCCATCCTTAGAGTAGCCAGTTCCTTTTTCATCATCCTTTATTTGCCTTTAGCTCTTCATCTAACAGTGGGTCACTTTCCCAAAGCAGCATAATTCTCAACTGCACTGCAAATACACCCATCCATATATCTCATCTCTCATGAAAAAAAAAAAGCCTTTTTTTTTTTTTTTGCAGAGACCATTATAAAAAACCATATTTTTAAACTTAAAAAAATAATTTGTTTATATGTGAGGACTCATAACACAGAATAGGGGTGATGGAATGGAAATATTTGGATTGTAGTCAAGCTGAAGATTCTCTAAGTGGACCAGAGGAAGATGAGATGGTTGGACTTTGTTCACCAGGAGCCTTCCCTAACTCAGTGGAGCTCAGGTTAGTACTAAGCATCTCTGCTCTAACAAGACATGCTCTGTGGCTGTTCATCAAGGAGCCTGTATGGATTATAAATCATGCAATTTAGCAGGAATATTTGTGTGCTCCAGTGAATTCACATGGCTATGTGAATAAACTGGTTTCTAGGAAAGACGGGGCCACTCTGCAAAACTGAGCTGACATAGGTGCATGGTAGAAAATGCTTAGGTTGTACAGTGAAGTCATGATGGAAGTATCACTAAAACTGGCGCTTCCTTGTCTCCTTTTTTCTTAGTTAATTAAACTCAAGTAGAATTTTACAAATGTCACTCAATTATATGAAAATTAAACCTGAAAATGTGTAGATTTCTTTACCCAGGTGAATTTATGCATACTTTTTACCAACAATAGTGAAAATCTTAATTAATATCTGTTAATGAAGGAAGAAAGGAAGGAAGGAAGGAAAGGAAGGAAGGAAGGAAAGGAAGGAAGGAAGAAAGACTTGACCTAATAAAACTATTCAACATTTATTGATCTTAATTACAGTCAGTCACAATTCCCTCTGTTTTAGCTGTCTTTATTCATCCGATCCTCATTCTCATTGAGTTAAGCTCTAGTATAAGAGACATTTACTGAGGACTAAACTCCAACTCAAACAAGTAAATGAGATACTGAAATCCCTTGTTTTAAGTGTGTTATGTAGCAGTTTTTTCCAAAGCTAAAAGTCTTCCATCTTGGGGGGAAACTTTCTTAGTCATAGAATGAAAGTAAAACACCAGGATATTTTAGAACAGAATGGTTACAAGGAGCTGAGACAACAAGGTGTTCCAGGGAAGTGATCCTCACCCTTCCTAATGCCGAGACTCTTTAATACAGTTTCTCACATTGTGGGGACCCCCAACCATAAAATTATTTTTGTTACTACTTCACAACTGTAATTTTGTTACTGTTGTGAATCTTAATGTAAATATCTGATATACAGATGGTCTTAGGTGATCCCTATGAAAGGGTCATTCAATCACCAAAGGGGTTGTGACCCCCAAGTTGTGAACCACTGTTCTAGGGGGTGGTGAAACACTCCTTTGTGCAGGGAAGTTCCCATTAAGATAGAAAACAAATAACTCAAAATAGTTTTGGGAACTCTGAAACTGATCAAATTTACTAAGCCGCTCCCTCCTTCCCTAACAGTATATAAGTGAATACTGCATGTCACATTTACACTAGAAAAGCTTTGATTTTGACACAAGCCCATCCTCCTGGAAGGAGTAGACATCAGCCAAGAAACCTGAAAGCAGTAGACCAGCCAAGCTGCGAAGAAGAAGAAGAAGAAGAAGAAGAAGAAGAAGAAGAAGAAGAAGAAGAAGAAGAAGAAGAAGAAGAAGA
>JADRCH010000156.1:2716674-2728820 GCA_019843965.1 Rhynchomys soricoides | reverse complement strand
GAAGAAGAAGAAGAAGAAGAAGAAGAAGAAGAAGAAGAAGAAGAAGATCCAGTTGAGCTGCCCAAAAGAGACTCAGACCAACTGCTCAAACTGGAGAGGGCACTTTACAACCTTTTGAGGCTCTGCAAGGACTCCAGGTCCCCTTACAGGCAAGCTGTCACTGATGCTGGAGTGGTCTTTCATGATAAAGCTGCCTTTGAGTAATTTTTGCTTGTGTAGCAACCTCTCACCTATATTTCCTGTAAGTAATCCCAATAAAACTCATTGCTTCACTGAGCTGGGGTTTGGTGGAATACATACTTTGATCCATCATGGCTCCCTGTGTGGGGTGAGTAGACATTAGTTCATGTCTCTCTAGGAAAAGTCTCTCTTACGACCAAGTTCCAGGAAACTTCTGCTATCAACTGGCTTACCTAAGCTCCATCGATGCCTCTTTAAGTGAGTGTCAGGTCTCTGGACTCCTAGTTAACACCTTGTCCACAAAGTTATGCTATCTTTATATCTTCAAAAACAGGCATTAAAGTTCAAAGGAAAAAGTAGTAACTACTGGTAGATATGAAAAGAAAATTAAGAAACTAGACTTTGATCTCAAGTTTTGAGGATAAGTAAGTTTTCAAATAGCAAAGGTTAGAAGGTAGGGTAGTCTAAACAATGGGTCACATAGGATAAAAATTAATGTAGAAAATTGGGAAAATCTATAAAGACAGGAAAGGGTAAGAGAAAATGAAGAAAAAGGAAGCCTTTGAGGGTTGAGAGTCATCAGTGGTCTTTCCTAGCATTAGACCTGGCATGCTACAATACCAACTGGCTAGGCATGAGAGCTTACTGGTAGAATAGTGGCATTTCTGTTACATAGGTAACCAACTGATTTCTGATTGGCTCTGAGACTTACTCCACACAAGGAAGTTAAGACCCATGAATGGGGGGACACTAAAGTGAGTCTACTACTTTCATTTTTCTAAATTAACATGTCAAACTGCCTCATAAATCTTAACGTTTGTACAACATAGACTAGTGATGTTCTCAGCCTTGATTCAAGTAGCTTCTGTTTACAGCAAATGGCTGTTAATTCAGATATTGTGGCTGGTTAACAGAATGAAAACAAGTGATTTTTTTGAATGCTCAGCCTTAAATGGGCACACCCATAAAATCTCTTTCAAGCCTCAGAGAACGTTATAGAAGACAGGTTCAAAATCATACAAGGGCCGACAGTGGAGAGGAGGGCCATGAAATGCAGTTTTTATGGAATGCTGTGGTTGCCTGGATAGGGCCATCAGCAGACTGAGCCCAGAAACATTTAGTCATGGATGGGGGGGGGGTAATAATAGGGCCCTGCCTGCTCTTGTAGAACCAATGGGAGTCAAGGACTGTGAGGACGAGGAAGTCATTGTCTTCAGGGATGTAGCTACTGGTGAGTTACTTGTGCTACAGCAGGTAGCTTCACACCCATGCTCACACAGTGGTCCTGGTTGGTTCCAGTGGGTCACAAAGCAAAACAAAACAAAACAAAACAAACAAACTAGCAAAAGAAAAAGTCAGGAAGGGAGAATGGCATCTTGGGGGCAGGTGGAAGGCCTATGGGGGACAGGGATGACAAGCAGTGGGGAGGCACGAGCATGAACACAACCCACATGTACCCTAGGAAATTAAGAAAAATACATTCATTTTAAAAGTAACATATGCCTGTATGACTTTAGAAAAAGAGTTCTTATCTCAGCCAAGCAGAGGTAAGACATGACTCTGAATTTGGGCCTAAAAAAAAATCTAAAACCTACTTAGAGGCTTACAGATGCATTTTGAGGTTTAATAATGATAATTATTTTTTCCATCCATGATAATTATATTTTCCATTTTGCAAAGTACCTGGGATGATAACTCATCTCTATGCTTTTAGCTTTAAAGAAAGAGAAAATAATTTGGGAAAGATACTGCTAAATGATTAACAAGCTTATCTATAGAGGTACGGTTAGCTCAATGGAAATAAGATAGACAGCGAATAAATCCACAAACACCGAAACTTTATCCTGCCGTGAGTGTCTTAGGAGTCCAAATAAAAAGTAAAATCTGTTATACGGGAGTGCTTTTCTACGTGCCTGTTACATAGAGCTTTAACATCCCACAAAAGAGTTTCAGGGCCTTTGATTGATGGCTTTGGCTCTGTTTTAGATACAGTTTCCTGGCTTTCGTTTACAGATTATTAGCTTATTCAGAAAGAAATTTAATCCTACAAAATTTATCAGAGCATTTATACATTTTATAATCATAGTAACAATGATGCATGAAGGAACCATTATATCAACAAAATATGTAAAGTTTATAGATATAAAGTAAATTTTTGATAAAAGTGTTAAAGAGCAAGACAATGCTTTTATGGGAATGTTTTTTGTCCAGAAGTTTTTGTTGTGAAAAATAGAAGGTTATTCCAAGCTAGGAAGATGAATGAGGACAAAGCTGATGGTTGGGAGTGCCGAGCTTACAGAGAGAAGGTATGGCTAGATAAGTTAGCTGTAACATGAAAGTCAGTGAAATGTTAAGGCCACTGGGCAGTGGTGGCGCACGCCTTTGATCTCAGCCCTTGGGAGGCAGAGGAATCGGATCTCAGAGTTCAAGGTCAGCCTGGTCCACACAGTGAGTTACAGTACAGCCAGAGCTACACAGAGAAACCCTGTCTCGAAAAAAAAAAAAAAAAAAAAAAAAAGACAAACCAAGAAACAAAAATGTGAAGGTCAGAATTAAATGCCCAGAGCTGACGCTAAAGCTCAGCTCCTCACTCACAACAATAAGGTTTTCCTCTCTGCTGATCTGTTCGAAGGATTGGTTACCAAAATCTGGTGTAGAAAACAAGAATTTTGTTTTATCTTTTGCTAAGTGAGGCCTTTAGATCTGTCTCTCTCTAACCACTAAGCTGATATTTTCCTGGTAGATAAAATATCCCCTTGCTGGGTGGCCTTCCCAGTAGGAAAAATTCTATTAAAATGCATTTGTATTGGGGCATTCCTGGTGAACTCCACAATGACAGAAGATTTAATGGCCCAATTCAAGTCTACTAATACAATTACTAGACAACACTAAAAACATTTCAAAATTAGCCAAAACTTTGGCTTTGTCTCAGATCCACCCCTTCTAGAAACACCATTATCTTTCTATAACATAATTTCTTGGGGTGTTATAAAAAGTCTAGGGAAAGCCATGTGGACAGAATAGATTATAGGGCGACGCAGACATTCAGGGCACTTTAAATATGATAACCAAAAAGTCAGAGATGGTGCAGTCCTTCTCTGGAGATGGAGAAACTGGGGTGAGGAAAAGTAGCCCGCCAGGTACTTCCAACCAGCTCCCATGCTACAAAACTTCAGAGCGTAACCCCCTGAATTTCTATTTCTCACATCAAGCTTGTTCCAACTTTTCCTGTGAACACATCCATGTAGACCTCAGAAGTGCTGGGGGATAACCTCTTTCAGCTGCGTTGTGAATTGAGTACCACAAGGGGCTAGAAATGTCCCCGACTTTTACATGTTACTTAACTCTTCTGTTGAATTTTTTATTGTGTTGATTCTGTATGTATGTGTGTGAGTAGGTGTGTGTGTGTGTGTGTGTGTGTGTAAGTGCATGTGTGTGTATGAGTGCATGTGTGTGTGCGCACTTGCAGAAGAACCTGCAGCAAACAGCTTTCTCCTTTCACTTTGAAGATCCAGAGCTAGATCTCAGATTGTCAGGTGTGGTGGCAAGTGCCTTCACTCACTGAGCCATCCTGCCAGCACAAATGATTTTATGTTTAGCACTAAATGTTGAAGGAGGCCGGTGAGCTGGTTCAGCAGATGAACACACTTGACATGGAAATCTGACAACTTAATTGAAATCCCCAGAACACATGTGAAGGCAGACAAAAGCAGACACCACAAAATTGTCCTCTGATATGGAGCTCAACCTCTCATAATAATAATAATAAACGGGGGGGCTGGAGAGATGGCTCAGAGGTTAAGAGCACTGTCTGTTCTTCCAGAGGTCCTGAGTTCAATTCCCAGTAACCACATGGTGGCTCACAACCACCTGTAATGAGATCAGGTGCCCTTTTCTGGCCTGCAGGCATATGCCCAGACAGAATACTGTATAATAAATAAGTAAATGAATCTTAAAAATAATGAATACAAAATTGAAAGTAAATAAAGAACATGTTTAAGGTATTTATTGTTTCACTTGGTATGTTCCTAAGTAAATACTATTCATGTATTTTTACGACTTTAACTTTTTTATGTGTTTGTATTATGTAAGTATCTATAGTCCATGCATGCACGTGTCTGGGGAGTCCAGAGGAATACATCTTCCATCAGCCGGAGTGGAAAGTAATAGAGAGCTTCCTGACAGGAGTTCTGGGAGATGAACTGAGGTCTTGTCTTAGAAGTACCTGCTCTTATTGGCTGAGCCATCTCCAGCTCCTTAATCCTTTTTAACGTAAAATTTTTATTATTTAGGAATTTCATACATGAGTATTTACATGATTTTCTTCTCTCTCTCCCACCTCCAACTCCTCTTGTGTCCCCCTTCCCCACTTTATGTGCGTGCATGCATGCGTGTGTGTGTGTGTGTGTGTGTGTGTGTGTGTGTGAGACTCACTGAGCCCATCTAGCATTGCTAGTATGTATGTGTGCTTAGAGCTGACCTATCATCAGGGAGTTCACCCCTGGAGAAAACTGATTCTCTTCTCTCCATAGCCATTGAGCTCTTCATTGGAGGTGGGAGCTTCTGGAATCTCCCCATGTACGTTGGCATGTTAGTTGGATTTCTCATTATGCAGGTCTTGTTTGGAGCCATATTGCATCTCTGTGGTAACCGCCATCGGTTGAAAACAGAGCTGCTTTGATGAGGAGTAAGAGCTACACTTAACTGTGGGCTAAAGTACATATTTATAATACACTTAGGAACTGTATTAGGAAAGCATGTGGTGTATTCTGAAACAGGGTCTTCCCTTTGAGTTCTGGAAGGCAACTAAGGGCATTGCCAACAGCCCATATTGTTTTAGAAACTCTGACTAACAGCTTAAAAGGTTTCCCATGGTTAACACTGGAGTTATGGCAAGGTAGTGCATGGCTCTTGTGAAAATCATTATCATCTCATGTGACATAACTCAGTTAAATGTACACACACACACACACACACACGCACAAGCACACATATTTCAAACACTCTTGCTGTGGCTTCTTTCTCTTTCTCCCCCCTCTCTGTATTATCCTCCCTACTGTCCAGTCTAGGTCTCCCTCATTTCCCCTGTTTTGTAACAGAGGTCTCCTCCCACCCCCTCTCTAGGGTTTCTCCTTCCCTCTGCCCACGGCTCCTTCTGTTTTCCGGGTTTCTTAGGGTACTTCAGGTTACATCTGGCTTGCCTTACTCAGTGTAATACTTCCTAGTTTCATCAATTACCTACAAATTTCATGATTTTATTTTACCTTTTTAGAGTTGGGTAGTACTCCATTGCGTCTGTGAACCACTTTTCACCATCTCTTCATTAGCTGAAGGACATTCAGGTTGTTTTCATTTCCTAGCTCTAATGAATAGAGTGGCTAAGAACATGGATGAGCAAGTGCAGTGGAGTGGATGTCGGGTCCCTGGGGATTATGACAAGGAGCGCTGTAGCTGGGCCGTATGGCAGATGGACTTCTAGTTTTGAGAATTTTCCATACTGGTTTCCGTATTGGCTGCATCAGTTCTCAATCTGACTGAAAGCAAATGAAGGTTTTCTTTTTTCCTATATTGTCAATAACATTTGCTACTAGCTGTTTTCTTGATCTTCACGATTCTTACTGGGGTAAGATGGAATCTTAGACTAGTTTAATTTTCATTTCTCTGATGGCTAAAGATGTTGAACATTTTATAATATATTTCTTAGCCATTGTTATTTCTTCTTTAGAGGACTCTGTTCAGATCCAGAGGCCATTTTTAAATTGTGTTTTCTTGACTCTGTTTTTTGAGTTACTTATATATTTTGGAAATTAATCCTATAATTAAATAATTTATATATATTATATACTATGTTATGTCATATGTCATATGTAAAATGTCATAGATTATTTTATGTTGTGTTATATGTTACATGTTATATGTCAAATGTCATGTTATATACTAAATATAATTCATATGTATGTTACATATTACATATAATTTATATGTATATCATATATTTTATATAATTAAATAATTTATATATTTTGGAAACTAATATATAGCTGGAAAAGATTCTCTCCTATTCTTTGGGCTTCCACCTCACTCAGTTGGCCATTTCTGTTTCTCTCCCTGTGCAGAAGACCTTTAGTTTCTATGGGATCCCATTTGTCAGTTGTTGGCCTTAATTCTGGAGAGAACAGAATTGAGTAAGCCCTTTCCTTAACTTGTCTCCTGTAGGGCACTGCTTCTGTTTTCTTCCAGCAGAGTCATTATTTCAGGTTTCATACTAGAAGACCACCTGCACTTTTAAAAACTGAGCTTACATCTTTGCAAAGATTCAACTAACATGCCTGTGACTTTTCAGAACATCAGATTTTATTGGATAAAAATAAATTCACAAGGAATATCGACTTTGTAAGAATCAATTTGCTAAGTAGTCTCTAATTCCTTGATAACTTGACAAGGCAAATGCAGAAAGATGGACTCTTTTATTCCAATCTTACCTAAAAGCATCAACTTTCAGATTATGCACTATATATCACACATACTATATATACACACACACATATGTAGTTTAAAGATTGGCTACATAGGATTGAAGAGTATCTAACAGGGCTCAGAGAACTGCAAAGACGCTTGAGAAGCAGGCAGGGTGGCTAAAGGAGTCAAAAGGAGCCTCTATGGTAATAAGGTAACCTCCGCTGGAGGTCTGCTGCCTAGAGTCAAGGTTTGAGCAGAGCCGTGGGCAGAGGCTTTAGCCACCAAGTGTAAGACTCAGCCCAGCAGATAGTTCCACGGCAGGTAGAGACTGACCAGTGGGCAGATATATCACTTCAGATAGAACAGCCACATCACAGCAGGGGCTGAACTAAGTTGAAGCCCCTGGGAAGGTCCGGCATTCTCTACTGCATACAGGGTGGTAATTGATAAGGGCTTCTTACCGCTGAAGCCTTACCGTTTCTCCTCATGGGGCTAGGGTGAGAGAGCTGCACTCTTTCTCACACTCTTTCTCAGTCTTGTGAGTCCAGTGTGCTGTCACTCCTGGTTTGATATAACCATTGACTTGTGGCTACAGCCCCCGTTTACTTTGACTTTTTTTTAATAGCGGGAGCCTTTTCTGCTTTAAGGAATAAGTTGTTAATCTGTCTGTGCCTTGTGGCTGGTGCTAGGCAGATGGTATTTATGTGTTATCAAGGTGTGAATTCTACTTCTGCATTTTCACTTTAAATGGAGCCAATGCTGCTTGTAAAATACGGTCTTTGCAGTTTGAAAGCCATTGTTGTGCACAGTGTGGAGTAACTCAGAGCAGGGCACATCCTGATCTCAATATCTTTATTTTTCCACTGGATTTGAATTGCTAGTGAGGATTTGCATCTCCATACATAGAAGCTGTTAGTCTGAAGTGGGCTTGTACACTGTTGCCTGAGTTTTGTATCGGAGTAATTCTGGTCTCGTGATGCAGTGGGGAATGTATTTTCCTTTCCCTTTTCTTTTCTTTCCTTCCGTTTTAAATTTAGAATTGAGTTCACTTTGTTCTCAAATATTTTGTGCTATTTTGTTTTGACAGTCTGCATTTTTTAAATAAATGCAGCTCTAGCCACGTGTAAACTAGAAGGAATTGATAATCTTTTATTTTACAACTCTGAAATTAATCCATGCCATCTGTAATCCACAACTAGGCGTCACATTTTGAGTCAGCCACAGCAAAGACAAGGGAGTTCCCTAATTCATCCTTAAAGGTTTTCTAAGCTTTTTTTCTTTTCTCCTTTCTAAGTGGAGCGTTTATCTTGGAATCAGTTCATGTGGCCTTACGCCCACCTCCCTCCATCTTCAACACTTCTGGCTGGGATGAGGGTTTCAAAACCAGCTGAGCGGGGATCTGAAAGGCAACATAGGGTGACTGGCAGCAGAGAAGGCGCCAACAGAAACTGGAGAGGCAGAGGGTTGGACTGAGGGTCTCGGGGCGGGGCGGGGGAGGAGTGCAAAGCAGAGCCTCAGGGTTGGAACCTGCGGAGCAGAGACGCCCCCTAGGCTATAAATATGGAAGTGCCTCGCAGCTGATCACCAAGCAGTTGGGAGGGACTGGATGATGCTGTCCGTCCAGAGAGGACTCAGGGCTTGAGTCCTGCTCCACGGGTCGCCGGCGTGGCCGAGGCCGGTACCAGTGCTGCGGCTCTCCCAGTTCTGCAGTTCTCCCGGGTGAGTCTCAGCCCTGGCGTCCCGCTAGCGTGGTGATCAGGAGTGGGAGGGGTCGGTTCCTTGTCACCACGTCTGAATTCTGAGTACTGGGCACGGAGGACCCGGGGGACCCAGGGGTGCGAGCTCATTCCCAGCCAGCGGAATGAGCCTGGGGCAGGCTGCCCTTCTCCGGATCAGGTGGGAGGAAAGTGCGCTCGTTTGCAGCGTGGTCCAAACGAGTCATAATGTTTTGATCAAACTCTTTCGAGTACAGGCTAGAAATCTACAGATATTAATGGGGGGCAAGCAAACCAATTTTCTTCGTTGCTTTTAAATAACTGTTGTATTATAGCTGTGACCTGAATTTAACCGTGGTCTGTATGACAGCGGGGCCAACCATTTGAAGTTGTGCTACTTTGAGCTTAAGATTGTCCCCGGCCTCACCTCTTTGTTTGCCGATGACCCCGCACTGTTTTTTCTCCTTCCTCTCCCCGCAGGTTCTACTAGTAGGTCATCGCCATCACACTGTTGGTAGGTGGGCCAAACTCCATCACCACAGGTGTTCCCAGCAGCTCTTTGATTCCTTAGTCAGAAGTGAAGAGAAGCTGGTGGCTGCCCCTCAGCAGGCCCACTTGGCCTTTAGTCCCCACAGGATTTCAGTGGTCCTGGGTCAGTGCTGAACCAAGCGCAGGGCTCTCCACTCATTCCTCAGAAACATTTAGCCCAGTGTCTCCGCAACCTCAGACTGCTGTGGTCTCCAAAATATTTAAGCCAATCCTACGCAAGGCCTCACCTGCCCCCCTCCCCCTGTCTTTGGTCAAGCATAGAATAGGCTACAGGGTGTCCTTGTTTGCCCATGTCTGTTTTAAGCATAAAGACCCACCATCATCAACTCCGGGGAGATGTCTTTTTTTTTTTTTTCCAAGAAAGTTTGGTCTCATTTAGAAATTGGCAACATTAATTTCCTGTGTCATTCCAGGAAAAAAGAGAGAGAGAGAGAGAGAGAGAGAGAGAGAGAGAGAGAGAGAGAAAGAGAGAGGCGCAGCCTCACAGCCTGCTCTCTTCAGTCAGTATAATTATTGTTTCCATTTTCAAGGTACTTCATTCCTAACGTGGGTTTCCTGATAGTTACCACCACGGAGTCCCTGTATTTATTGCCCCTAGCAAAAGCTTTAACCCATTTTACAAATATAAGTACCCCAAGAAGCTTGTTTCAGTGTTTCATCTCCTTGGCTTAACCACAAACAGTACCTGTCCTGCCTGCCTGTCTACCAAGGCGCTTTGGAGCCATTAAGGTCCCACTCGGACAGTTACTTCAACATCCATAGGATCAATTTCCTGCTGATGTCCAGGAACCCTTCTTGTTCTTACCCTGAATTAGCTGCACGATATTAAGACTGTTCTTATTTGTCTAAGAATTCTAAGTCTCCGGTCACAGCCAAGAAGGTCTCTTACAGTCATTAAAATCCCTCTATACTTTCTGATTCTTGGTTATTGCTGACAAAATAAAAGTCTAAACCGGTTACCTTATTACCCCACGAGAAGAGTCTTCGAAACTGTTCAAAACCATCTTACTTTCCTTCTATTGTGTCTGGTCAAATGTTTCCTAGTGAGAACTCCACGGGTCCGTCCTCAAATCCCAGGTGATGATTCCTATAATGTACAATATATAATGTTTGATGTTTGGGGGGGAAGTGTCTCAAGTTGCAAGGTGTTAAAATTTACTGAATTTTCTGAGTCCTTTTTCTCTTCCTGGATTCCTTGTTTTTGGTTTGTTCGTGTTTTTGTTGTTGATGTTGGTTTATTTTCCCCTTTACAAGGTTTCGATATCTGGTTCTGCTCTTCCTTGGCACACACTGAACATCTAACTAACTAACTACCATCACAGTGTCTGAGGTAGGCTTAATAAGCTTCGGTTTGTTTTGTCTTACTCTGGTTAGTGTAAGAAGGACACATCATGGACCTTTCAGCTTTCTTCATTTTCTTTGTCTCCTGTCTAGTTTGGGAGAAGAATTGTCCCAATTACTTTAGAGCATATTTTTGCTGCCTTTGACTGCTGATATCTATGACTGTGTGGATCCCGTGTTACTAATTAACAGTAAAAACCAATTTTGCTTGTGCCAAGGAAAGAAAAGTTTAATGTTATACTTATTTCGATGCCGAGTAAGTACTTCACCACCAAGGACTTTGAAGCATAGTTTGAAGCACAGATGTGTGGCTTCTCTGTGCTCTCATGATGCCCTTCCCAAGCAGATAGTTGTGAGCTGCTGTGTTTTGCTTTCGAATCTGTTCTAGGGACAGAGATCGAATACCTGTCCCATTTGCACATTTGGGCTTCTCAGCATAGGCTGTTGTCCTTTGGCCTTTTATTTATCCCTGTACCTGGTTCTTTCCCTGAATTTTTGGCTCTAAAAAGAAACTTCTTAATGACTTGATACCTACCGTTACTTTTAACCAGTATTACCTAAGTGGCAGAAGGTAATATTCAAATGATTTGGCAAGTGACTACTACTAAACCATTAAAGGCTCTAAAATATAGTTTCCTTCCAGAAAAAGAACCCAAAGTGGTAAAAATAAGTTTTATTAGAGTTATTACTTTAACATTAAATCTGACAAATGGGAATACAAAACAAAGTCTATATTTAGAACATTCATAGAAATGACAAATGGACATTGCTGTATTATCGTGAAAAATTTGCTGATTTTTAATTCTTTTCATAGCAGATATTCAGAAAAGAAAAATTTCTTTGCATATGAAAAATTTTTTAATAACAAAGGCTTTGCCATGTAGTTTGAAGGCTGTATGATTGCTGTTTTCTACTTTATTCTTACAGCTCAATTTAGAAGCACTTACTTTAATTTTTGCCTTTTTGTCTGGCTCCTCAATAGGTGCTTCCTCTAAAGGTCTTAAGTGTCTAGAATCTTCTAGCTGCTGCTATAACTTCCACACCCGAGAACATTTTCAAGTGTTTTGAAGCTCTTGTGTTATGTTACATTTATAATGTTTAAAATTTTGGGAACAGATGAGCAAGAGACCTCACTGCTTCAATGGCAGTGTGTCTTTCCTACTTCTGGGTGTGTTACAAATTTTAACTCACATGATCAATGAGTCTTTTGTTTTCTTATTCATTTTCTATACATAGAAGACACCTTGATCTTCACCAAGAGATAAAGTCTTACTATTTAGGTCAATGAATTTAACTATTTGTCTCAGTTAACTGCAGGGCAAGAATGTTGAAAACACATGTATGTGGCTATGTGCTTGCTTATAAAGAGACTCTTGGCTTGCCAATTAACTCTTTGAGTTGCTTAGCTGTTCACTCATTTTGTATGAATTAAAGATCATACTCTGCTTTAAGAAATGAAGACTTGTCTGTGAAATCGGCACATCATCAGCAGGTTCTTGCAAAGGCAATTATGTGAAGCAGAGTGACACTCAGCCCTGGAGGGCACATCAAAGCATAAAAATGGTCTTTGCCCTGCAGAGTTGTTGGTCAGGCTTCGTGCGTATTGAGAAAGAGAAGATTAAAAACTACTCTGCCTCCTGTCCTAGTATTCAGACGAGATAGATGTCTTGTGTGGCTGAATTGTTTGGTTCTCCTATAATGACAGCCCCCTCTGTTCCTCTCGAGAATTCCCTTAATATTATGGACCACATTCGTGCACCTTCATAGCTTCTTACAAAGCACTGAGCAAATTCCTCATGCCAGAGGAAAAATGTGACAGTGGAACTACCTTTCCAATGAGATGTGTTTCATCCTTTCTCTCTCTCTCTCTCTCTCTCTCTCTCTCTCTCTCTCTCTCTCTCT
>JADRCH010000156.1:2699934-2711817 GCA_019843965.1 Rhynchomys soricoides | reverse complement strand
TGTGTGTGTGTGTGTGTGTGTGTGTGTGTGTGTGTGTGTGTGTGTGTCTGGTTGGTTGTTCTTCCTATGAGGTTGCAAACCCCTTCAGCTCCTACAATCCTTGCCCTAACTTCTCCATTGGAGTCCCCACGCTCAGTCCGGTGTTTGGCTGCATGCATGCGCATCTGTATTGGTCTGGCTCTGGCAGAGCCTCTCAGGGGAGAGCTATTCCCGGCTCCTGTCAGTAGGCACTTCTTGGCATCAGCAATATTTTCTGGATTTGGTGTCTGCAGATGGGATGGATCCCTAGGTGGGGCAGTCACTAGATAGACTTTCCTTCAGTTTCTGCTCTACTCTTTGTCCCTGCATTTCCTTTTGATAGGAGGAATTCTGGATTAATATTTTTGAGGCGGATGGGCGGCCCCATCCTTCAAGGACATTTCAAAATACAGTATAGTAACACTTGAGTAAATGTTATAACAAAAACAGAATATTTAGCAAGGTTGAAACGGAGATTCATAAGTAAAAAGCCAATTTGCTATGGTTTGCATCTAGTAGCAGCATGACTTCAGAGTCTGTTTCTCCAGTCCTGTCCTGCTGAGGATCTGTGAGACACCATAAAGGATGCTGAACATCATCAGGAAGACAGGGTCTAGGACAGTTTAACTCCATATTAGGGAAAATATGCTGTCAGTGTGGAACAGGTGACTTCATTTTCTCCTCATATGGTCTTAATGTGCAGAATTAACAATTATTTAATTAAAACATTAAAATCTGACCACTGTTGTGAATCACTTTAATATTTCTTCTCTTCCAGACCTAAGATATAAAAGATTGGTACAAAATGGCTGGCATTTTGTCCGGATAAATCACAGCAATCCTCCCAAAAAGTGATCACCAGGTAAGGTCTCATACCTACAACATTATATCTGCTAGTAGTGCTCCCTAATAGTCATTGGTGGGATAGGCAGGGAAGAGTAAAATTCCAGTTTTACTTTTTTTTCTTGATATGTGACTTATGGATGTGTTTTCTACAACTTTGAATGTAGATATTAGCACAGTTACCATTCATTTGTAGGTTGATAGAAAACCATGTGTCAGATCTGCAAACCTTTGTCAAAGAGCCCCCTAGCCTTTGATGGTCGCCCTGTGCATTTTTTTCTGCACAAGGGGTGAAGAGACTTACTAGGAAATGTCTATGGTCTCATCAACTACCACACTGGGTATGCCTTCCCTCACTGTCGAGAGCCTGAAGACCAAAACCTTAAAATTAGACCTGCTCACTTTCAGAAAGCTGGTGTGTCTCTGAGTCCCCCTTGCAAACCTCTCCCCTGCACTGTGATAACATGGGGTAATATTAGCCAGAGAGGGAGGTCCTGTAAGTCCTTAGATAAGCCTGAGAGAGACATGAAGTCACATGGTAGGACGCTGGTCCCTTGGAGAGTAACACAGTGCTCCGAGACCGTTTGGGAGAGCCAGCTCTTCTGTAGTGGACCTTACTTACATTTTTCATTAAGCTGGTCTTTCGTTTACTTAGCTAGAAGAGAAAGACAACTTCAGAGAACAAGCCTGCAGCTTCTCCATTCTATTTAGAGAGATTTAAAAGGTAGCACGTGCCATCTAGAATGTATGATTCCACTTCGCTGAAGCAGAAGCTAGCTGGGTGCTAGGTGGGTACGTAACTGTTACCAGTGACTTTGCTTTTTTTTTCCTCACTGGCATGTAGGAAATCTGGAAGGTACCCCAGTGTGGTGGTGTGAGGAAACTATTTAGGACTACTTTAATCTTTAAGATAAAAATAGTCACATTCTACAGAGTTGTCACTATGTATCTTTGGAGTTTGGTTTTGGTTTGGTGAGAATGTGCATGTGTGTGTGTGTGTGTGTGTGTGTGTGTGTGTGTGTGCGCTCCTGAGGATTGAACCTGGGACCTTATACATGACGCACTCTTGAGTCACATCAACAGTTATTTTTTTCTTTTAATCTTTATTCTGAGACCCAGTATTGCTAAGTCACCCTTGTATTTGTGGTTCTCATGTGTTGGCTTCTCTCCCAAGTACTGAGGCTTCATAAGACCTCAAGCCCCATTTCCAGCTGACTTGATGTATTTTAAGACTTCTTGTGCTAGTTTGTTTTTGTCTACTTAACTTAAACCTAGACTTAAATCTGAGATGAAGAGCTAGTAATTGAGAAAACATCTTCATAATGTTGGCCTGCAGGCAAATCTGTGGGGTTATTTTCTTAGTTATTGATGTAGGAGGTCTCAGCCCACTGTGGGTGGTGCTGTCCCTGGACTGGTAGATCTGGGGTTTAAAAAAAAAGAAAAGCAGCTGAGCAAAACATGAGGAGCAAGTCAGAAAGCAGCACTCCTCCATAGTCTCTGCATCAGCTCCTGCCTCCAAGTTTCTGCCTTGAGTTCCCAGGATAATGGACTGACTACAAACTAAGATGAAATGAAACCCTGACTAAGACAGTGCTGAGGAGGAAGGAGCTCATTCTCTGTCATTTCCTATCAGCCTCAGGTGGAGAAAGCAAGGCATCCAATCAGAGTGCTCCTTCTAGAAGGGGTTTTAGTCCTGAACCTGTCTCTCTTCACTACATGTCCAAAGACATTGATATTGACACTTGCAAGAAAACTTCCCAAATAACTGTGACACCTTGCTTAAGAATAGCAAACCCAGAAGATAGATTATTATTCATGTCTTTTTTCAAACATTTCAGTTTAAGGCTAACAAAACTAACATTCTTGATTCTCAGGAGCCATTTTTGTTGCTGCTAAGGAACTGATGCTCTACAAATCCTTCTAACTAGAAATGATGCCCTGGTTTCCTTTTAACTAGTCCCAAAGTCCCCGATTCCAGCTGTAGGTTCTATACTGAAATACACAGGATGCTTATTTGCAGAAGGACCTTGTGAATTCAGTAATATCCCTTTAAAAGTTTTACCAGCTTACATCCAAGGAACTCTGATCTCTCATTGATTGAAATGTGTAAACAGCGTTTCAGAGTTTGTTTTACAGGTCCAAAGTGTTTATGTTAAAACCAACTTTTACAAGTAGGGAAGCCTGAAAACACATTTAAAAGAATAAAAACTGGGTCACTAACACAAAATCTTTGGACACTCACTATCCAGTACTATGGCCATTGGTCACATGTGGATACTGCAACTGAAATACAAATTGATTCTGACTACAGAAAATAGAAATTCACCTTCTCAGCTCCTAGTGAGCATCTCAAGTGTTTGGTAGACATGTCATTGGTGGATAAAACAGATGTAGAAACTTTCAGTTCTCACAGGAGCTCCGTTTGACAGACTGCAATAAACAGTTTTAAAGAATTCAGAGGACATTCATTGCCAGGTAAAGGAAAAGTTATATGCTCTTTCTAACTTGGAAATTTTAAAGCAATTTGAGGACACAGCTGTCACAGACCCCTTCATGCCTGTCATATTAGCTTGTATACTTATATCCATTTGTTAGTCTACTCTTACATTATTGATCTCTTTCAAAGATGCAAAGGGACCTATATCACTTTGAGCTAAGGACTAACATGTGGATGTAACAGTTGGCTTATTTACCTACGTTACCGTGGTCCTCCTTTCTGTAAGGTCTCAGTGCCCTTTCAGTAAGGGTTGTGTCTCATTTGTCTTAAACTGATTAATAGGTGGGATTTTTTAAAAATAAAGAATTTGGTGAGCCAAACAAAATAAATTATATAGCTTGTGTTTTGAACATCTCTAGTTTTATTTGGCTTTCACTCATTATAGATAATAGTAATTTGATTTTGTTTTTAATGAATACAACCAATCATATTTAAGATGAATATGTTCTTAAAGTTCTTGTTCGTCCTGTTTCCAAATGTTCCATTAACAAAATGTCAGTCTCAAATACATTCTAGTCATTATCCCTAGCAATGCAATTTTGTTTATTTCCTGGAATAACACAATTGCACAAGACCAAACATTAAACACAAAATTGCCTTCACCGTTTCAAGCTCAGGATTTGAAGTCAGCTGTCAGCCTAGTTTTGAGAAAGGGATGTCACAGCTGCTGGTCTTCCTAGCATACCCCTAATAGTCACTTTTCAAGCACAGCAGAAGTAATAGATTACTTCAAAATACAACTCCCAGAATGCTTCCAGTGTGTGTGTGTGGGGGGGGGGAATTTAATCTCTCTCTCTCTCTCTCTCTCTCTCTCTCTCTCTCTCTCTGTGTTTTAAGTAAACTAAAATGTAATTTAGTTTATATGGTATATTATCTAGAATCACAGATTATCAATGGTAACTTGATTCCTTTGATAACTAACATGGATGGATAGAACTCTGCCTAGGACATGCTACTTTACATTAGTTAAGGAAAATGCTATAGTATCATACATTTTTGTATTTCATCAGGTTTTTTTTTCTTTTCTGATTCTATTACAATCAATATATATCCCCCAAAAGAAAGTGATTCTATAGTCTTTCTAAGTAATTCATCATAACAATTAAAATTCTTAAGCTAAAAAATTTAATTTCATGGAAAACTTTTATTCAATACATGCAATTAATTTTCATTAACCTTATTAATGAGAGTTGCAAATTGGTTAGGTTTACAGTAATCTGTTGCTGAAGACCAAGAGGGGTGTATGTCTTACAAGAAGATACCATTTAGTTGGGAAGCAAACATGATCAGATTTGAACAGTTTTCTATTCTTGTCTTGACACAGAGTCAGGAATATACCTAGGCTGGAGTATATACTGAGAAGAGAAAAGAAATATAGTGTGGTTTTGCAAATGTTGTCTTGGACTATTGACTACTAGTAGCTAAAGAGAGCCTTTGAAGACAGACTTCATTTAGAGAGGGCTGCTTAAATTCTTTTGTCAAAACTGAATTCCTTTACAGTGGGAGAGTCTGTTAATTCTCCTCCTTGTCACAGACCCCCTACTCTTGGTACCCAAGCTCCACACATTTACTTAACTGTCTTAATCCTTGTGATAGTTCAGTTTTTAACTCTCAGTGTAGGAGTCACTGAGCAACTGTGAGGTAACTAAGGTTTCTTTCCTCTAGCTACAAGGCTGGAATATCAAGTAAATGTCATGGCATAATGAATTCTCAATGAAGATGATACACTTGGTGCCCTTACTCAGCAGTGCACTTTGTACTAGGTTCTGCCATTCAGTCAGTGGGTACTTTTGGAAACCTGCATAGTAGTTAGCACAGAGCCCAAAGGTGTGAACAGAGATGAAAGTCCTAGGCAAGGGTTCAAGAAGGTGTCTCAGTTGGTAAAGTACCTTCTGTGTAAAAATAAGGACTTGTGTTTAGATCCCCAGAACCCACAGGAAAGCTGGGTATAGCAGGTGGGAGAGGCAGCAGAATTGGCAGGGTTTATGGACCTGTCAGTCCAACCAAAATGATGAGTTCCGGGTTCAGTGAGACATCCCATCTCAAACAATAGTATAGAGAGTGAAGGGGGAAGACACCCAAAGTCAAACTATCACACACACACACACACACACACACACACACACACACACACACATGAGTATACTTATGCACACATGCATAATACACTTACACTACATGCACATACCTACACACACAAGTACACACACAAGTGAGTGTACCTATACATGCATACATATACCTATACTATACACACATGTACACATATACCTACACTAAACACACTGCGCTCTCACACACATACACACACAAAGGGGAATGTACCTATACACACATGCGTACATACACTTGCACTTCATGCACACACATGCATATACCTATGCTACATACATACATAAGCACACAGGTGATTGTACCCACATACACATGCACACATATACTTATACTATACGCACGCATGCGCGCGCACACACACACACACACACACACACACACACACACACATTTTAAAAATGTTCCAGGCCTCATACAAGTTGCAGTGGATGGAGAGAAAAATCAACTGAGTAAAATATATAAAATGTTGAATAACATAAAGAATGAGAATCCTTTCTGGGGAACAGTGAGCATAAGCAGTGAGTGGTAAGCATGAGTAGTGAGCAGTGAGCATGAGTAATGAGCAGTGAGTGTAAGCAGTGAGCAGTGAGTGTGAGTAGTGAGTGCAAGCAGTGAGCAGTGAGTGTGAGTAGTGAGGAATGAGCAGTAAGCAGTAAACAGTGAGTGTAAGCAGTGAGCATGAGTAGTGAATGTGAGCAGTGAGTGTGAGCAGTGAGCATGAGCTGTGAGCAGTGAATATGAGCAGTGAGTGTAAGCAGTGAGCAGTGAACATGAACAGTGAGCAGTGAGCATGAACAGTGAGTGTAAGCAGTGAGCATGAGTAGTGAATGTGAGCAGTGAGTGTGAGCATGATCTGTGAGCAGTGAGTGTAAGCAGTGAGCATGAGCAGTGAGTGTAAGCAGTGAGTGTGAGCAGAGGTTGGTGCAGGTTTTAAGTGGTGTTCAGAGAAACATTTGCTCAGAAAAGAACTATGTGGACATTTGAAGGAAGAGGAAGAGGCAGTGGCTCTGAGAAGCACGAGGGAACATTTATAGTCTCAGAAATGTCAGAGGCAGAGGGTATAACAAGTGACATGCAGTACCAAAAGACACAAGTTGACAGAAGCTAGAGGCATGTAGAATGGACCTTGACCACCAACCAAAGAAAACACATGGAGGGACCCATGGTGCTGGCCACATATGTGGCAGAGGAGGGCTTTGTCGGACATCAGCGGGAGGAGAGGCCCTTGGGCCTGAGGGTATTAGATGCCCCAGTATAGGGGAATGCTAGGGAGGGAAGAAGGGAGTAGGTGGGTGGATGGGAGAGCACCCTCATAGAGGCAGGGGAAGGGGATGGGATAAGGGTTTCCGAAGGGGAGACCTGGGAAGAGGAAAACATTTGAAAAGTAAATAAAGTAAACATCAAAAAAAAAAAAAAGAAAGAAAGAAAGAAAGAAAGAAAGATAGGCGACTGATAGAACTTTAAAGCTCAAATTGTTGTAAAACTTGAAATATTTCATTCCAGTTAAGAATTTTAAGTAGAAACCAGGTCCACAGCTGTCCTGACTGACTTGGCCTGTGATAGTGACTAGAACTATTAGAACCCCCATGGATACAATCCATTACTCCGGATTCCTAACTTCTGTGTTTGGTGCTTTGGATACTTCAGATACACTTCACTTACAATTGTGATCTGGAATCCTCTCTCTGGAGCTAAAAATACAAGTCTGCGAACACCAGAGACTTAGAGTCTTACCGCATTGTCAACAGATCATGGTTGGTGATATATCTGCATCCTCAGACACAATGTACTTAAGTCCTAGAATCTTACCAAATTCAAAATATTTTTCATGGACTGTTTGTTCCATTTAAATTATTTTATCTTCAAGCTCAGTAAAAAGCTCATATATGTTGTATATTATGTTTATTTGCCTATCCATTCTCATATAAGAAGGAATAAAGTCATTTACTAGGAAAAATTCAAATGTACTCACTCTGACATATACAGATGATTTGAGTGAGAACAAACAATCTTGATGTTGTTTATTTTTAATTGGTGGTGCTTTTAAATGTTTGTTGTGGTGTTTATTTTTATTTGGTATTGTTTTTAATGTTTATTTTAGTGTTCATTTTTCAATTGGTGTTGTTTTTCATAATCTCCGTGTCTTCTCTTGCTCTGCCATCATTCAAGACTTCTAATGAGGATTAGAGAGCAAATGCATTCAGCAATCTGTGTTTGTGGGATGGAAGCAAGAACACGGAGATTAACAGTATCATTCTTGTTAATTAGATTTTCTACAGCTTAAGTAAAGGTCTTTGTTACTCTTTCCAGCTA
Source organism: Rhynchomys soricoides (assembly GCA_019843965.1). NCBI lineage: Eukaryota > Metazoa > Chordata > Mammalia > Rodentia > Muridae > Rhynchomys > Rhynchomys soricoides. The sequence continues at coordinate 2,704,031 of JADRCH010000156.1, read as the reverse complement.
ATGGCCCCAAGGAGAAAAGACATCTCTGATGTCATGCCTCTTCTAGGAGGGCCTGCTGCCATAGAGGTTTGAGTTAGAGAATTCCTCAATAGAAAAAAAAATGATTAAAGAAAAAAAGCAAAACTCCCTTCTTTGAAGGAAATTATAATAGCTCAAGTGTTAGGGTGTTCTAGAGTCCAAGGGATTTTGAAAGTGATGTGATTTCTGATAAGAAAGAGAAGACCAAGCCATTATTATTACTTTCCAAAGAAAAATTTCCTTAATGTTTCTGTCAAGTAAGCACCCTTTAAGCAGTGTAAACCTTGATAATCCGCAATTAAATATGATTATTGGCAAGGACTTAATAGGAAATTATGCTGTGTGAAGCCTTTTCCAGAATATGCATTTCTCCTGCTAAAATGGTATTTAATTACAAGAAACTGCTTTTGTTGGTCCTGTATAAATGTAAACTTGCTTAATTTGCTGTGCCTACATCTCGGAGCCTTGGAAAGTGTTATTTGGACAGCTTTCAAACAACTAATATTGACATGTGTATAACTTTTTAGTTACTTTTATTCTCTGAGACATAGCCTTGCTGTATAGCTTAGGCTGACGTAGAACTCTCTGTCCTTCTACTGGGATTACAGGCATGCACCACATTCCTGGACTCCAGAACTTTCTTAAAAACTGGGCCACGTACATGTAATCATTGTACAGCAGAGACTATGTCACATAGATATAGTTCCAGTAGGCTGAACTGAATTGTGCTCAGAGAACCGGCTGGGGAAAGGCTAGAATGGCCTTCAGCAGGGCTCTGCCACTTTTCACAGCTTTCTGCCCTGAGCCCCAATTCCCCTCTTCAGAGGCACTTGGTACTCTCTACCTCTTCCCTTAATCTTTCAAGGGAATCAGGCTTAACTGATCTCACAGAACATTAGGCTGCTCTAAAGGTGAGGTTGTGCTGAACTAACACCTCTCCCCCCGCCCGCCAAGAAAATCTAGGAATCAGTTCTGTGCTGTTGGTGCATGGCTTCTAAACTGAAATATGAGCCCCAAAGAATATTTGGAGTTGAATCCCAGGCTAGTAAGTACTCAAAGTAATCAGTCATTGATAACTAGGTGCAGATTGTTTCCCCAGTATCACTCTAGTGAATGAGAACACAAAAGGCAGCCATCTTTAGAAGCAGCCTGCTTGAGAATACTTGATACATAACCTCATATGAGTTCTTTCTTGCTCAAACAAAAACATGGAAGGCTTTTATGTTAAGATTGATTGGAACTTCTTTGCCAAGGCTTCAGTGCCTCTGCTGCTGACTTTAGGGGACATGCACCTCTTTTATAACTCCAGTGAGTCCTTTGAAATTGCTGCATACAAAGGCCAAACTGCCAAGGTCTAGCCCTTCACACTTTTTTAGTTATGTATCAGCATCTGGTCGTGGCTTTTCTCCACGCTCCTTGTAAAATGAAGCAGTTCTAATTGTGAGTTTCAACAGCACAGGGATGACCCAGTAAATGAAGAGATGCCTGAAATTTAATCAGCATCCCTTCAAAAATAAGAAGCTTTGAATTCCATTTCCGTGGGTTTCTTGTCTGGACAGGAAGCAAGCAAACAAACAAACAAGCAAACAAACTAACAAACAACATCCTCCCCCCAGCAACAACAGTCTGAGAGAATTATAATCTCTCAGTGAGAGCAGGTGGAATCAAGAAATGGCACCAACGATCTAATAGATCTAATAGATTGTTTTCTTCAGCTCATTGGATTTGAACAGACTTTTAACCTTACTCTTTACTCTTACCAACTGTTCCAAAAATGCTTTGTGTCTATTTGATTCTTCTCTTCTCTTTTAAAAGAAATTCTTCTCTCTTATATAAAATGATTTGTTTCTTTCTATTTTATGTGCCATGATGTTTTGCCTGCATGTACGTCTGTGTGAGAGAGTCAGATTCCCTGGAACTGGAGTCACAGATGTGAGCTGCCATGTGGATAGAACCTGGGTCCTCTGGAAGAGTACCAGTGCTCTTTACTAAGGAACCATCTCTCCAGCGGATTCTTATTTCTATCCACTATTTGGTTTGGTAGAGTCACAGATGTAAGCCATCCAATTTAGAAAAGAAAAGGGATATTTAAAGGAATTTAAATGTCATAGTGTACTTACTTAAAAATCAGAACTAAAGATTAAAATATTGTCAGTCCAGGGATGGTTCATCTTTAACATTCTCTCGACTTGTGATCCAGTTTTAAATGTGAAGGTGGTGGTGGCCTAGCTAGAAGAGCAGCTGGTATTGAGAAGTGTGATCTTACCTATTCCCCACCATGCTCGGAGGTCACCATGTTAGTGACATTGTATTATAGTGCCACATCATGAACAAACCAGGAAGAATGAGAAAATAACAGTGAGCATCCTTGTGGACACTCCTTGATACAAGGTAAAGGAGTAGAGTCCGTCACTTTGCTTTATTGTTTTAAAATTTAGCAACAGTTTTAAAAATGTACAGGCTAATTTCTTGTACTGTGCCTACTTTTTGACAACCACAGCACGGGCTGTACACATTGTTAAACAGTATTAGAGCCAGGACCGAAATCTGGGACTGACTCCAATAGCTTGCTTCCAACCACGTCTCTCCTAAGCAACCATCCACCAAATATGCAGCCCCTAAGATCTTGCTGTTGCTATCTACTATTGTTGGCTATAGTTGTAATTTTATTGGAGGTTTCTGGCCCACGCTATTCTGTTTAGTTCCCAAGTAAAAGATGCAGAAACTTGGTGTTTTTATTAACGAGCTTCAAGCCTAAACTGAGCTGGTTCTGAGTGATTCAACTTGACTAGTCTATTACTAACCAGATAACTGCCCAGTTACTTGACAGCTGAATCTTGCTCTGTTGCATGTGTATCCTCAGGGAGAGCTTCTCTTGGCTACATGCTTACGGTCCATCCTGCCTCCTGGCAACTTTCTTCTCCTTCCTTTGTCCTTCTTGCGGTCCCTATCTAAGACCTCTTACTCGATCTGAAGACCCATTTTCCTCTCTCCCCTGCACAGTCATGGGCTCTAGCTTTTTATTGCTCAATGAGAAATTAGTGGGGAGCATTCGTTACAGTACATTGGTCAATACAATGCCCATGTCCAAACTGCAACCTGATCTTAGGGTACAGAACTCAACATCTGAATACATGAATACACAGCACACAGGACAAACCCCAACGGTTGGCAGCATTTTTTTCATATATGTGAACATTGTGCTAATATCTAATTACAGTTTCTATTGATACTATGTCCAAGTATACACTGACATTATTAGAGCCAAACGCTCTAGAAGATGTGTACAGAGTCATGTAATATAGGTACTGTGTCATAGTTCAGTAAAGAAAATTATTAACTTACATGCCACCAACCACAGACCCAAATGCAAAAGAATATCAAGAAACACATAACTACTTTAATGTATTGGTAGGACAAATTATTCCACTGTGACCTGGTTTCTTTTGACTATAGAATTAGTTGGTCATTTGGGTATGTAGAAATTACTAAGATTATTCTTGAATTCTACATTAGAGATCTATAAAAAATACTAGGCAATTTGTCTGATAATATAAAGACACTTTAAAAATATTTTATTTCAAATTATGCGTGCGTGCGTGTGAGTACACACACAAATGCATGTGGTTTTGGAGACCAGAAGAGGGAGACAGATACCCTAGAGTTGAATTTACAGGCAGTTTCTTGGCAACCCTTCATGGGTGCTAGAACCAAACTCAGGTCTTCTTCAGGAGCAGTAGCTCTCAATTGCTGAGTCATCTTTCCAACCTCACAGTAAACACTTTTTAAAATGAAAGGGATGGTTTGTTCCCCTCCTGTTTAATAGTTACCCTTGAAACGAACTGGGTTGATCTGTCACATAACACTTGCAAATTATATTTTAATGAAGCCACAGATAGATATTACAGACCTCTAGTGGCTGGACAGGTTCTAAGCCTTTGTGGGAGGAAGTCTTAAAGAAGATAAATATAAAAACAAGTATGAAGATAATAAGCCAGGCCTTTAAAATAAATAAATGCTCATTCAAAAAATAGAAGAAGAAGAAGAAGAAGAAGAAGAAGAAGAAGAAGAAGAAGAAG
>JADRCH010000156.1:2659261-2699924 GCA_019843965.1 Rhynchomys soricoides | reverse complement strand
AGAAGAAGAAGAAGAAGAAGAAGAAGAAGAAGAAGAAGAAGAAGAAGAAGAAGAAGAAGAAGAAGAAGAAGAAGAAGGACAAAACAAAACAAAACCCAAAATCCAAGGGCTCTCTGACCAAAGGTCCAATAAGGAAGTCTATGTCTGGATTTCTATCTCTAAAAGATTTATGAAATGGGGGGAACTGGAAATAACAGAGTCATACTATGTAGTGTATATTTTATTTTTCTTTACTTGGTTTGGGATATTTCCTCTTTATATACCAAAAATTTTCCCTAAAACAGAACTTCTGTCAGCCTGAGCTTGCTAGTCTTAGTCTTAGGTAGCCATGTCCCAGTGGAGTGGGTTAGCAGGTAGATGGCCTCTTAGGGCTACCCAACTGGGAAGTGCTTTGATTCACCCAAAAGCTTACACATTACTAAATATTCCTCTCAAACTTTAGTGGGTACCAGGTCTCCTGGGGAATCTTAAATCTTTGAGCATTAATGTTTCTCACTCGACTTATGTGCAGATTTCTGTGTTGTTGAAGTTTTGAAAGTCTTGTCCTACATTTTACATGGACCTGTTGTCATCTGTCTAGGTTGGTGACTTATTGAGCATTTTAAAATACCTTATTAGCCAGTTGGAGGAGTGGTAAGATTTGTTCATGTCACATATGTCTAGAAAAATTAATAAGACCTCAAAGAGCATCTACATTGTGAAACTCAACATTTAAAAAGCATAGACTGATGCTCATGGCTTTAGGAGTCAACAGATTGGCATACAGTGCAGAATGGGTCACGAGGGCCAAGTCCATTAGAATTCTTTTATCAGACTAGCTTCACCGCATGTTGTCAACCTTAATTTTGAAATTGTATTTCTAGAACTTATGTCATGGGATTGTCTCAATAAAGCTCCCAAACGTTTAGCAGTGGATCCCATGACAAGCTGCAGCATGAAGGGGAGCAGACATTCTCATCATAGCTGCCTGTCACTATCATTCTAGTGTGTGTGTGTTGGAGTGGGGGATGGAAGCCCACAACTGCACCAGCTTCTATATGATGCTAAGGATCCAAACTCAAGCACGGATGCATGATAAGTTCCTGTTCTATTTGTTATGATAAAACACCATGACCAACGGCAACTTTAGGTGGAGAGAGTTTATTTTGGCTTTTATGGTTCTAGAGAGTTAAAAGTTCACATGTTGGCAAGGCCCAGCAGTAATCAGCAGGCATGGTGATAGGAACAGGAAGTGGAGAGCTTACACCTTCAAAGGCAAGCATGGGGTAGTGTTTAAGTATCTGAGTCTATGTGGACTATTTCTCATAATTCACCACAAATAGCACTCCCTATACTAAACAGGCCATCGCCCCAACCCCATGGTGGTCCTTTCTGATAACGACTCACTATGAATTCATTTATTTAACCATATGCCCTAATATGAAATATTTCCCATGTTGGCTTCCAGTGGTTAGTCATGGCCATATCACCTTATTTCGAAGGGGGGAAGTGAGTAGAAAAAGGCTTAGAGGCTCTTCCAAGATTCAAAAAAAAAAAGCAGGCTTAGGACTCACTCTTACACATCTTCTTCCAGACAGAGTGGAGCAACAGTGTCTACACAGTTATGGCTGCACCAGAAACACGGGAAAACTGGACACACTGGTAAAAACATGGTTTTCATGACAGTGGTCCTTGGGTGACAGAGAATTGTGATCCCAAGGGATCCCTGAGAGGCAAATAGAGTCCCCTAAGATTATCCACCATTTTCTGTCCGTGTAGTATTTTCAAGGATGGACAGGGAATGCACATTCAGGCAGAGCCTGGATGTTTTTCTAAATTAAAGCGCTTGAGTTAAGAAAAGCTCCGGAGGCTTGAGTCCACAGGATAATCTCAGAGTGTGGTGGCTGAACAGAGAACAGGCCTTGAGATCCACAACAGACATCTTGTGTTTCACCGAGTGTGAATGAATAAGCTCCTAAAATGGTTTGGAGAAACAAGACCCAGAGATGCTCTCATTTTCCTTTTGAATGTGTCAGGAGAAGCCCGTGGATGATGAGATATCTTTCTCTGGCTGGTGTGAACAGCAGCTGTTGTCTGTAGGCATGCTCCCATGCTAGCTACTGCTCTGATCACACCTGACAAATTTTTTTTAAAAAGACCCAAAAGAGTTAAACTTTGCATGTATTGCAAATGCTTCCTAAAACAAACCCAGGTTATCACTACTTTCTTGTAGAAAAATGTTCAGTTCCCAACACAGTCAATTCATAATGTTTAGCACTAATCAGGAAGCTGCCAAGCATGCTAAGAAGCAGGAAACGGGAATCACCAAAAAGAAAAACCGATCAACAAAAACAGACCCATCATTGATACGTGTTGTAGGACTGTCGTGCAGGGGCTTTAAATAGTTATTGGAACTATATTCTGCACATTCAAGAACCTAGATGAAAGCCTGGGCATTTTAAACAGAGACTCGGAAGACAGGAATGATTGGCATTATGCTTCTGGAGATGAAAAACACCATGTCTGAGGTGAAAATGCCAAGTAGGATTTTTGATGCTTAGATTACAATTCTCACACTATCCGTACAATATTTTACAGCAGCCTCTTCTAGACGCTGTTTGATCTCAACAGCCTAATATATATTTGCTTACTTAGAACTTTTAAACAAAACTTCATATGTGTGTGTGTGCATACACACACACACACACACACACACACTATATATATATATATCTCACAGTGACTCTACTGACCCTCTTGACTTGTCCTGGCTCACAGAGTAGCTTCTGATGCCTTCCAAATGGCTGGCATTCCTTAGCACCTGATTGATACTTCTCAACAATATAGCCACCTAGAGTTTTCAACATGGTACCTCCTGACTCGGCTGCAAGAAAGTTCACACCCCCAGACTACCACTTTTTACCCAGCTTGACTATTTTTCTATGAAAACTCTGTCTGGATAGAGAACAAACACCTGCTCTTTATACAGAATATAATTCACCTGGAAGTCACCACTTCTGCAGATTCCCACGATTCCCATGGTGGGGGTGTAGGGAGTGCGGAGGTAGGAGTTGGGGATGAGTGGGGGAAGGGGGCTGGGAGGAGAGAGATAAGGCATTCTCCGGGGATCTTGGTGTCATGTCTCTTTTAGATGAAGGCCTTCTCCAGTGATCTTTAATGAAGCAGCCCCTGAGAAGGTCCTAGCTTGTTCACATTTCTTTATGGGGGATGGGTTTGAATGCATACGTTTTACTTGGGGTGAACCAAGGGTTGTATAGTTTTGGGGGTGAGAATATCCAGGGTGGGGAAAAAAATTACTGACTGAAAGCTAAGGTACTGAGATGCTTCATTAGCATGGAGATGAGGTCTAGGTGCTGGGTATGTGACTGACTGCCTGTGACCACGGTCAGGAGTCACTTGGTTACGTGTTCTGAGGCAGGCACGGAAATGGGAGGAGTTAGCCCTACTCCTGCCAGTCTCAGGGTGAGACTCACAGTAAGATTCACAGGGTTTCAACATGCTCAACCTCACCCAGTCTATGCCAATTCCTCTGGCGGCATGGTCCAAGTCCCCTACACATGTGGAACAGAGACGGCAGCAGAGTGAGGCACAGGCTGGCATCTAGGGTCATCAGGCTGGTGCTAGACGTATGCAGACAGGGCAGCCTGGCTGTCTGAGAGCCACAGGGGTCAGTCCTCTGTCCTACCGAATCCTTGTGAGCCTTCGGCAACCTCCAGTGTCTGGGCCATGGGTTTTTGTTGAATGCGGAAATGAATGAGGGCGGCCTAGCAACCATAGGCATTTTCGCTTCAAACATCAACATCACGTAGAGACACTGGATTGGTGTCTGTAACACCCTGCCAGGGTTTCAAGGCTGTTTTCTCGGTTGTGAAATTAGGTGTTTGGCATGGTCAATTGGCAGCTGTGAGACCAGATCTGTCTGTAAAAGAGTTCTGCTCAGTTCTACGGTGTTGTTTTTTCATTCTCTCCAGTGAAAATATTTCCAAATAAGACATTTCACATAAAAATTGAAATTCCCAGCTTATCTTTAACCCCCCCACCCATTCTCAATTGCCACAGTTGGCTGAAAAATAAATTCCCTGTCTTCCTCCAAGACAAAGGTAAGCCTTCACTTCCCATCTGCTCAACCCCCACCCCATCCTCCATGCTTGCTGTTCCCAGCCCGGAAATATGTGAGTACAGGAACCCTGGAGCTCATAATTCAAGGGATCATTCGAGAAATAAAATGGCATGAATCTCTGATTTAAGTTGATTCAAGTGAAAGGAAAGACTGTAAATAATTGTTCAAATATGCTAAAGGCTTAAAATACAAGTTTTACTTGGATAACGTGATAATCAGATCACCTCTGAAAATTATCATGCCCTTGGTCTCTGTAAACAAATACAATATTATGATATGGTATATGATATATGAATAGGAAAGCAGTAAGTTTGACTCACAAGCCTCTCGATTTTGCAGAAAGCTTTGGTCCTTCCAAGCCTTGATCAACAGTGTCCCAGCTGCACATGTAAACAGACACCTTTGGTTTGGGTACAACATGAAGCCAGACTGTTTACCTAGGGTGGGGTGAACATTGAATGTTGCCCCTGTGGGTACAGTGAGACTACTGGAATAGGCTGGCTTCTAACACACAGTCTTTGTGAACTGGAACCTTTTCAATATCCCAGAGTCATTAGTAATTGTGCCATTCTTACAAAATTCTAATAAACCTCACAAATCTACCTGCTCTCTGGCGAGCAAAATAGAAGATTCAGGGTGATTTGTCTTTCCACTATTCTATATAGTAATAAAGTAATGAAATCATGTCAAAGAACAGCAATTGCAAATGTTAAGCCAGATAACCCAAGAAAGAATTACATGAATATATGAAGAACTGTAAGCAAATAAAGTTTTGGACTCAGAACGCTGTATTTTTAAGGCCTTTGAAAATATTTTTCTTATGAAAGATTCTGTCCATATTTCCCCTCCCCCATCTCTTCCCAACTCCTACCCTTCCCTACCCACCAAATGCCATGCATTTATCACTCTCTAAACAAACGAACATCTTTCTCAAAAATCCCAACAAAACAACAAACAAGAATAAGAAACACAAAGACCCAAAAAAACACGAAATAAAAAAAAAACAAAATATGCAGAGATCAATAAAACAACACAAACAAATAGAAAGTCCAAACAAAGTAATACAAGACAAAAAGTCTACAAAATCACCATTTAGCTTGTTTTGTGTTGGCCAACTACTCCTGGGCATGGGGCCTACACTGATGTGTGGTTAATGTATCCAGTGAGACTCCATAGGCAAGAATGGATCTTTCCTTCAGAAGCAGGTACAAACTACAGGTAGCTTCTTGGTTAGTGGTGTGAACTCAAGTCCACTTCCCCCTCTCAGCACCGGGACCAGGTCAGGCTTGAATCTGTGCAGACCTTAAAAGGCATTTTGTCATTTGATTAGTCCAGGTATAATGTGCCAATCAAAAGGATGTAGGTTAGTGAGATGGCTTTGTTCTCTCAATGTAATCTTATAATCACCTGCACTTCAAATGTTCACTGTTATTTTATTCTTGAAACTGAGTCTTTAACTTGGCTTTATTGGGTTAGTAATACTATACACTCACATAATATTAGATTAAAAGAGCTTCTATCATTATTTTAATTTCTCAGCTTATATGTAAGAATGTGATAAAATGAGCATGAAATGTAAAATTTCATTGAGTAATTTAGTATAGGAGTAAGGACATAGAAATATATTTGGATGATATAATGGTATATCATTACAATGGCTATATATGCATGATAGATAGATAGATAGATAGATAGATAGATAGATAGATAGATAGTATTTTATGGTGACTGGAGAGATGGTTCAGTGGTCAAAAAGTACTTGTTGCCCTTGCAGAAGACCTGGGTTTGGTTCCCAGCACCTGTATGGTGGCTCACAATTGTCTGATGCCCTCTTCTGTCAATTGCAGGCAACAGACATTCATGTGGTGCACAGACACACTTAGAGGCATAATACTCAGAAGCATAAAATAAAATAAGTAAAGCTTAAAAAAGGGATAGCATTTGTTGAGAAGATAATGTTACGACCATTTTCCCCTTCATTTGATTTAACCTTCATGTTAAGAGTATACAGTTAGCCAGGCAGTGGTGGCGCACGCCTTTAATCCCAGCACTTGGGAGGCAGAGGCAGGCGGATTTCTGAGTTTGAGGCCAGCCTGGTCTACAGAGTGAGTTCCAGGACAGCCAGGGCTACACAGAGAAACCCTGTCTTGAAAACCCAAAAAAAAAATTAAAAAAAAAAAATTAAAAAAAAAGAATATACAGTTGATGTCAATTTCATTTAAAACATAAGGCTACTGAAGCCAAGAGAGGATGAGTAAATTGCCCAATTACATGGTTACTCAGAGATGTAGTGGGAAGTTTAATCCTGCCCAAAGCTTTCAGGTTGGTTTATTTCGAGACAATAGACTCTAACCATCAAGAAAATCAATATTTCTACATGTTGGACATAGAGCTTAGTCTATAGATTGGTTTTCCATTCCAGCCATGTACTAACCTTGTTTGTATGTGATCTAGTCTATTTACTTCCATTTCTGTTTTACCCTTGACACCCCACCCCCACGTCTTGGCTAGTGTGCATGTTCTGCTGCTTTATTCCTGCTAACCCTGCAGTCAACGCACTCTTCTAGCTCTTGAATTATGATGCCCTTTCACTCAGCACCAGTCGCCATACTGTTTTATTCCTAATTCCGGTGCATCTGTCTGATTGCCTGGTTTTTTCTATCCTTTATGGCTCTCCATTTTTGCTTTACCCAGATTGTCCAAGACAAGCCGTTTTGATTTTTTTTTCCGAAATAAAAAGACTTCATAAATGATGGTTTTTATCTTACATATTCTGGAGTTGCATATCCTGACCTCAAATGCCTCAGATGTTACCTATTCAGATTCAGGATACAGAAGAGACATCTGTGATAGGCACTTCTTGGTGTTTCCATACAGAGAGAACACGTTCTTAATAGGGGAGGATAAGGGTAAAACTTCCTCCCATCTAACTGTTCTTTCAAACTTCCTGGTGCTTTTCTTCTCAAACTAGTCTGTAAGAAGCTTGAAGGAAATGTTTGATGGCAAGGAACCATTAAAATGAGGCCACAGAATTTTGTTTACAGAGGTCTATTGATAACTGGTATTCAGAGAGCTTTTGGTCCCCCTCAGAAATATTCATTAGCTGTGAGAACTCTGTGTCCAGATGGGTTAGAAAAGCAACTCGTACGGGATTCAAGTAACAGGAAATCAAGTTAAGTAGCCACACTCTTGCTGTGCAGTCTCCATATAACGTCATTTGTCAGTGTAATAGTCCCCCTAGCTGTGTACATCCTCTCTCCCAGACTTCTCTAGTTGGTTTATTCTTTTGAGGGCTCCCATGCCTTTCTCTTTAATGTGCTGTCCCACAGAGAGGAATTTAGAATGAATGCAAAGCTGAATTTATATGCAAATATTTGCCAGTTCAGCTTAGACCCTTAAGGCCAGAGTGTATCCAGTGGCCCTCAAGTCCACCCAGTGTCTATGGATGTGATGCCACCAGAGGGCAGACTTTGATTTCCAGAGCAGGTGGCTTGTGGTCTCTAGTGGAGATCTGGTGGCCACGTGGACAGGTCTCAGTTGTCATTGACTCCTTGACTACCTCTTCCAGTGTGCTTGTGCAAAATCCTTGAGGCCTAGAAAATGCTTGGAGAGACTATGTCCTAGAATGATCTCATGACTAGATGTTTAGGTAAGTCCTAGTTCAGAGCCAACTTGCATCTAACATCAGCTTAGTCTTTTGAAGGGTTACTCAACAAAATTGTGTCTTTTTGTAAAATATACGAGTATATAAAGGCAGCATATAATTAACTTATTGCTTTAAAGATTTAAATTTTCAAATTTAGAGAAAAGAAGTAATGAAGAGATGAAGAGAAAAGGAAATGAAACCCAAGGAAAGGACAGGAAGGGAGGGTAGGGGAGAAAAGAGGCAGACCAGCATTCATTCACCATTTGCAGCATGGTTGACGTCTGGCCCAGGTAGCTGTGTACTGAGGCCCATCCCTTGCATTGTAGATTAATTAACACTCTCAGTGGTCTCAATGCACTAGACCCCAGTAGCCTTCCTCCTACAGTTTTAAAAATAAAATATGTCCATATAGTGTATCTTTAAAGGGCACAGTGGCCTTAATTAACAAGCACTGGACTGTGGCATAAACACAGGACTTTATCAAAAAACAGTAAACAGCACTCCAGAGCTGGACATACTGGTTAGAGAGTCAACAGCATACAACAGCTCTCTAAGCCTGTTTCCTTATCTGAAAAAAAGTAAAAGCACTTATGTTTCCTCTCAGCCAACTCTTGTAGAGATTCAAGCAGGTAACACAGTACTCGGCATGTAATAAATGGTCATCAATCATAATCAATAAATGTCAGTCTCATTAGCCACAATCTAAATCCTTTCTATGAATCAGATACCATTCCAGAAGTGCAGACTCAAGCAAGTCACTGTATATTAAATAAGCTTAACTGGACACTACGTGCGTGTAGCTTTGTGCTGCTTATGTAGCTGACAAGATTAATTTGCCATTTCCCTCATGAACATTGTAATCTCACAGCAGCTAAGTCTTCCTTTATTTAAGTTCAAAGGACTGGGAGGTCAAAGGATGCTTCCTTAGCATCCTGTGAGTACTCTATGTTCCAGAAGCAAACTTAAATGTTTGGCAGGCTCTCTGTGCAGATTAAGTTCTGTGTCCACACTGCTCAAAGAGGAGGCTTGGACCTAACAATCCACTTTCACTCTCTTAATTTGATTTCTAAGTTCCACTCAGTGTATAGGAGATAAGCAACAAAATTAATTGGGGAGGAGAAAAATAAACAAATGATCCCAAATAGCTGGGACACTCAACTGGAACTGATCCCTGCTAAGAAACTAAATCATACAGACCTTAGCCAAAATATATTTGTTTGTAAAAATTAGAAAGTGGGGCTGGGCTGGTGAAGTGGTTTGTTGGGGAGTGACAATTGCCATCAAGCCTGATGACCTGAATTGTGTCCTTGGGGTCCACATGGTGGGAGGAGAGAACAGATTCTCTGTAAGTTGTTTTCTGGCTTCTACATGTATTCTGTGGCAGGCACGTCCCTGAAAAAAATTAATTAAAAATTTAAAAATTAGGAAGTTTTAGCTATTTCTACCAAATCAGCTTACTGGATTCTTCTGACTCAAGAAGGATCTGAAATTGTGCCATTCTGTTTCTTTTGTTGGGTTCCCCCACAAGCACAGTTGTTTTGGGGTTGGAAGCTGGAATTCAGAGAGTGGGCTGGGCTATCTGGAAGAGCAAGGGGGCCTCTCACCACTTCAAGGAGATAAGGCAGGCCCATAAGCTTGTTGCTATAGTGGAGTTTGGTCAGCATGGAGCTGATGCTGAGAGAGGCTGAGGTGAACAGCTTTGTTGGTGGGTAATTTAAGCAGAAACACGACTAGTTGGATGCAGGGCTGAGAAAGGGAGAAGCTGATGTGGCACTGAACACCCTGGTGCACTGTGTGTCATCTGCTACCTCCCTGGCATAGCACTTCTAGACAGACAGGCTCTTTCTCCTTCACAAATCAAGCGAGAGGAGTTTTATTCACATTTAGAAGAGGAAGGAGCTATCAGAAGGCAAAATGGTGCATTGATGCATGTCTTGCTCTTGGAAAGAGTTCCCTTTTGACTCCTGTTCAGACTGTACATGAATACTGGGATGTATTTTAATTTCAAGTTGACATGTGACATCTGGTTACTCATTAATTGCAAATGAAGCTGTCACAGGAAGCCAAAGTTGCCGCCAGCAACAGCTCATTTTAGGTTTTGAGTGGCAGAGTGCTTTGCCTTTTATCCTAGCTCCCATGCCTCTTGTCACAGGTTATTTATTAGAAAGTGCAAGGATCCCAGTGGTGAAAGAGAGTGGAGTGGCAAATGATGGCAGGTAGAATGAGCTACATATTATTGTTTTAACTACAGTCAATGGTGTAGTATTTGCATCTTAAAATTATGCACAATTTAAGGGGAATTATCAAACTGGCAATGTTGCCTGGTGCACACATATTTTAATCAGTCTCTCAGTTTCTTGCTCCCAAGTCTACCCCTTGTTCTTGCTTTAGTTTATTTTGTTTCTAGTACTGTGTTAAGCACACCAGTCTCTTGCTTGTAGTGAAAGTGATCAGTTATTTACTCCATAGCATAAATTTAAGAACACCAAGAAAAGTCATGAGATAGGCATGCCTGTTTGTCTCACAGCACTACACAACAATGGCCTTTCCTAAGAACTATCTGATCGAATTCTTAGAATAATCTTATGCTTTAAGTTAGTTTACAATTTTGTACTTGACTACATTCATTGCTGTTCTCACACAGACCACAAGCCACAGTTTGGACATGCCTGCTAGCCCCATAGCCTCTTGTTTTCTGTTGCCAGTGGCATTGTATGTCAGAGTAGCACATGTTTGCTACCTTAGCATCATCCATCACAAGCAGTATTGTCTCGTCAGTTTGAAAATTGGAAAAATAAATGAGTCACACATTAGGCAAAACACCCCTGAACCTATGAGAAGTAAATCATATCTGTAATCTAAGCACTGAGGAGGGAGGCTGAGACAGTCTGTGCTACATAATTTTGAGGCTAGCCTAGGCTACAGACCAAGAGTCTCTCTCCTACTCAAATCTCTGTGTTCTTAAGGTGGAACTACCTGTTCTAGTAGGTAGCTAGTTCCAGTGGTGTTTCGGAAGAGAATAACCCAGTCTACACAAAGGAGATACATTTGGTTCACCCAGTGCTGAATATGGGAAAGAAAGGCAGAATTTTATAAGCAGCTCTTCATCTGCCTTCAGCAGTTTCTCAGGCTTCCATTTTTGATGCCTGATAAATGGCAAATGAAACACCATTGATAATGTGTTTGCTCACTTTCCTTGATTCTGATTTTTGGTTTTCCTCACAAGCTCTTCCCATTTCCTTGTGTAACGCTGACCGGGTGAAATAGGGTGCTGTCGTGAGGTGTTTGGGAGTGGAGAAGGAGGAGTGCACACTCACTCTTCCTCGAGTCAGTCTCCACGTTCCTTTCCCCCCACCCATTTGGAACTCTCAAATGGCTCTTCATGTTTAAGATAAGTGGAAAATAGATAAGACTATTTTCCACTTATACCAGCATGGCAATGGGAGACTTTTAGTGCGTGGATTAGTCGTGATCACTTATCTTTCATCCCAATTTTTCTTTACTCTTTGAAATCAAGTGATAATAACATAAACAGTCAAGTTTGGGATACAGGGCAAAGAGGAGGAGCTTAGAGACATTTATCAAAACTATGAATTATGGGGTTAGAGAGATGACCTAGTGGTCAAGGTGCTGTCCAAGCATAAAGACCTGAGTTTGGATACCCAGAACCTGTGTAATACTGAGCATGGTGGCACATACCTGAAACTTCAGCATGGGAGGAAGGAGATAGGCAGAACTGGGGGAGGGTGATATCCAGTCAACAGAGTTAAAATGGTGAGTTCTGGGATCACCCAGAGACCCGGTCTCATAAAATAACATCCCAGGGTCACCTTCTAGTTCCTCCCATACACCCATGGAGCAAGCTCACCAGCAGACGCATGCACCACACACTTAAACACGCACAAGTGAGTTGATGAAGCCATGGTTATTAAGTAAGAATTCTTAATAGTGGGTTCTTACCTTGTATAACTTCTGAGAAACAGAGGTATGGGGGTGACATTTAACTGTCGTCATCTGAGGCTGTGACGAGTATCTGTGTCCTCTCATACTCCTCATTTGGGTTTGGTGTTATTTTAAGAAAAGCAAAGGCTGACTACTAATGACTGCACATTCGGCTGCCATCACCACAGCTGTGTATAACTGATATGCAGAACTGAAAATGCTGTTTGTCTTGTGATCATTGGCATGGGGTCAGAGCACAGCAGATGATACTAATGGGAAAGGGATTACAAGCTGTTGTTACCACTTAAACACCCCAATCAGTCATTACTTAGCAGAGATTGCATTTTAAATATGTAATTTATAGGCACCAATATTTGTAGAAAAAAATGTTTTTTTTGTTTTTTTTTTTTTTTTTTTTTTTTTTTACTGAGGGGAAATATTCACCCAGGAATTGTAAGTGACGGGTATACAAAATTATCTTCAAGGAAGAAGTTAGAAGGATTAGTTTTTAAAACCGCTTTATACTAGTTTCTTAACCTTCTATTGCACGGAGGCTGCATTTCCTTAATTTCCTCAAGCACTCTGAAGGCTTGTGAAAAATCCCAACTGAGTTGCGCCACACTTTATGGGCCCTCCTCTACGCATGTTATCTGTTCCATGTGTGCACGCTCTTTCTTGGAATTTGCCTTCATTTAGGCTCTGTAATCTTTTCAGTTCAGCCTTGTGAAGGGGAACCTCCTTTGGAGGTTTCAATATCCGGATCTGGAACTTCTGCTTGGGCATGGAACAATCATCTAACATGAGAGCATTTTTGAACCCAGTTCAAGGGTTTACTTTCAGCTTGGACTCTTTTCCGTAGACATACTGGATCAGGGCCACCCACTCGGACTTTGGTTGGTCTCAGTCACTGGACAAATGCTGTTGTACTATATTCTTCTCAGTAGTCGTGTTAAGGTCGTGTTGAGCCTCTTATAAATGCATCAGTATTGTTTCCAAGGATGATCCCTCGACTGCTCTGAACAACCTTTCACATAGTTAATACCAGTCAGGGTGAACCACTGGCACTGAAGGAGAGGCTGACCTCAACTTGTGAAGAAGTTAGATTTGAAAAATCTGCTTGGAAATCGATCCTTTAGAATGCAAACTCATCCCCGGTTCATTCCCATTCGAATGCTGTTGATGGTTTCAGGCGAGTCAGTACAATTTTAGACACTCCAAACATAGGATTAATGGAACCAACTGATTTGTGTGATGTCAAAGTAGGGTCAAGAGAGCAAAGAGGGAGGAGAGGACCATTTCCTCCTTGCCCTGGCAGCTAGGGCTCCCCAGAGATTTTCATGCATTAAAAAAACCCCTTCCTGCTGTTTTTAGCATTTTTTTTTCTTTAAGACACTCTCTTGTACCACAGGCTAGCTTCCAGAGATGTAGCAGAGGTAGTCCTTGAACACTTTATCTTCCTGCCTCTGCCTCCTGAGAGCTAGGATTATACTGCCACACTGTGCAAGAACAAGAGAGCAAAGAGATAAGTTGATTAATCCTTGTTAAGACATGAATGACTGCTAGCCAAAACAATTTTTATGCAGTAATTAACTTTCATAAAGAATTATCCAGAAATTATACGGCTACCCAGGCATAAGTTCAAAAACCATAATAAGATTAGTGGAAAAGTCAATAAAACATACGGAAGTCCTTCTGAGAAAAAAAGCACCAGACCTCCCCGAAGCCAAGCCTTACTTGTACATGTTAATCTTTCTTTTAACATCTACTGTCCCCTCAGACCATTTCTGGAGGCTTCCTGACCACCTTGTTCTCTTGTCTACAAGTCTGGTTTGATCCTGGGTGTTTTGTGTGAGAAAGGAGCAGGGTGAATTGATTTCACAAGCCTGACAGAAATCAGTGTCAGTGCCTAGACTCAGCCTCCTGCTCTCAAGCCATCCACTTGCTAGGTAGCTAGTAAGGCATTGCCAGACTTAGAGTCATGGAGGAGAGTGGATGACTCCTTTGGAACCCTTTCCGTCCTATCTTACAGGTCTCTGTAGCACCCTGGTTTTAATGAAGGGAACAGTATTACAAGGGACCCTCCTTAGATTCTGAAATGCCATTCAGGCAGGGGACAGCACAGCTGCCTGTCCTGAAGATTTGAAATGGCATATGAACAGGAAGAAAGTAGCAGGTTCAGGGAAGTCCTTTTTGGTGAAAGCTATTCTCTCATGGTAAGCATAACTATTTCACAGATTTAGTTTTTAATGTTTTCTTGAATTCTTTATGATACATGATTTAGTTTGGGCTCAGGAATGGCTGGAGGTTGTACTTCTGGCCCTGGGTGGGGAGACTTGACTTTGTAAGCTGTCCAAAAGACTCTGCAGGGGCACCACCATTCCTCCCTTAAGAGTTAATAGAAATGGGCCTATCTAATTATCTGGACAGGAAAACATCCCTCAAAAATCTGTCTGCTCCAGGACTTTACTCCTTGGGGACTTTGCCCATCCGCTGGCTGTTCTAACTGTGTCCTTCCTGTGAACCCTCCCAGTACCCCCTTCTAGCCCATTCCCATTGCTTTGTGCTAGCCACCAATACCTAGTGGCACTCTCTACTTGGGAACCCACTGGCCATGCCAGCCTGGGAATCAGAAAAGTGATTCCCGCTCTCCGCTACTGCAATTTCCTAAGTCTCATTCCCAACCCTGTAGCAGACCACTTTCTGCTCTCTCTCTCTCTCTCTCTCTCTCTCTCTCTCTCTCTCTCTCTCTCCTTCTAGCCCATTCTGAGTCCTCCATGTCAACCACCAATAGCTAGAAACCCTGTCTACCTGGAAACTCAGTGGCCATACTGGTCTAGAAATCAGTTAGATGATCCTCACCTTCCTTCTTGCACTCCCACAAAAATTCCCCAGTCTTCTCCCCAGCCCTGTAGCCAACTGCTTGCAGGGACTCGTCCTCCCACTCTGCCAGTGTTCCCGGGGACTCCACCAAACTTTGCAGTGGACCCAACTTTCCTCATTTCTATGAACTCTCTCAGTTCCCTCTTCTAGCTCATCCCCATTCCTTTGTGTCATCCTGGGACACCTAGAAACACAGTAGCCTTAGGACTCCCAGTGGCCACACCTGGCAGGGACTCAAGAAGCATTTCCTATCAGGCAACCCATAGCTACGGCACTTCTGTAAGACACAGAGAGGCCAATAGAAATCAAGGAACCAAATCATCTCTCCTCTAGATGGCCTGGACACCAGACGGAAGACCCAGAATTACTAACACCCAAGATAACATGCCCCCAGCAGAAGCCAGCAACTCTACCACAGCTGGCCCTAAGAAATGCAAGATAGCTGAAGCACAAGACAAAGACTTCAAACTAACCATTCTGAGTGGTCAAGGACCTTAAAGAGGATGTGAATAAATCCATTGATGAAATCTATGAGCCTACAAACAGTGAAATGAAGGGAAGAAAACAGCTCAAGACATGAAAGTAGAAATAGAATTCCTAAATAAAAACCCAAAGTGAGGTAAAACTAGAAATGAGAAATGGAGGAAGTCATGCAATACCTTAAGCAAGCCTCAGCAACAGTGTGCACAAAGATATGGAAGAGGGAATCTCAGGCATTGAAGACACGATAGAAAATAAATGGCACACACACACACAAATCATAGAAGAGTAATTCCCTAACCTAAAACAGGAGGTATCAGTGAAGATACAAGAAGCATTGTTCCTGTCTAAAAGAACTGCAGGGACAGAAATGGAAAAGAGACTGAAGGGAAGGCAGTCCAACTTGGGATCCATCTCATGGGGTGGGGAGAAGGGGTCACCAAGGCCTGACATTATTACTGATGCAATGATGTGTTCATAGACAGGAGCCTAGCATGGCTGTCCTCTGAGAGGCCCTACCAGCAGCTGATTCCATTGTACTGAAGTCAGGGACCCCATGATTGAATTAGGGGAAGGATTGAAGAAGTGGAAGGGGAGGGTGACCCCATAGGAAGACCAGCAGTCTCAACTAACCCAGACCCCTGGGAGCCCAGAGACTAAACCACCAACCAGGCAGCATGCATTGCTGGTCTGACCCCTTCCCCTCCCATGTAGCAGAGGACTGCTTGGTCTGGTCTCAGTGGGAGAAGATGCCCCTAATTCTGAGAAACTTGAGGCCCCAGGGAAGGAGGAGGCCTGGGGAGGGAAGCACCCTCTCGGAGGCAAAGGGGAGGAGGAATGGGATGAGAAATTATGGGAGGGGAAAATGGGGTTAGGGTGCATTGGCTGGAATGTAAATAAATACATAAATAAAGCATAGAGAGTACCAAATAGACTGGATCAGAAAAGAAAAATCTGTCCTTTCGAGGATCTCAAAAAAAAAAAAAAAACCCACAATACATTTGAAGACATACTAAGATGAATGGAAATCATCCTCCTAATGATATATGTAGGTCAGAAACCTCTCCATTGTGGGTATAGACTCTCCTTGATAAACCTGCCCTAAACTCTGAGGTCTTGCACTGAACTCAAAGTCTTTTCATTTCCCTTTTTCTGGTCCCCTGTTTCAGACACTAGTGACAATCCTAAAATGCTTGTTCTGCCATTTCTCTAATGCCCTTTACCCCAGGAAGCTCTCTGCAGGTTTCCATGCCGATCCTGCCTGCTTGTTTGACTCTAACCCAAAAAACATGGCTTTCTATCCTCATGTTTCTGGCTTCTGTCTCCCAGAAGCCTTCCAAGTTCCCTAGCTTGTGTGTACATGGTTGTTTTTCTCCCATACTCAAATAAAATTGCCCTCTAGGTTCCTTCTGAGTCTGTTTTTAAATCTGAGAGTAAGACCCCGAAGGGGGACTCTGTGTTCCCTGATAGCACACTGCTCTCTCATTGAAGAGACGTTTATCATCTGACCCCCCTGGACTATCACAGGGCTTACAGTAGTAAACAAGATGATTCAGAACAGGCCTCTTCTCAAGCAGCTGGCAGACCAGTGGGGAAAACAAATATGTCAAGATGATTAAAGTGTCAAGAGCTATAGCCAACGTTCCAAAGCTATGCAGAGAGGTTGGGAAAGCTTCGCAGAGAATAGGACATGCAGAGCAGACAGTGTTTGCATGTGGATGCCAATGACTCTGCAAGTGGTGGAAGAGAAGGGTTCAGGGTGTATAGGCTGCGTGAGAGGAACAAGGAAATGAAGTAGGAATGTTGGGGCATCTTTTTAGGACAAAGGAGTCTTTCTTGGAGCCTAGTGGCCTGGAAATTTGATGGCCACCAAAAGCTGCCCTGAGCCAGTGGCTTCTGGGTTCTTGTTCTGAGAACTGAAAGAGCCAAAGTCCTCAGATGACATGGGAAGAGTTTGTTATAGACTCACAGGTAGGGGTGTGTTGGAAAAGAATAGTCCTATAGTCCTAGTGTTGGCCAAAGGGACACAGGGACAAAGAGAAAGTAACTTGGCAAGGGAATCTACTTTTGAAAAGGTTTTAACAATCCAATCCAAGTGGGCGAGCACACAGAGGTGGGGGGGGAGTTCATGTTGTGCTTACCCTATCGCAGGGTGTGACTGCTTGTCACCCCCTTGGTGGGAGATTGACCCAATAAACTGACACAATTGGATAATTCAGAATTGGAGCAAAGGGGAAGGGTGTGATAGAGTCAAGTCTCAGGAATGCCTGGCATCCAAGACTTGGGCAAACTGACAAATATATAAGAGTTTCTCAAGCAGAGAAAGGGAAACAGAGAATACTAGCTCTTGGTGGGCTAGCCATCTTTACTAGAAAAACAGAACAATAAAACTCCACATTTCTTACAATGGCTACTGGATTTAGGGGGTCACAGCTTGTGCCCAACAAGTGAAGTTCTGTCATTTATCCTCAATAAGTCAATTAAAGGAGCCAAACTAAATGTAAAGCAGAAAAAGGGGATTCATTCAATGTGGCCACAGGGACAAAGAGATCAGTGACCCTTCTGGAGTCTATCTTCATGGTCCTGACCTGAAGATGGATTTAATAAAAAACAAGAGATACGTATATGACAGGATGTGTTCCCATCCCACCGCTGTCTCAGCCTTAAGTCTCTCCAGTGAGGGAAGTCTTTCTCCAGAACACAAACTTTCCCTCACAGCAAGAATTTCCCCAGGGAAACTATAATTTCTTAACTTATTTATTTTTCAATAGTCTGGTAGTCAAAGAAAGAAGCATACAGTATTTCTTTAGAATATGTTCATTTCCACCAGATAGGCCAGTTACAGGATAGGAAAAAGAAGACAGCCATGCTATTTGGGTGAGCATTAAGGTCAGCCAAAGTGACAGAGAAGAAATGCCATAGTAAAAGCAGGAGGTGGGGTTTTCAGAGAAAGAGTGCAGAAGCCCAGGGCACAGGTAAAGTCTGTTTGAGTTCTGGCTGGTACCCAAAAGAAAGACAGAAGAGCAGGAAATGGCAAATGTATGCCTACTGGAGTCAGGAGTCAATAGATAGATAGATAGACAGACCCAACAGAACCCCAGGCTCTCCTGGGCTGCCTTAGAAGGCAGGAATCCTGGGAAGAAAATGTATGTCCTCTCATTCAAGAGATAAATGGTACTCCTGTCTCTTTAAGCTTCTAGTGGATCTGCATCCCTAGGGGTGGTCCTGCTTTCTTGGTTTAACCAGGTGACTGACTGGCCCATTAGTGTTGTTGTTTCGGGATTGCTTGGAAAGTTAGGCCTCCACCAAGCCAGAGAAACAGCTTTCCCTAATTGGTCTCCACAGCCCTAATGAGGGCTACTCTAACAATAATGGGGCTGGATACTAACCACCCAGATAGGGATAGTGACGTCACCTACGGAGGGAAGGGTAAAAAAAGGTCGCTTAAACATCTGTCTTTGATTGTTTTCCTGGGGAAATGTAAAGATTATCTACTCATGCTAATTGGGCATGGAGTATGATTGGTGGCTTACTGACAGGAGCATGAGTGACATCAAACAGCTGCATGGTGGCACCATAGCCAGTAGAGTGAAGATATCTTGCAGCTGGACTTCCATTGACTGCCACTTCATACTCAAGAACCTCCTACAGTCACTTGCTGTGTGACAGGCAGGAGAAAGCAGGGTATCTGATTAGGGTTCTAGGATACTTTTCTTTTTCTATCATAGAGTATAACACCATTGCTGTGATGAAGTCTTAGCTATCACTGTATTGTTCTTCTTAGTTCTTTGCCTTTGTTACCCGGTCAAAGGTTCTTCCTGCACCAAGACTTATGAGATGACTATTCAGTGCCTGGAGGAAAAAAACTACAGAGCAATAGGAGTCTTTCCTGTCTCTCTCTCTCTCTCTCTCTCTCTCTCTCTCTCTCTCTCTCTCTCTCTCATTCTCTCTCTCTCTCTCATATTCTGTTTCCAACTCTAAAATCATTTGATGGACTCAGAAGTCTCCATATAAATTTCAGAATCTTATAAATTTTCAGAATCATATAATTGATTATGTAAACCCTAGGAGGGCACATTTGCAGGGATCTTTAGAGAATTCCCTCCCAAGCAACCTGGTTATTCTTGAAACCCCAAAAGAATCACTTCTAGCTCCAGCGTTCTGTAAAGATAAGTCTTGTTGGTAAACCTTGCCCGCTTCTGCATCTCCATCTTTGATGGCAAAAACGAATGGTTAACCTTGTAGTTAATCCCTGGACGATTTAGTGGAAACTGGCATCAAGACTGTTGGATATTAAAGAATAGGCAGCTTCAGCCTGTATATGGTGAAGAGCCAAGGATGGAACCCTGGGGCCTGACCTCCAAGGATACTGGCATGTGGATGCCACTTCTGTATGGGCTCCTGAGTGTGTCTTTGAACAAGGAATTGGGCAAAGACACGTGGCTAGGATCAAACTCAGTGAGAGATGCTATTGGGTGATTGTATTTCCAAAGGAACAAGTGATGAGGGCAGAGAAAGAGTTTGGAAGACCAGTGGCCCTGCTGTGGAGAGGATGGGGGTTTTTATGTCATATGGCTCATGGGCATGTTGGCTCATGGACACAGCTTGTGTTTTCCTTCCCATGCTCCCTGTTCCATGTGGCTCTAAGTACAATTCCATGCATCGTTTGTCTCCTTGTCTTTGTCTCCACTGGGCTGTGCATCTCACTGTTTTACAGAGCCACAGGTCACCTTCAGACTCTAGCATGCCTCTGGAGAGCTTCTGCCTGCTGCAGCAGCTCCAGCTAGATCTAGCAGCTGAGGTGCTGAGCATGCTCCCTCTTCCTCTTTGCCAATAGATCATCCCTGAATGCTAATCTTGCAGCTTTGGGGCAAAGCCTCCCAGATCTCATCCTCTACTCTGCTCTTCCCTTACCTGTTGGTCACACTGAGCATTCTTTCCTACCCCATCTTATGTCTACAGAAATAACAAGCAAAAGGATGCTATTTTGATTGTTAGTAAGGGAAGACACGAATAGTTTTTATTCCCAAGTAAAGATTATAAAGTGAAATAAGTTGTTTAGTGACTAGGATACAGATGTGTCCAGCCTGTGAGGTTAAAGATTAATGAATTAGATCATACTGGAAACAACTTTCAAGTTACTCTGAGAAATTAACTTCATTTTTTTGACTTAGTAGTAGTATTTTCTGAAATTTAGTTTGTATTTTCTGTTATTTTAAAAAGATTTGTTTATTTATTTTATGAATACGAGTACACTGTTGCTCTCTTCAGACCCACCAGAAGAGGGCATCAGATCCCATTACAGATGGTTGTGAACTACGGTGTGGTTGCTGGGAATTGAACTCAGGACCTCTGGAAGAGCAGTCAGTGCTCTTAACCACTGAGCTATCTCTTCAGCGCCTGCCCCCTTTTTAACCTTCAGACATACTCAGATAGGAACACACTTCTATTTCCTCCCACTGTAACTGGGGAACACATACATGGTCTTTTTTGTGTGTTTTTACTCTCATATATAAGAGAAATTGAACATGGGTGCAGAAGGAAATGAGGACAGTTTTATTATAATTTGAGAAAAAACAACTGGGCAGACGAGCTAGAAGCTTGTCAGGGATCATGGAAGCTTCTGAGAGGAAGAACTAGCTAAGAAGTGGGAGAGTCATGGTTTTAAAAGAGTCAGAGAAGCAAGCAGGCTCAGCAATGATGATCTAGGGACAGTCCCATAGTCTGAGGAACTTCAGAGAGGAAGAACATCCAGACTGTCAGGGCAAGGGGGCTTGAGATGCTGGGCAACATCAGAAAAGGGAAAGAGAAGAGAAAATGCTATGACTTGGAACTCAGAAGGCAACAGGCTTACAAGTAAGGGTCCTAAATGACTGCCTCTAAGAGGGGCTTCTGGAGTGTACGAATACATAGTTCAATGAGATAGTGATTTCTTCCATCTTCTTAACGTGTCTTCATATGTGGATGTCAGGGGACAATCTGGGGGAATCAGGCCTCAAGCATCCTCCACTTGTTGAGACAGAATCCCCTCATTGTCTGAGAATTTTGCTAACTAGGCTACACTAGCTGGCCTGCCAGCTTCCAGGGGTCTTCCTGTCTCCCTCCCATCTTTCCATCACTGGGATTAAAGGCATGGTTCTGAGGATCCACACTCACACTGAGTGAGGAAACACACTCCTTGTGTTTGCAAGGCAAGCACTTTATCAGCTGAGCTATAGTGCAGACCCCATTTAGACTAACTCTCACAGTAGGAGACAACAGTATGTTTTTTGTGGTTTCACAGTCTTTTGGACAGTTTAGAAAGTCATGTCTCTTCTTAGACTGTGTGACTCAGTTCCTGGTCTTTTGACTGAAGAAACCATGTATTTTAAAGAATGTAAGAAAAATTAAAAAATAAAATCTATGAAGTAGCCCCACTCTCTCAGGCAGTAATAGAGTTCCCTTAATGAAGTTCATACAGAACCAGTGTCCCTAACTTCCTCCTTTTCATATGCTGTTATAAACTTCAGAAGAGGCAGCTGTATTGCCCCGCCCCATCTTCACCTTTTTGACAGATATACCTCTTTGACAGGCATTTCAAATTCTAAGAAGGGCCACTTGTGATATTATCTCCTTCCTTAAAGGTAGCATATGACAAGGAGGTGGGACCTATATCAGCTATTGGAGTTATTGCTTTTGACATAAGACCTGAGAAGAGGGTTTGAGAGAACAGGCTGCTCTGAGGAGGGAGGCATGGCCGTGAGGGCAGAACAAAGGCAGCTGTTACACTGCATCCACATCAGAGGGGTGCTGACATTCAGCAAGCTTTCTCTTTTGTGCAGTCTGGGACACCAATTCATGCAACAGAGCCCTCAACAATAGGACAATCTCCTCACCTCAGTGAACTTAGTCTAGACCATCCCTCAGACATACCCAAAGGCTGGTCACTTACTTTGGTGTGTCTATATCCTGTTAGATTGACAACCTGTACTAAGAACTGCAGGGTTGCTTACGATCATAAAGGAAGGGGTCCATCATTCTATGATCTTCAAGCTTGCTGATGTCTGATTGGCCACTTAATACTATGTAGGCATATGCTCTAGAAAAGTGGGCCATTGTAGATTTTATCAGTTCATGAGGTTTCTTCAGAACATATGATCTAATGTTTTTTCCAAAGAGCAAAGTAGAGCTACTC
Organism: Rhynchomys soricoides; assembly: GCA_019843965.1. Classification (NCBI taxonomy): domain Eukaryota; kingdom Metazoa; phylum Chordata; class Mammalia; order Rodentia; family Muridae; genus Rhynchomys; species Rhynchomys soricoides. The sequence continues at coordinate 2,677,682 of JADRCH010000156.1, read as the reverse complement.
GATTTGTGGTTGAGAATAAAATTTGCTTATTTACAACTAGAACTTAAAACTTAAATTTTTATGTTCTTTGAATTTTTTGTTTTTTTCCAGGTCGGGTGCATTTCAAATAGTGTCTGAGACCAACTCAACTCAGAAAAGCAAAATGGCCCTTAACTCTTCTACTGAAGATGGTATCAAAAGAATTCAAGATGACTGCCCCAAGGCTGGCAGGCACAGTTACATATTTGTCATGATCCCTACTCTCTACAGCATCATCTTTGTGGTGGGAATATTTGGAAACAGCTTGGTGGTGATCGTCATTTACTTTTACATGAAGCTGAAGACTGTGGCCAGCGTCTTCCTTCTAAATCTCGCCCTGGCTGACTTATGCTTTTTGCTGACTTTGCCACTGTGGGCTGTCTATACCGCTATGGAATACCGCTGGCCCTTTGGCAATCACCTATGTAAGATCGCTTCGGCCAGCGTCAGTTTCAACCTCTACGCCAGTGTGTTCCTGCTCACGTGTCTCAGCATCGATCGCTACCTGGCCATTGTCCACCCAATGAAGTCTCGCCTTCGCCGCACGATGCTGGTGGCCAAAGTCACCTGCATCATCATCTGGCTGATGGCTGGCTTGGCTAGTTTGCCAGCCATCATCCACCGAAATGTATATTTCATCGAGAACACCAATATCACAGTTTGTGCTTTTCATTATGAGTCTCGGAATTCCACGCTCCCTGTAGGGCTGGGCCTTACCAAGAACATCCTCGGCTTCCTGTTCCCATTCCTAATCATTCTTACCAGCTACACTCTCATTTGGAAGGCCCTAAAGAAGGCTTATGAAATTCAGAAGAACAAGCCAAGAAACGATGACATCTTTAGGATAATCATGGCGATTGTTCTTTTCTTCTTTTTTTCCTGGGTTCCCCACCAAATATTCACTTTCCTGGATGTGCTGATTCAGCTGGGCGTCATCCATGACTGTAAAATTGCCGACATCGTGGACACTGCCATGCCCATAACCATCTGCATAGCGTATTTTAACAATTGCCTGAACCCTCTGTTTTACGGCTTTCTGGGGAAAAAATTTAAAAAATACTTCCTCCAGCTCCTGAAATATATCCCCCCAAAGGCCAAGTCCCACTCAAGCCTGTCTACGAAAATGAGCACGCTTTCCTACCGCCCTTCAGATAACATGAGCTCATCCGCCAAAAAGCCTGCGTCTTGTTTTGAGGTGGAGTGACAGGTTCAAAGCATGCTGGCAATGTAATGCCCTGACAGAAGCCAGGGCAGTATCTGACTAAATGGCTCAAGACCAAAGGACCATTCACTCCTGCCTCAGGATCTAAGCAGAAGATGCATTCAACAGACTGTAGATATTGTCCAAAGCTCTGAAAGAAAGCTTTGAAAAAGTAACCAAGCAAAGCTGTCTTGCATTAATAGATGATGGCTGCCCAAAGGAAGAGTCAGGAGCTGGATGGATTTGTGGGTTTGGAAAACAATTGCTGGCAGAAATGCAATCTCATCAGTCTCCCTTTGCTATGTTCCTTTTGATTTCACACATAGGTATGTAGCACATGCTAAGTATTTAGACAAGAAACAAGAGACAGAAGTCAAGGTTACTTGTTCTGCTCAATTCCCAAAGGACAGGGAACCTTTTTGTCCCTCTAGTCATTAGCAATGGAGATCCACTTGTCCCTGTTACTACACTATAGTGTGCAAAGATTTGCTAATCTGTAGTCATCAGGTTTCAGACCCATTTTGTAAAATTCAGCCAGTGTCTTAGAAACGTGGACCATCCTTAAACAATGCCAGCCAGTGGTGTATTTATGTAGCAGTGTTACCAAAGTCACACCTCAAAGTCACACTGCTTGTAACAACCGTGACATACTAGGTACATCAACTTTATTTCATATCTGAGAAATGTATACAGTCAGTGGTGAATAGACTATATATCATACAGTCTGCCTTGCTCTCTAAAAGTATATACTCTACACACACATGTACATCTGTATCTCTAAACTGTCATTCTATGAAATTTTGGCAATGTATGTTTACCTCTAAATAAAGTAATTTTATTGTATTGTATCTAATCTTCATTATTTAAAGTAGAAGCCTATCTATTCTTACAATGACATGGATAGAAGTAAATATAAAATTACAAAAATGTATTTTTACTTCAAGTTTCATCTGGTTGATGGTTTGATATGGTTAGATACAGATTTTATATCCCACTGTTGAAGTGATCACAAAGGAACCAGTTTGTACCCCACAGTGTGAATTCTTTGAAGTTATTCATTTAACACCAAAAACACTTTTATTGCTTATAACATTAAATTAATATATTTTTACTCATAAGTTTTAAAATAATATAATAATAATTATATGCATGGTCACTGCAGGAAATTTAGAAACTCTAGAAAGCACAAAACAATAGTCATATTTAGTTCTTAGATACAAAAAAAAAAAAAAAAACCCTTCCATTTCAGTATTTTAGGCCATAAATAGAAAGCAGAGAGTGACTTGTAATGTCTAAAGTCTTCTGAAACCTCAAAGTCCACCCCAATGACAGACATATTTACTTCACCAAGTATGTCATACCTACTAACCCCCAGCACTGCCCATCCACCAACTGGGGACCAAGTTTTCATACTCGTCATACATACATACATACATACATACATACATACATATGTAAATTATGGTGTTGGAGTCACAATGTATATACAATTCTGCATACAGGCTTGTCCCTCAGTCTCACTGCATAGTACTTAGTATACCATTAAATGTATTTCCTCAAATATTTCAGCACTGTTACAAAATACAATCACACCTGATATAATTAGGGAATCACCAAATTGGAACATTTACCATTTTTCTAAAAATACTTTTGACATCAGAAGTCACACTGGGCTGATCACTACATTCCAAGAAGAAGTAGAACTGAGAATATAGTTGTAAACATTTTTCATATTCCCAATATGTGTGACCACATGTTTTCTAGAAAGCATAACACATTTTATATGCTACCAGCTATGTTTAGCTATTGCTCATGACAAGCTCAGTAGAAAGGTGTTTATATACTCTAAGAACCCAGGTGCCATATGCTAGAGCAGGGAACAAACTAGCCCAGAATGTTGCCATGGGGTAGCTACCTATTCTTTACCTGGAAGCTTTCACTATTCTTACCCCAGGGATGTTGAGGTACCCATTCAGTTGCAATAAACTATGTGCAAAGGACAGAGTAGTATGTAGAACAGCCGACAGATGCTATGGGCAAGGGGGTTGGATACTATGTAAAATAGCCAATAGATGCTATAAACAAAGAGGTCATTCAGAGACATTGGTGGACAGGACAGAACCTCTACCAACAAATCACCTTAAGTCATATTCTTGGAAATAAATGTGATTGCATGTGCTTCCTATTGATTTTTCTTCTTTTATTTTAAGTTTCATTAATACAGTGCTAGCTACTTATTTCATTCCCCCCCCCCCAAAGGATTGTGTGATACTTTGAATGAGGTGTCTCTCATAGGTCTCAGGCACTGAAATAATTGGTTCCCAGTTGGTGGCTATCTGGGGGTGGAGGTGGAAGGGACTAGGAGGTGTGGCCTTACTGAAGCACTATGTCACTGCAAGAGCGGCCTTTGGGGTTTCAGAAGACTCAAGCCATTTCAAGTCACTCTCTCTGCTTCCTATTTATAGACGGAGATGTGAACTCTCAGCTGCTGCTCTAAAACCATGCCTTCCCGGCTGCTCCCATGTTCCTCATCTAGTTGGTTATGGACCATTATGCTTTACAACTCCAAGCCCTCAACTAAGCCTTTTCTTCAATAAGCTGCCTTGGCCGTGGTGTCTTATCATAGTAATAGAAAAGTAACTAATACAGACATCTCCAAATATTAAATTCTACTTCGTGTCAAATGAGATGCCATGATTTATCTTTTATGAACATATTTAAAGTAAGTACACTACTTGTCTTTGGAATATCTTCAAGTATACAAAATCCAAAGATGTCCCATAAAGATTCCAGGTGCTCCATGAAGTGCAGGAGCTACAGATCCCAAGTCTTATTTCTGCATGAACAAATCCATCTTTTTGGTTAATAATTCACTTATTGATCAATTCAGTAAATTACCTATGTGTACCTAGTCTGTGTTGGGACTAGAGAGTTGGGTAACTCACAGCTTCTAGTACATAGCAAGCCTTTCCACAGTTTGTCAGGTAAGAGGTAGTTTGATTGACAAGCTGTGAAAGAGCTCAGAGTTTTCACACAATGTATTTTCAGTTTCCTAACTTTATACACTGCTGCATCTCCCCAGTAAATCACACCAGCCTGAGGCTCAAGAGAAGAGAAAGCAGGATCAGCCAGGTGAAAGGAGAAGTAGAAGAAACGTGCCTGGGGAATTCCAGATGTGTATGAAGGAGAAGATCCGTGAGGCAGAGAACAAAGTAAATCAGAAGAAAGTCAGAGGAGGGGCTGGGAGACTGGAGGCAGCCAGTTACTGCCTCAGACTATAATGTAGACCTCATAGGAGGACCACACACATATGTCTGGGACCCCAGGGCCATGCTGGATTTAGGCTTAGACCAAAGGAGGAAGAGGAAGCCAAATATCAGGGAGAGATATAAGCTATAAACAATGGTATGGTCAGGACACAGCTGGACAAATTTTAAATATTACAGGTTCATAATAGGAAAACTTCCCTTTAATGCAGGACACACCAAGGAGATTAGGAACGTAGGTGTAAATGAATGAGGAAATGACAAGGGTAGGCTATTCCAACAGATGATCAGAGTTGGGTTTTCTCATTTCTAATTTACCTTTTCAGGTCCAATATGCATTCGCTGGTCTGGCTCAGTGGGAGGATGTGTAGTTAGTAGGCATAGGGCCCCTATTTCTTCTATGATTGCAAAACCCAGTATATATAATTGCATGCACTTTTTCCTATTTGTGCAGTAGATTTCTGTACTATCCATTTCCTCCTCCCTTCATGCCATCTCAGGGCAGGACCGCTTCAGAATGAGCCATTTTCCTACCTAACCCCATACCTAGGCCACAAAATGGGTGCAGGTTAGACAAGGTCCTTTGGCTGTTTTATAAGAACAATCAAAACAGGTGTGGAGGGAGAGGAAGGCAAATCTACTACAAGGAGGCTCATCCTTCTGAAATCTGCATGTGTATCCAAGAAAGCATTGTATAGTGAAACATCGATGCTTGTAGAGTAAATATGGTGAGCTTTCTAGACAGTTCCTAGTGACATGAATATATTAACTGGAGTTAATATATCTACATCTCTCTCTCTCTCTATCACTCTATATCTCAGTTTATCTATCTATCTCTCACTCTATATTTATCTCTATCATCTCTCTATATTATATCTATTATATATAATATACATATATAATGTTAATTAAGGTATATTATAGATCCTGCAGAAGTTTATCCTTAAGTAAGGCAGTCAAACCAAGGTTTCCACACAAGCAGCATGTTTTCTTCATTTCTTTCCTAAGAAATGTTCAGATTAAAGGTGACAGTTATGAAGGTATGTGTTGAGGGTGAACAGCTCAAACCTGACTGTTCATCGGTTTCTTGAAGAAATCTGAGTCTTACTAAAAACACAGACGAATGTCTACGACTAGTTGTGGTTTTTCCCCAAATAATACTTTTAGTACTCTGATCTACAAATTTGGAAGAACTGAAGAGCTCTGGAAATGAGCTCGTTTCAGACTCATTTGCTCTGTGTGACTTCCTTTTTAGATAAGTTTTTCTCTCTCACAGTAATTTACAAATTGCCAAATGGAATAGAACGTACATTAGGAAAATGAAGAAATGTCTGCATTTGTGAGATACAACTTTGGAACCTACTAGCTGCAATGTCTCCCATGCATGAGAATGATATTAACAGAGATGATAAGAGAGCTAAGGTCACACCTGAGTCCTTGATTCTACCTATGTCTGACATCTACCTGTGTCTTTATGTATGGCAAATGATAAAATCAACATCCACAGTTTTAAAAAATAATTACATTTTTATTTATTGTGTGAATAGCTGTGGATATCCATGCATGTGTTTGCCACAGTGCATGTGTAGAGGTCAAAGGATAACTTGCAAGAATAAGTTATCTCCTTCCATTATGTAGGTCCTGGGTTTTGAACTCAGATCCTTAGGCTTGCTGGCAAACACCTTTATCCATTGCACTATTTCAACAGCCCAACACCCAAGGGACTAGAATTCAAAGATCTGTGACCAAGATCTACAAGTAGGGTTGTGATTGATAAGAATTACCCCTTATTGTCTAGTACATCATTCATTGGCCATCCAATAAAGAGTTCTCTCATCAAAGCTCTGCAACAACCCTTTGGTTTAAGTACAAATGAAGGAAGGTGATGCAGATTAGCCTCTTTCCTATGTCACCTTGTGAGAGAACAAGCACTTAGATACTCACGAGTATGTGTCCTGAAGGGGAAGAGCTATAGAGGGACCTGTTACTAAATGGAACTGAGAGTCTGACAATACCAGCTATTTTTAAGTTACTGTAGCTGAGATCTATATCCCCATCCCCTGAGGTGACACAGTGGCAAAATATTGACTATAATAAATCTAATTTGAAGCATGGAGTCATAATGAAGGAAATGAACGTCCACACCATCTGACAGTCCAAACACATAGCCATCGTGCTGCTAGGTCTCCCCACTGGACTCGGAAGCCTATCAGTCCTCCTGATCTCACAGAAAGAGCAAACACAATATTCCTCTATGTCCAAGTTAGTAGAAAATGTCTTTGTCAAACCAACTCATCCTGCTGGAGAAATCAAATAGTAAGGTTAAGAATTGAATTTCTGTGATTGGAAAGAGCTAGAATTAGTAAGTTGGAATGAGTTTGTGTAGCTTTAGTAATATTTAATTATGCCATTCACACAAGAAAGCATTGGATAAATTCCTATGAGTTGGAAAACCCTAAGACTTACCCTTTATCAACCTGATGAGAAATTATTTATGTATTAAGATGAGATGTACATTTAAAGGATAAATTTTGTGAATTTTGAGCCTACTTAAAGCAAGTTATTTTTATTACAGTTACTTAATTTCAAGAATCCCAGTGACAGTGACTCATATATGCCCCTGGGCCTAGTTCTTGAGTCTTTCCATGTCTATAAAATTCCTTTCAAGAAACTAACCACGATGAAGAAATAGAGATTCTGACCTAACCTGCTTGTGAATTGGGTTAGAGCTCACAGAAATACTTTTCCAAGCACAATGAAGTTTTCTTACATCATATGCGTACATACAGTTACCAAATGATGGTTTTCTAGAAATAGACAAATAGGCTTCAAACTTCCAAAGCAGCAGATACAAAATTAGGCTGGTATCAGCATGAAGCAAGAAACTCTGCCAGGATTCATCAGAGACAAGAGAGATACCTAGGCAGATGCGTTGCCCATTAGCCAGCACCATGTATGTGACCCCAGAAGCCCCAGTACGGACCCTTTCTTACAGTGGCTTTCTCCTGAATGGAGGCTACAGGGATAATTCCAAGCTGTGTTCACTGCCTTCAAAGCAGTGTGCTATCCTGAAGATGCATAATCAGTTCTCCAAACAAGCACTCAGGTAGTAAGTGGATGATAGAGAAAAAAGATCCTTCTACTGATATCACCTCTGTAGCTACGTCTTGAACTCCCAAAGACTCCATCTTTGTCCAGAGATACCCTGTGCTTTCTGTTAGATCTCCCATGGGGTATAGACTGGTTAGAGCCCTGCTAGGTCTCAGTGAGACCAACCAGAGCAAATTGCAGGATTTTACCAGAAGAAGCTACGAAGGTGAAATGTTTTCCCTCCCCATTATATAAAATCTAGGTGAACATAAAAGAGCTTTTCCTATCAAGGGACTTGTGAGACTTTCCAGGAACTTTTACAGAAAAAATAAAAATATTAGCAACATAATGAAAGGCCTGATAAAATCTTTAGGACATCATTTGAGAATTTCCAGGAGATAGTACAGCCTTTCAGATATCTGTTTTTGTTTGTTTTTCTCCAGCCAGTTCAGGATAGAGAAAATTATACACTAGAACCCACATCTCTATGTAACCATCATGAAGTTCTTACTGGAGTCTGGTATCAGACACTCATGTCATGTGCACAGTATTATCCAGTCTTCACAGCCCTCATGTCAGTTCCCTTATTATACAATAAGACACAAAGAAGCTTAAAGGTCTACATAATCAGTGTTACAACATTCCTTGTCAATGCTGATGCTGGCATTTGTGCTGGTGCTGATGGTGGCATTGATGCTGATGTTAGCAATGGTGCTGATGCTGGCAATGGAACAATATGCTCTAAGGCTGCCTTTTTCCCATTTCACATCCCTACAGGGGCATCACAGATTCTGAATCATGTAGCTACTTTCTAAAATAGGTGTCCATGACTATTTATTCAAACTCAATATAATACTTTGTTTTTAATCTTAGCACATTTACTGCATTTCATTCAAAAAAGTGGGCTCACTAATGGGAAGGACTGGCTGATTAGACAGGAAGGTGCTGAATCTTATGCTTATTTTAATTTGATTTGGCCTGAGCTTGTATTGTATCAGGCAAACAATCAGGTTACAACTGTTAGATGCTTCAGTAATTAAAAACTCTGGTCCTTTCTGTAACTAAGAATTTAGAGAATGAATCAGGGGAGAGGAAAATCTCAAATCAATTTTTATGGCAAAATCTTGCCTTTTTGCAACTCAATTAAAATGATACTCTTTGAGAAATACTGAGGAGAGACTATATTATATTCTGGGAATTAATCCCTGTTAAGGCATACAGTTCAGATTTGGCAAAGGATTTAGGTGAGAGATTAACTCAGAGTGAGAAAAGTCCACAATTGTTGGTTTATTTCAATTGTACACAGAAAACCTAGGGACAAAAAGATCATAGATGTGAATCCTGAAGTCAGTTCTAGCAGTGTCATTGAAGGAATGTCTCAAAGGAATGCTGTTCAGAACATAGGGGCAGGAAGAGATTGGCAACATGACAGACTTAATCTTGACCTTGCATTTTGCTTCTGGAACTATCACAGGCAGAAAGGGAACAATTACTCATGAAATGTTTAAAAATGAAGCAATTCGTCCTCAAGCAAAGGGAATGACAAAGTTGACAATCCCTGTGGTAGATGAATAAGGAAGGAAGAAAAATTAAGTTCAATGGATCAGTTGCAAAGCCTTGTGGTAGATAATGTGTTGAAGACATACATTTTTTGCAACCTATTTTTAATCAAGGTTCAACCTCTCCTCTAGCCCACCAGACAGCAAAGGTAGTGGAAGAGAAAAGTTATTAAGATATGGGGGGAGTGGACCTGTTCTTCAGTAGTTCATTGGAGATGAGCAGTTCAGTACTGTAGCAAACACCAAACATGACTCAGCAGCTACAGACCAGTCCTCTAGGCAGGCAGGCAGCACACATGAACCAGCAGCTTCAGTTCAAGCCTGAAGGAACCACAAGGCTGGAACCTCATGAGCAGTTCTTGGACGAGTTTCTCTCTGGTGTCACCACTAGTAGAGCTCAACTATACTATGTAAGGCGAACCAATACATGTGTGTTGTTAGCAAAGGTTAGTGAGGCGGAGCAAACCAAACTCGTCTTCCACTGTCTGTGTGGTCATATTTGTATTCCTTCATCTGGGGTCTGTTCACATATCCAAACATCCTTCCACCTGTGTCTGCTTCAGGAAAACATTCTTTCATGTGTCTGTTTTAGCAGGACATCCTTTTACCCGTGTTCCCCAGCAAACATCATTTGACTTTACTAACTTTCCAAACAAAGTAGAAGTTTCCTCGTTAATGTGTGGCCATCCTGATTTATTTTTTTACAAGTTATAATGTGTTTCTCTGCTCTGTATTTCCTGTTCTCCCATGCAATGCCTCCAATTCCATTGCATGTAAACTTCAGCTTATAAAACCCATTTTTTTTGGAAAACTGTGTGAAAAGAACAATGCCATTTCTTGAGTTAAGTAAGCAAAGCTAAGATTGCACCTAGATCTGTGTGTTTTAATTTTACAGAGGCATTTAAGAAACAAGAACACGCGTAGTGGGGAGTATGGTGTAAATTTAAATTGTTTTGTGAAACTGAAACAGCAGCCATGTTACTGCTAAGAGACCACGTCTCTAATACGTTGTTACTAAATCTCCATCCCTTACAAGAACAAGTTGCTGTTTCCTAAGCCTAATGTATCCTGCAAACCATTTTTTCAACCTATGCTGAACTTGTAACCCCACGTTATAACCCACTTCTTTGCCTTGCTAAACTCCAGAGCCTGTGATACAGGATTGTCCTTTTGCTTTATGAAAATGTGTCTCCCCAGAAGCCTTGATGACTCCCCTTCTTCATGATGTATTCTTGCACTTATCTGTTCTACAACATCCTCGAGCCCTGAATCCCCCACTCTTTTTTCCAGGTATTACGATCACAGTTACTGTCCCACAGGCAGCCTGTGTCCCGAGTCCCAGGACTCTTCTGTCCAGGTGCTAACAGTCAGTTATCCCAACAGCTGTTTTCTACCAACCCTAACCTTTCCCATGAAAGGGCCCTCAAAGGCCAGTACTGGGCTGCTCTCTGAAACCCTGACTTAGGGGGAGGCTGTGGTCTGGCCAGTACCCCATGCACTTCTAAATACAACTTGCTTTAATCAGACAGTTGTGAAAAAGTCCCCCACCCCCAGGTCTAACAGTTAAGCTCCTGCTTCCATGGCGACAAGAGAAGATGTATTTCCCACCAAGCAGCTAATCCTCAGAGAAGACACTAAGTGGAGAAATGATGTCAACATGAGATGTTGCTGGTGGCTCTGAGGGACTCACTGGCATCAGCATTTGAAACAATTCTGGTGAAAACTTTCATCAAGCAGAACCAAAGTGTATTTTAATTTACTCTAAATATTTTCATAGAGGAATTGATTGGCTCCCACTGGAAAGCACATTAAAGCTGGATATTAATAATAAATCAGAGAGAGGAATCACACAAAGACAGAAGCAAAAAAACTGAGGGTGTTATCTGAGAAAAATACTGGGCTCAGAACTTCTTGACATCACTAGATCCCTGGCTCCTTTCCTCAATGCAAGAGTAGACTACGCCCCTAAATGGGGTGATTTCCTTGACATTGAATTCCTAAGGCAACTATTCACATGGAATAATGGGTGGATGAGACAGTCATATAATGAATGTTTTTATTTTGTTTTTATTAATGTACATTTGTGTGTGTGAGTGTGAGTGTGTGTGTGTGTGTGTGTATGCCCACATCTAGAGGTCAAGTGACAGTTTGCAGGAATCAGCACTCTCCTTCCATGTGGAGTCAGGGTATCCACATCGAACTGCAAGAGCCTTTACCATTCTTTCTTTTTTGCTGGCCCAGTGGATGTTTGATTCAAATGTGGCATTCTAGGCAAGCCAGGGCTGTAGAGTAAGATCTCTTCAAAATAAAATCCCAAGAGCTTGACACCAATTTAATGAGTGTTGGTGACAGAGGATTATGACCCGGACTCAGCCAATGGAGTGCTGCACAGACTAATGGGGACTTTCTGGTATCAGTGGGCACTTCTGAGGCCATCACAACCTTAGATGAAATCAGATCAGATTCCCAGAGAGAGTCTGAGATCTCCAGAAATGTCTGCAGAATCCTAAAGAGCGTTACCTTTCTGTGGTCTCTTGAACTTCTAATAATATAGCTCCTCCCCAGACTTCAATTTACCAATCATTTTACTATTTCAGACATGCTTTGAGATGCTTCATTACATGTCACACAGTCATGAAAAAGTTCCAGCCTAAAGAGGGGCCATAGAAGACATGCCACATTGATATCAATAGGGTGACACTCTTGATTTAAAAAGCCTGCTGGTCTCCCCATCTCTTTTCTATACATCATCTAGGGCCAAATTTTAGACTCTTCTCACACATCTACTCCCTCCTCTGTCTGTCTCCCTTATTTATTTATTTATTTATTTATTTATTTATTTATTTATTTCTTTTTCTTTCTTTCTTTTTTTCTCACTATCTCCCTTGGGAAAGCAAAGCCCATATCTAGTTTCTCACAGGAAACAATTTAGATGTTTATCTCATTAGCTACTTATTCAATGTCAGCCATGTCATTCCCAAGTCTGTCTGGATCTGTTCTTAGAGAAATTTCAACTCACACTAGGATGGAGACACTGGTCACACCATCACTGATAACCCAGTGCTTATTAAAAAGCAGATCCCAGTACTGATAAGCTGAAAATGTTTTATGAAAATGGCATCTACATGGTTTGATTTATTCAGAATCCCCCCCAAACAATTCTCTTGTCTTCCTGACAATCAGCTATGGCCTTCTTGTCTGAGGCTACCCAAGGTTTTCTATATATCCAAGATCCTCTGCTGTGCACGAACATCCACTCAAGGGGCTTCTCCAACCGACGTTTAAGCCAGACTACTTTCTTACACTTATTTATCAGGACCCTCATGTGCACCCATCACTAGGCTTATTAAAACTGCTCATACTCCATAGTCATTTGCTAAATTTAAATAACCTCATTTCCATTCTGTATATTCTAACTGCCTACAGGGCACACATTTCAATGTGGAGATGTGTATGTCATCTTATGCTCAACTCTAAACACAGCCTTGAAAATTGTCTATTTTCTTCTTGTCTAGAAGAGATATGAGAATGAGGACTCCCCAGTAAACAGTGTTAGAGGACACTGTCCCTGTCATTAGAGTATGCTGAGGACATCACTGCTGTCATTGGGGAACTCAGGCACTGGCTCTTCATACACCTGTTTATGTATTTCTATCTCTATTCCAGCCTCCAGCCTTGCTGCCATTATGGAGACTAGGAAGTGGGGGAATGGATAAGAACCCCGGAAAGAATTCCACCTCCCCCCACATGCTGGCATGTTTGCGAAATAAAATCTATGTAAGTTCAGGGGATAGGAAGCCAGAAAAATAACAAACAAATAATGATGATGATGATGATGATGATGATCATCATCATCATCATCTAGAGAAGCAAAGAACAAGCAGAGAATGCGGGGAGCAGAGCCTGTTCCAGACCCAACTGTGAGATTACTCTAGTTGCTGGTGGTGTGTTTTTGTATGACTCTTTCTTTCCCTTTATCAAACCACCCCTCAATTCTGCCAGAAAGTCTGTAATAAAGCTTCCTGTAGGAATCTGGGGGCATGACTCAGTAGTTGGTAAGGGCACTTGGGGTGCAGGCATGCATCCCTTAAACCCACATAAAAGCTGGATGAGGCAACACACACCTGTGATCCAGCCCTGGTGAGCAGAGACCCAGGGATTGCAGAGGCTTGCTAGTCTGTCAGTCTAGCAAAGCAACAAACAAAAAAACCACAAGAACCCAATGAGCTCCAATACCGATAACAGAATCTGTCTCAAATCAATAAAATGGGGAGCGACAAAGCAGGCCCCATATCCTTCTCTGGCCTCTGTACATCCATGCATAGGCACGGCCACCCATGTGTTGACATACGTATTCTCTCTCTCTCTCTCTCTCTCTCTCTCTCTCTCTGTCTACACACACACACACACACACACACACACACACACCATGTTTCCTTTATTATAATATTTAGGAAAGGAAAAATTCTTGGATTTCTGAATTCTCAATTCCTCTGTTTTATAGATTTCACAGAGGATTCTGTGCTTCAGTCCAGGACAAAGCCTCATGAGGAATGAGATGTTGGAAGTGCAGTCCCAGAGGGAATGCAGTTTAGGAACAGAGGTTTCGGGGCTTCTTAAAGTCACACTAAATGTCAGCCTTAAGATCCGGAAAAGGAAATGAGAAAGAATGAAGGATCGGCCCCCAGGGATCTGAAAAAGAGGAGAAAGGGAAGTCTGCTCTTCCAGGGATTAAGAAAGAGAAGGCTGGAATTTTGTTTTATGTATAAACTGCTGTTTTAAAAAAAAAAAAGCCCGGAGCAGCTTGTCCTGTTTCATTCCTTCCCAGGATCACACCTCTCACTGAACAGACCCCTTGCAGCAAAAGTGCCTGTGGCAGCACGGGGTCCAAGAGACCCCTTCAAATGCTGATGCCTGCCTTGAAGACCCATGGCTAGAAATGAGCTCCCCAAATTTCACCTTGCCTGGAATCTGCGGTAGGCTGCGGTTTCTAATGCTGTGGGGCTGCACCAGAATCTAAGAGTTTGTGTGGCTTGACATCTCCCAGGGAAGCCTTTGGCCCTCCCACGTGAGCTATACTCTGGGTAGTGAGGATCTAGATCAGAGTTCAGTCAAAGCTGGAGACTCCAATCTCCCAGTATCTGCGTGGAAGATGACAACCTCTCACATTTGCTTATGACCAAGTTGTACTCAGATACAACTTGGGGAGCTTCCCCTCGGAGGAAGTTTGTTACTTTTGGCACAATAACTATTTTTAAAACATTATTTAAGCTGCTTGAGAATAATAACAGAGATTCAGAGCACTGAAAGCATCTAGAGTAGAAGCCCCTTCCAAACCGCAGCCCTGGGTTCCTGCAGCGCTGCTAGCTCTGACTTGGGGTTTCTATGTGACTTCTGAGTCATCCGCATCCATGGCTCTGCCCATGCCACAGAAGCTGGCCGTGCTTTAAGGGATGAGTTGGAATGCCTTCACTGTTTAAAAGAATGGAAACATCATCAGTTCTAAGATTCCACAGTTTTAGCCATGTACAAGCTCAGACATGCCACATCGAAGGACACAGCACCATTGTTCTTCCTTCAGTCTACCTGCTCTGAAATGCTTATAAATGCACAGCAAGCAGGCAAGTAGAACGCCATACTCGCTGGGTAACGGAATATCCAGTGTGTCCCTCAGCCCAAACCCACCATCACACACACAAATATGCAAGTGCCCCAAACCCATGCCACTTAATGGTTATTCAGAGAAGGACATGATCATTAAAAGCATTAAATCATTGATAAACACAGACTGTGGTCTATTTTTCTTTTAATATGTTGCAGCAAAAGATTTTAATTTTTACATTTTTTTTAAAAGACAGGGTTTCTCTGTGTAGCTCTGGCTGTCCCAGAACTCACTTTGTAGACCAGGTTGGACTTAAAGTCAGAGATTGACCTGCCTCTGCCTCCTGAGTACTCTGCCACGTTGGATTAAAAAAATATTTAATTTAATATCCATACATGCATTTAACGTGTTTGGATCAAACCCATCCCCATTCTTTCCTTGCCAGTTACTGGCTTATCCCTTTGCCCAGCCAGTTTTCTTCGAATTTCTTGTGTTATCTTTTTATTGCATTCTAGCTCAGTACAGGGAGAGAGGATAGAGAAAGGGGCTAGGGGTGGGATTGATGGTGCCAGCCTAAGGCCAGGTACGATGATCCTGTCTCATAAGAATGAGGTGATGAACGAGAGCTGGATGCCCAAGTCTTCCTCTGGCCCCCCTACTTGCACACCCATACACACACCCCACACAAAAACACAGGAATAAAAGTATCTCTCAGGCTAGAGAGATGGCTCAGTAGTTAAGAGCACTGTCTGATCTTCCAGAGGTCCTGAGTTCAATTCCCAGCAACCACATGGTGACTCACAACTATCTATAATGAGTTCTGATGCCTTCTTTTGGCATGCAGGTGTACATGCAGATATAGCACTCATATACATTAAATAGATAAATATTTTTTAAAAAAGAATAACAATGCCTCTCAAAATGCAAGTAATGAAATAAAATGCTGATATCTTTCTCATCAGCACAACTTTGATTACACTTTTGTCATCAGAGTTTAACTCTACAATTTTTTAATGCATTTTTTTTGTAATCTACAATTTGTAACAATGCCAAGAATTAAGGAATAAATTGAATGAACAGTACAACAGTGCTGTTTAGTTGTCTGTTAATCTGTAAAAAGCCAAAATTGCAAATGTTTACAGCACTGTAGAAACCTTCAGCGATCTTCAGCACATCCCTCCTTGACAGAAGCAGAATTCATGACATAATTCATGCAGGACCCAACAGCTGTATATGCAGGCTACCAATAATCACTCTTCAAGAGATGGTGCTGTTTCTGACAGTTCCAAAGCTGTTTCTGTTTGCATTAAGAAAGAAATCATCAAATCTTTCTGGAAGCAGCCATATTGACGAGGCAGAAGGAACCTGTGATTAGCCAATGCCAACCACAGTTTCCAAGGAAGATTGGGAGCGTCATGCAATAATCTATGATCTAACCAACTGTGTCAAGCAAAATCAGCTCCTCCCAGTGAAGCAGGGCAGAGCCTAGAGGGCAGCCTTTCAACTGTAGCATAAAGGCACAACATCAGGTGCAAACGGCTCAATTTATCCAGGAAAGAGCAGCTTGGAGAAGAAAACCGAAAACTGGAAGGCGTTGGTACTTGTTATAGCAAACATGCTAAGGGGCACATCTCTCTTTTTGGAACTAAGTTACTTTAATGGGTTTATAAAAGATAGAATTCTAAGTATCATAGGCTACTATGCTTCAGTATATGTATATTGTTAGGTCTCAAACCCAGGTCAAATGGCTAACTGGGGGGCCCACTAACATCAAAGTGAGCGCTGGCCACCAGGTTCTCCCAGCATTCCTCAGTCTCTACCTGACTGGCATGCCACGCCTGTACCCTGAACTCCCCGGCCTAGATACTGGACTGGGTTTCCCTCCACCAGCTCCTCTGCCCCGTACAAAACAACCATTTTAGCTACAGGAGTCTCTTGCTCCAAGCTGTGCCTCTGGATCCGTAGCTCTTCTCCTTTCTCTGCTCCCGCGTCTCCTCACACGGCCTGGCTCAGGGGCACGGTCACTCTGGACTCTCGCAGATGTCTCTGTCACTGTCCATGCTCTCCCTTTTATACACAATAGACCTTCTCCCCCAACACACCTGGGAGCAATCATCTCCGTTTTATTTATTATTTTATTACTCACGTGTAGTATCTAATGCTTAAAACAAGAAACACGATTTGTTCATTTTTACATTTCTTTACGGTTAAAAATAGGCATTTGAACTATGCAGAGCAATGTTCTTGCAAAGGGGTCACCCCATCCTGCAAATACAGTGACTCACTACCCTCCCATCTATGTATAACCAGGCGCCCATTCATCAAGTTAAGGGGCTATCACAAAAGAGCTTAAATGTCTACAGGGATCGAAGTAAACATAAAAATATTTTTGTTAAAACACTCAGGAGAAGTTGTATTCATACTTAATTCAAGATAATGTATTAAATAGTAACCCCTAGACAGGCTCCCAACAATACAGGATTGTGGAAATAATCAATCCCAGCCTGATACACACACAAATGCAGGCAAAATGAACGAGTGTGTCTCAGGGAGAGCAATGTTTCTTTTTCTCTGGCAAACACATGTCTTTATAAGTAGATTCACTAACTAGCATGGAGAGCTCAAGAAAATGGAGAGATAAATGCTTTGTCTTTTATAAGCTTTCCATTATTCTACCTCTGGCTTGAATAAAAGCTGTTAACAGAATCCAACAGGCTGTGAACACACTGTGAAATATAGGCTTGCCTTTGCAGCCTTACCTTTTTAAAACTCTGGCTGAGCTTCCTGGTGTACATTCCAGCAAATTCTAATTTCACATGATCCTCACAATGTCTGCCCACAGGGTAGAGGGAGAGAATCACACCCCCAAGTTTCCCTCTGAGCTCCATAATACACTACAGCACATAGGTACACACACACACACACACACACACACACACACACACAAAGTAATAACAGTTGTTAAACTGAATTCATTCTGCACAGGTTGCAGAACATAGACTCAACGTCAATAACGAAAAGACAAAAGAAAACACAGAAGCAGCAGAACCTCTAGGCCTCCGGGTCTTTCAACAAACAGCCTGAGGAAAAAATGGACACTGATTCATTCGATCACCACCACGTGTTTATTGCTTAGCAGAATTTAAACATTTTTTTATTGAAAATATATTTTTTTCACATACTAATCCTGATTATGGTTTCTCTTCATCCAACCCTCTTAGCTCCTACCCATCTCCCTTCTCATCTGGATCCATTCTCTGTCTTACATTAGGAAACAAACAGGCAACAATTAATAATAATAATAATAATAATTTTTATTAAATTAATTATTTATTTAATATTTATTAAGTAATTTATTTTAAAAAAAAGAAAGCCCTGACACACATTATGAGCCAAAACCCTCTAAATCATGTTGTTAAGTTGCTCTTCTGTTGGCCATACACTGCTGGGCAGGCAGCCTTAAGATTAGCTTGTTTCCCTAGTGAGACTCCCTTGGGGAAAACTAAATTTTCATTTTCAATGCTTATCAATTAGAGATTGCTTCTGGGTTAAGAATGGGTATGTGTGTCCACTTTTCCTTTGAGCTCTCAGGTCTATATGGTGCAGGTCTCTGCAGGCCCAGTGCATGCTGCCTCATGCAGACCTCTGCAGGCCCTGTGCAGGCTGCCTCATCAGACCTCTGCAG
>JADRCH010000156.1:2622297-2659251 GCA_019843965.1 Rhynchomys soricoides | reverse complement strand
TTAGAAGGCCTTGTTTTCTTACTGTCCTCCATCTTCTCTGGCTTTCACACTCTGGCCTTCTCTTCAGGAGACTTCTCTGAGCCTTGAAGGGAGGGATTTGATGAAGACATACCATTTAGGGCTGAGTTTTCCAAGGCCACTCATTCTCCGAATAATGTCTGGCTCTTTATTTGTTCCCATCTGCTGCAGAAGGAAGCTTCTCTGATGATGGCTGAGCAGGCCACTAATCTATGAGTGTAGCAGAATGTCATTAGGAGTCATTTTGTTCTACCCTAGGTCCCTAGGCTATCTAGTCCCACTTTCTTGGTCACTCAAGCCGTGCCAGGTATAGGTTCCATCTCATGGAGCGGGCCTTAAATCAAATCAGATATTGGTTGGTTACTCACACAAGCTCTACGCCACCATTACTCTAGCGTATCCTGCAGGCTGGACGTCATTGTAGATCAAAAGGTTTGTGTCTCAGTTGGAATTTATGCTTCTCTTGTAGTAGCATGCAGAGTACCTTTCCTATAACAAAATACTAGAGTATAGGGCACCAGCTCCTCTACTCCATGTTCAGTGACCTGTGTAGTCTAGGCAACAGCCTGGGGTGTTTGAAGTCTTACACGGACTCCTTTGGCCAACTATTTGATTAGATGTAACCTAATCCCAGTACTGAAAGCTTTATTTGGTGACAAGAGTGGCCAGCTGGGGCTCTGTCTCACTGTAATTTGGTGATTTCATATAGATTGTCTTCATATATGTATGCATTTTATGAAGCGTCTACTGTAGTAGGTTTCCAGGCGACCCCTCAAATGCCTCTTCATTTTAGCCGTGTCTTCCTCTATTCCTTCCCTCATCTCCTTTCCCCTCCTCTACCCTGCTTGATCCATTCCAGTCTCCTACTTAGAAGTCCATCCATAACTCTATTCTATTTCCCTTTCCTAGGGAGATCTATCTGCCCCACTGCCCAGTCTCTTACTATTTTCATCATCTGGAGGAACTGCCACACTGATTTCCACAGTGACTGTACAAGTCTGCACTCCCACCAGCAATGGATGAGTTACTCTTAATCCACATCTTTGCCAGCATAAGCTGTCTATCTGTTTTATTAATATTAGCCATTCTGATGAGGATAAGATGCAATATCAAAGTAGTTTTAATTGACATTGCCCTGATGACCAATTTTGTTAATTTGGATCTTCTCTCTCCACCATTTGGTTAATTTGACTAAGAATTTGCCATTCTTACTGATTTTCTCAAAGAACCAACCATTTTGTTTCATTGATTTTTTGTAATGTTTTTCTTATTGTTGTTTCTATTTTACTGATTTCAGGCCTGATTATTTTCTGCCATCTTCTTCTACTGGGTGTGCTTATTTCTTTTTGTTCTAGAGCTTTCAGGTGGCTGTTAAGTTACTAGTATGAGGTTTCTCCTTTTTCTTTTTCATTTTTTAATGTAGGCACTTAGTGCTAAAAGCTTGCATTTTAGAACAGCCTTCATTGTCCTGTGAGTTCGGGCATATTTTTGCATTAATTTTCATTTAATTTTAGGAAGTCTTTAATTTCTTTCTTGACTCATTTTTCATTCAGTAGCAATTTGTTTTGTTTCCATGAATTTGTAAGCTCTCTGGTTTTTTTTTTCATTTGTTTGTGTGTGTGTGTGTGTGTGTGTGTGTGTGTAACATTCAGCTTTAATCTGTAGTCAGATGGGGTATAGGGAGTTATCGCAATTTTCTTATATCTACTGAGACTTGCTTTCTGTCTAAGTATGTGGTTAGTTTTGGAGAAAGTTCTCTTAGCTTCTGAGAGAAGGGTATATTCTTTCGTGTTTGGGTGAACTTTTCTGTCTATATCTGTTAGGTCAGTTGGGCAGTATGCCCAATCAAAAGTTGCATGCTTTTGATGAGATTTGGAGAAAGTAAGGAAAGGCGAATATCTGCAGTTAGCCTACCTGTCCCTGGCTGGCCTGGCCTGTGGGCTCCCAGGGCAGCAGAATTTTTTGGAAATACACATTTTCTGAAATACATTTTCTAAAACATTTGTAAAATTCCCGTATCTCTAGTTGCCCTTGGACTCATAGCAATCCTCCTGCCTCAGCCTCTTAAGAGCTGAGATTGCTAGGATGACACTTAACAACACAGCAGGTTCTAATAATTTCTTTCTTTCTTTTTTCTTTTTTCTTTTTTTCTTTTTTTGGTTTTTCGAGACAGGGCTTCTAATAATTTTTCTTTATTCTTTCACAGTTTTATAAATGTACATAGCAAATTTCAGACATTTTTACTCTCTCTTATCAAACCTCCCTCTATTGCTAAAGGACTTCCTCCCAAGGAGTCTCTCTCTCAAGTCCATGCCTTTGTTTGTGTGACTCACTGAGTTTAATTAGGGATGCTTGCCTGAGCAGGGCTGGGAGGTTATTTACTGGAGCAAGAGCAGTTTCTTAGTTAAAGAATGTGACACTTTGACCAGTGTAAGTCTCTGCATTAATCACTGCCTACAGCAATAAGAAATGTCTTTGAGGAAGGTTGAAATCAACACTAATCTGAGTATAACTGGATAATCAGAAGATAGATTGACAGACATGTCCATTAGCAAATGGACAATAGCGTAGGTTCCCATCTAGGGCTTATGATCTCCTCAGCCATAGGTTTCTGTGAACATTTATGGTGCTAGGCCTGAGTTGCCACTTGTGGAATGGGACTCAAAGCCAGCCAGAAAGTAGTTGATTACCCTATTCATGCCAGTCCTGCATTTGTGGACACATCTTGACTGGCAGATTCGTATTTTAGCTGTAAGGGTTGGAGGCTGGGTAAGACTGTGGAACTAAGAACAGTATCAATGGCCTATATTCTTGGCAGGAGCCTTCTGTGACTTCCCCAACCAACAATGCATAAGAAGGTATCCCATGTGTGAAACTGTGTTTTATTTAGTATCCCGCAGATTTTGGAAGGATCAACTCAGACTCTGAAAGACAATGCCATGTTTTGTCTCTTAAACGCAGATTCTAACTATGAATTCTTAGGATTGGGTGTTTAATTCAAAATGCCCATGGAGACCAGGAAGACAGCAAGAAGCTATTGGATGGAGCGGGAGGGGGTGGGGGAGGGAAGAGACCCAAAGGGATAGAGAAATAGTAAAACACACATGACAGTAGAGTGGGGAGAATATGGGAAAGAGTTAAGCAGAAAGTGGGGTAGGTAGAGGGGATGGCGAGGGAGAGAGAACCAAAACTATTGACGTATGAGAAAGCCATTGAATCCAATAACTTCTTTAAAATAAGGCTTTACTGACATGCACGCAAACAAATAAAAAATCATACAAGATTATCCAGACCCAAATGTATACTGTCCAGTTAGAATAGCCATTCCTAAGCTGTGGTGCATACTTAAAGATGAATTATTGTATGAATTTCAATATCAAAAGTAGAAATACTAAATTATATGATTATCAGGGTATAGACTTACGTTTTTCAAAAGCTATCTGTCAGAGTCACAAGAAGATTTTGTGGTTTAGTAAGTTAGCTAGCATTACTGATGGGTTTTATACACTTCATTATAAGGCACATTTATTATAATTCTCTGGCCAAGATTGGCAAGTAGGAAATTTTTGTTAGTTCTTTAAAGAAAAAGTTTGTTGCTAATTTCCTAAGTTAGGAGTAAGATCTGTGTGGCCAGAGTTGTAACATGGGACTTAGTGAAAGGGAGTGGCAGGGATTTATAGTAGAATTTTTTAAAGTTATTAAGAAGACATTCAACACAACAAAAGCCTCAGGAGAGAATTCTACAGTATTATTTAGAAATAATATTGCAAGTCTGAATTTGAGACTCTGCAGATCATAAAACATAGGATGAATCACAGATTTTTCTTAAATATTCTATGAAAGATGTCTCAGCCATTAAAAATGTTAGTTTTTGCTTTTGTTGATAATTGAGTATTTGAAAAAAATTCGTGTGCACGCACATGCGTGCACACTTGTGCGTGCACGCACACACACATACACACACAGAGCCAAGAGGAAATGTTACAATATCATAAAGACATGTTCTCGATTACCATAGATCTTCATGAATATGGTAATCACTGTCTTAGTCAGGGGTTCTATTCCTACACAAACATCATGACCATAAAGCAAGTTAGGGAGGAAAGGGTTTATTCAGCTTACACTTCCATGATGCTGTTCATCATTAAAGGAAGTCAGGAATGGAACTCAAGCAGGTCAGGAAGCAAGAGCTGATGCAGAGGCCTCAGAAGGATGTTATTTACTGGCTTGCTTCTCCTGGCTTGCTTAGCTTGCTCTCTTATAGAACCCAAGACTACCAGCTCAGGGATGGTACCACCCACAAGGGGCCCTCCCTCCTTGATTACTAATTGAGAAAATGCCTTACACCTGGATCTCATGGAGGCACTGTCTCAACTGAAGCTCCTTTCTCTGTGATAATTCTAGCTTGTGTCAAGTTGACATACAAAACCAGCCATTACAATCACATCTGTTGTACATAAAAATATCAGTAGTGCCTCTGGTGTGCAAATTGAGCAGATAAGCATGAAATCACCCAGTGCTGATGTACAGTTCAGGCTTTCCATGTGAAAACAGCATCAAAAGTACATCATTACAGAATATGACTGACTTATCCTGAAGACACCATGATGTTCTGAAGACCAACATTGGAAAACAGGGATATATGCTCTGTATCCATCATTTATTTTGGCCATGGGTAACTTAGTTCAACCATTCATAAGTCATGTGTCCATGAGTTAGTTGCCACGGACCAGTCTTGGCTTGGAGAGGGGGTTCTGAGGAAGGGGTGTTTGGGAGCAGCAAATAGAAAGACTTGAAGTCAAATCACAGACACAAGTTCACAGCTTGTTTTCTGCTCAAGACTGCTTTCTCTGGAGATCTCCAGACAGCTCATCTAGCTGGCTCAGCTCTTGCACACCAAAGTTGAGTCTTTTATTTACATATTAATTCAATTATTCACCCCAGGATCCCTTTTGATTATTCCATGAATCAGCTTTCCTGACCCCAGCCCCCTGATTCTTAGAAAAAGACAGCAAGTACATTCTTTTCTCTTAACATTGCAAATGATTTCAGAGATCTGTCTGCCTTTGTACGCACGGACGATAAATTTAGTTGGATGGGATCCTGCCCCGAAATCGCCAATTCCTACCATACCTGGGCCTGGACCTAAACTCTATCCCAGGTTGATCCTGTACTCAGGAATCTGCCTGCCTTTGTAAGCACAAACAATAAACTTAGCTGAATGGGATCTTGCCCTTCTTCACTAGTCTTCAACTCTCTGTATCTCCTTCCTTAGTATCTTTCTAACAAGCTGGCTTATACTGTAGTGACTTTGTACTTTTAGGTCCTTAAAGCCCCTCATATAATTCATAGTGTATCCTTATATTTTCCATAGTTGAGAAATTATATATTATTGAACTCATGTTTTCAGATTTCTTTCCCACAGCCTTAATGGTTATCCTGAAGGTCACAGAATTTACCATTTTTGCTAAGGACATAGGCACACACTCACCTCCCAGTCTTGTGCTTCTCTGATTATTATGGAGTTATTAACCTTGGCAGAGAGGACATTCCCCAATAACCTTAGCAGGGAGAATATTTCACAATAACCATGGCAAGGAGAACATATCCTGAAGGAGGAACATGAATATATATATATATATATATATATATATATATATATATATACACACATACATACATATATTGAACAAGCCTCATGCCCAGCAACTGTCAACACTAGTAGAGGCCCACACCCTGCTGGCTTTGTTCCAGGTACAAGAACCATGTCACAACCATCCCTTCTATCACTTGACTTCCATGAGCCTCTGTTACTTATCTATGGATTAGAAGGGGAAAACAAGTATGTGAGCAACCCAGTTGATATCAATATCTTAGCAAACATTAGTGAACCGAAAGATGGATCTTAAATTGCAAACTGCCCAGTACAGGGGCTATGATTACCTAGTTTAATCATTGTTTTAATTAGGGTGTCATTGCTGTGAAGAGACACTATGATCATGGCAACTCTTATAAAGGAAAGTATTTAATTAGGGCTGACTTATGGTTTCACAGTCCATTGTCATCACAGTGGAAAGCATAGCAGTATGCAGGCAGCCATGGTACTAGGGCAGCCGAGAGTTCTACATATTAATCCAAAAGCAGCAGAGAGAGTCTGTCTGTCACACTGGAGATAGCTTGAACATATATGAGCCCTCAAAACCCTTTTACACAGTGACACATTTCCTTCAACAAGGCCACACCTACTCCAAGAAGACTATACATCCTAATAATGCCACTCCCTATAAGCATAGCATAGACATGAGTCTATGGGGACCATACCTGTTCAAACCACCACAGTCATTGTTCCCACTAAGTATTTCTGAGACCAGGAATACGGAATTCCCCCTTACTAAGTTACTTATTCATATATTAAGAAGTCCCGTTACTCCCCCTCACTAAAAAGTAAATGAGAGTATTGCCATTTATCAAACATAAAATTGAACTTCTGAGAGGATAGGAAATATAAAAACATCTCACCTTTTTTTCTGCATTATGCTAAAATCCATGTCTCCTTTTCTATATTACATTGTAGGTCAGTGCTGGCATTAATAATCCCTCACAGTGTAGATTCAGCTTACTGAGGATGGGCTAAGTATTTCTGGTATTCCAACCACATTCCTACATTAATATTTAGAAGTGTTATAACATCCTTGCAGAAGCAATGCTATTGTTCTCATCATAACACACATGCACACACTGTGACTCAAAAAGAGAAACAACTGGCTCAAAGTCAAATGACTAGGGTGTTTGAGGTTCATATTAAACTCCAAACAGTATGATTTATTCCTGGTCTTTTAAAAATTGCATGAAATGGATACAAAAAAACAAAACAATGTTTCTCAAGCTGAACTAGGTTCACAACATTCTTTCTAGAGGGGTATGGCCAAGAATTGTGAACCTTATGAAGTGGGTTTTAGGGTCGCACCCCTGCAAGGCAAGAAGGGAACTCTGGGTTCTTCTGATACAAATGATGAATAGTAACTATTCAAGAGAGCCTACCAGGCACAAGGTAGTGAGTTAGATATAAGGCATCATAGAGATTAACTCCCTGTTATGTAAACAACAATTATTTAATTTACATGAGGATAAATAGCCATCAAATCAAAACTTCCATATTTGAACCTGTATCTTTCAAAATCTAAGCACTCAGAGTACTTGCATGAGCCTCTCTTGGTTTTTTATTCTCTATAATTATATAATTTCTTGATTTTACTCAAAAAGAAAAACTTTCCAAGATATAATTTCATGGCAGGAATATGCAAAGAGGGTATTAAGATGAAGCAAAGGCATTTTAAAAGGCAGCAAGCTTAGGTAGTAATGGAAATTATCAAAACCAGAAAGCCGGTAGAGATGAAATTGAACCAGAGAACCATGTTCCAGCCCCATCAAGCAGAATTAGGGAACTTGGGCCTTGTGGTTCTAGTTTTAGGGTCAAGGATGAAAGAAAGAGTTATAGAATCACCCTCCACAACTAAGGAAATCCACAGAGGCCAGGTATTTGGCAAGGGTGTCCCTGCGTGGAAACTCAGAGAAGTCACTGTGTGTTGTGAAGGTGAAGCCTATATTCTTAGAGTCCTGGAATACCCGTGAAGAAAGTTTCTAACAGGAAAGAAATGTGTTGTAGTCAACAAAGATGAAAGGAGTTGGAGATCAGAAGAATGTTTTGATGCAGAATTTGGAGTTTGCCTCACTGATTTTTTGGTCTTGCTTTGATCCAGTATTTCCTCACTGTGCTTTCTTCTCTATGTTTTGGAACAAGAATGCCATGCTTTGTTGGAAGTGTGTGATCCGATTTTGGATTTTGATCTTCATAGGAGATTACAATTAAGAGATTACATGAATCTCAGAAGAGACTTTGAACTTTGGACTTTTAAACAATGTTGAGACTGTGATAGACTTTGAGGACTTTCGAAGTTGGACTAAATGATTTGCATTATTTTATGGCTACAAGCCTATGGAGACCAAGGAATGTAATATGGTGGTTTGAATAGGTATGGCCCCCATAGACTCACATGTTCGAATGCTTGGCACACAGGAAGTGGCACTATTAAAAGGTGTGGGCCTATTGGACTAGGTGTAGCTTTGTTGGAGGAAGTGTGTCATTGTGTAGGTGGTCTTTGAGGTCTTATATATGCTCAAGCTATGCCCAGTATAGACACAGTCTCCTTATTGTCTTTGGATCAAGATTTAGAACTCTAAGTTTTTTCTCCAGTATCATGTCTGCCTGAAGGGTTCCATGCTTCCTGCCATGATAATAATGTGCTGAACCTCTAAAATGATAAGCCAGCCCCAATTAAATGTTTTGTTTTATGAGTTACCTTCGTCCGGGTGTCTCATCATAGCAATAAAACCCTAACCAAGACAAGTATTGTGTTAATTATTTTTTTCTTACCAATGTGTACAGATTCTAGGTAAATAACTTAAAAGAAGGATTTTGGCTCACAGTTTGAGGAAACAGAGTCCAACATCAATGAGAAAGGCCAGTGTCTGAGAGAGCCTACAACAGCTGTAGAACAAGACAGAGAGAGAGAGAGAGAGACAGAGACAGAGAGACAGAGAGACAGAAAGAGAGCGATCCAGCCAGATCCAGAGGCCCATCCACAGCAACCTACCTTCCTTAACCTAAATCCAAATTCCTAACAATTCTATTGCTCATGAAAACAGTGCCACTATCACTTGCTCAAGCACTTGGCTATCTGCACACATGAGAACTAACTTTCCAAACCTTAAGAGTTGTTTTATAGCCTAAAATGGAGTCTTACAGAAATGCAAACTTGGCAAGTATTTTGATTAAAAAATATATATATAAGGTACAAGTCACACTATGAAAACTGAGAAAGAAAATCTTGAGTAACCGGTAACTTTTTATAATCTCACTATTAAATATTAGACCCTTCTTTATTCAAAGGTACCTTTGAGAACATCTGTCCCAATTCTGTTTTTATTTATTCAAGTTTATTTGTTCAGATAAAAGTCTTGAAAGGGCATATAATACAAAGGCAAATAGGCTGAAATATTCAAATATAGAAAGAAATGAAAAATGAAAGAGGTGATTCCATTAGCAAGCCAGAGCCCATGATTATCCTCTGCCACCAGTCCCATCTGTAGTTTCTTAGCAATACAAACAAAAATAGAAACAGTTATCTGAATGTAATTTATCTCATATTACATAATAATATCAATAATTAATATCTGTAGTAAAGATTGAGTCACTAGCACAAAACCATCTCCCTGGCAAGCACTCTCTTCTTGTTGTTCTTGAAGGACATTTTTACCTTTCACACAATTCCAGATTAGACAGCAACATCCACTCAAAAGCAACAGTTTTGAAATTATGTTCTCCTGGGAGCTGTTCATAGATCCACTTCTCTCCTTACTAAAAAACAAGCCCAGCAAGGAAAATGTGCACAATTATAAGCATTTTAATTTAAAAAGAATTCTTCAATGAAGAAAACTATGCAAAATGCCCAAACTTTAGAGACAAAATGAAGGCATGTCTAAGAGGCAAGTTTATGGCACTATTTGCCTACTTTAAAAAAAAACAAAACTAGAGAGATCTCATTCTAGTAACTTAACAGCACACCTGGAAGCTCTAGCTTCTATGATCAAAAAGAAGAAATCATGCCCAAAAGAAGTAGATAGCAAGAAATAATCAAACTCAGGGCTGAAATCAATAAAAATTGAACCCTCCAACACAAACAATAAATTAAACAAGAGTTGGCTATTTGAGAAAATAAAAGATAGACAAATCCTTAGCAAAATTCACTAAAAGGTGAATAGAGAAGACACAATTTAACAAAATCAGAACTGAAAAGGGAGAAATAATAACAATTGTAGATGAAATCCAGACTCATAAGAACATCTTTTAAAGCCTGTACCCCACCATACTGGAAAATTGAAAAGAAATAGATAATTTTCTTGATAGATACATTTACCAGTTAGATCAAGATCACATAAGCAATTTAAATAGATTCTAGCCTCTAGTGAAAGAGAAGTAATTAAAAGTCTCCCAGCCCTCTACAACCCTGCCATACAAACACCAAAAAATAATTAGGATTTAGCCCAGAATTCTACCAGACTTTCAAAAGGAGTTAACCCCAGTTCTACTCAAATTGTTCCACAGAATAGAAACAGAAGGGACATTGCACAATTCATTTTACAAGGTCACAGTTACCCTGATACCCAAGTCACATAAAGACCCAACAAAAAAAGAGAATCACAAACCAATTTCCTTTATGAACATGAATGCAAAATTTCTCAGTACATTACTTGAAAACTGAATCTAAGAACATTTCAAAAAGATCATCCATTATGATCAAGTAGACTTCATCACAGAAATGCAGGGATGGTTTAATATACATAAATCAATAAATCCACAGTATAAAATGACTAAAAGACAAAACCCATCTGATTATCTCATCAGATGGGGAAAAGATGTCTTTGACAAAATCCAACACCCCTTTATGATCAAAGTCCTGGAGAGATTAGGGATACAATGGACATACCTCAAAAAAAGGGCAGTTTATAGCGAGCTCATAGCCAACATCAATATAAGTGGAGAAAACCTCAAAGATACAGCTAAAATGAAGAGGACTTTGATGGGTGGTATAGAAACATAATACAGTAGAAGCTTCCTAAAAATTTATACATATGTGAATGTGATCAAAATGAAATCACCAAATAGTGGGGAGACAGAGTCCCAACTAGTCATCTATTATCACCAAATAAAGCTTCCAGTACCAGGATTTGGTTGCATTAATTGAGTTGTTGGCCAAAGGTGCTCAACAGGAACACTCAAACAAGCCAGGGTTTTGCAAGACTCTAAGTTGCTCTCCACAAACTGACCACAAAGTCCTATTGCTGAAGATAATACGTACACAACTCATTGACCATGGACAACTTGAGCTAGTGCCTACATAGAGCCTTCAGCTCCATTTTCTAGCATAATTGGTGTAGGAAGATACTCTGCACACTACAAAAGGAGAAACACAAGTACAAAACCAACCAGAACCACTTTGATCCACAGTGGCCTGCCTATAAGATAAGCTAGGGCAATGGTGGCACAAAGCTGGTGTGAGTAACCAACCAAAATCTGATTTGACTTAAGGCCCACTTCATGAGATGGAACCCATACCCAATGTTCCTTGAATGATCAAGAATCTGATACTAGATAGCTCAGGAATCTGAAGAAAAACCAATACTACTGTTGAATAAAAAAAGCAGGGATAGAAAATAACGAGACTATTCCTGACCACATTCTGCTAAACTCATAGATCAGTGCATTGTTCAACCATCATCAGAGATGCTTCCTTCTGCAGTAGATGGAAACAAATACAGAGACCCACATCCAGACATTGTGTGGAGAGGGAGAGATCTTGGAACACCCACCTTTTAAAAAGCATGTCTCCATTCGGGATAAAGCAATATGCATAGGTCTTGCGGGGGTCTATCCAAAACGGGTCCTTGGAGCTGAAAGGACCAGTGGACAATGCCTGCATTGTTAATGCAGAAGCAATAACCACTTGCAAATGAAAACTTAGGTTCCACAAAGGAAGTCTCACTGGGGAAACAAAGTATTCTCAAGGGTAGGCTGCACACTCAGCAGCAGAGGGCCCACAGACCATGAACTCAACAGCATATTTGTTATGTCAGGGATTTCTTTTCTCTTTTTAAATTGTATTTTTTTTTTATTTTACTTTTTTATTTTGTGTTATTTTTCTCTCTCTTTTTAACCTACAGGCCCTTGGTATATATATTATGGCTTCCAGTTTAGTGTTTTTATGGAATTCCTGACTGTGTGATAGAGTGAGTCTCTGTGTTTTCTGCCTTAGCTTGGGCTCTTTTCCTTCTGTTTTGTTTTGTGCAATTCTTATGTGTTAGTTTCTTTATCTTATTATCTTATATTTTATTATTATTACTTAGAAACATGTTTATTTTATAATGAGACACAAAAAGGGAGAGGATCCAGATAGGAAGGGGGGTGGTGGTGGGAGAAACTGAGAGGATTGGGAGGGGATCATAATCAGAACATATGTGAAAAATCTATTTACAATAAAAAAGGAAAAGAAAAAATCCTTCAAGATCTCAAGATTCAGGTTACAATAATCTAATCATCCAAAGAAATCTTCCACCCATGATCACTCACTGATTCAGAAAAGCCACACTCATTCATGTAGATGCTTTAAGAGCAGAGCAGAATAGCCAGGTTAGGGCCTGTTTGAAGAGCTGTTAAGAGGCAGTGGTGGTGCACAGGCCTTTAATCCCAGCACTCAGGAGGCAGAGGGAAGCAGATCTCTGAGATTGTAGGCCCTCCTGGTCTACAGAGTGAGTTCCAGGTCAGACAGAACTACACAGAGAAACCCTGCTAAATAAAAAGTAAATAAATAAAATTAAATTGAAAAAGAAAAGAAAAGGGAAATAGCTATAACAAATTTGATTATTTAAGTAGTTTTTGCAAATTCAATACTCTGATCAACTAAAGTTTTAGTAAGTACAAAATTTACCAAAGCCTAAGAAAATATAGCGACCCTACAGTCAAATATAACAAAAGATAAATCAGAGTAATCCCAGGCTTTCCATGGAATGCTGTGGCCATGACCAGTTGTCATAAAGAGAGACTGTAATGGATAGCACTCCTGGGGCTCCTGAGCACAGGAAAGCAACGTGTACCAGGGAGATGCTCAGTGGGTAAGACCACCTCCTGCATAGGCATGAAGACCAGAGATTGGATCCTCAGAATGCACACAAAACCCCAGCTGCAACCAAATACACAACTGTAACCCCAGTGTTATGGGACTCAAGACAGGAAGATCACTGGGGCTTGCTGACAGCCAGCCTAGCTCCAAATTCAATTAGAGATCCTATCCCAAAGGAATAAGGCAGAGAGCAGTAGAGGTAGAGACAAGAGTCCTCCTTTGACCTCTGTGCTAACATGTGTGGGTGCTTACTTGCACACACATCTGAGTGTGAATCATACACATGCAATACACACAAATGCATGTGCATGCTCTTCTCTCTCTCTCTCTCTCTCTCTCTCTCTCTCTCTCTCTCTCTCACACACACACACACACACACACACACACACACACAGACAAATCAATGTTTTGATTCTTTTTCATAGAATGTATCACTCAGAATTGTTCCTTTCTCTGCTCCTCAGTGTTCTCTCAGACTAAATACAGCTCATCAGCTTTCAATTATACAGACTTCTTTTCTTTTGGGAGTTTTAGGGATTGAACCAAGGTCTTACGAAAGCTAGGAATGTGCTCTACCAGTTCTATTCCCAGCTTCACCACATTTTTCATTTGATCAAGCTCTCTCTAAATTGTCCTGGCCAGCCTTTAACTTGACATGTAGCCCAGGCAGGCCTTGAACTTGGATCCTCTTGCCTCAACCTCCAGAAGTGCTGGAAACAGGCATGTACTGGTATGCCCAACATACAAACAGAATTTAAACATATTTTCTTATTGGTTACTGCACAAATTCTATAATCCCTTCGAGGTTGATTGTAACAGGCTTGAAGTCAAATTGCTATTCCCATTGTTAGAATATTTGATTCAGTCCTAAGAGCAGAGGAGCACCTCATGGTTCAACCTTAAAGAAACTAGCTTGACTTTTGAAGTCTAGCCAATGCAGCAGCATATGAAGTTGTCTTATTTTGACAAGTCTGTATTTCTTTCATTTTGTGTCAGGAGAACAATATAAAACTTAAAAGATTAATATCAGTTGTTCTCAAATCACATTTTTAATTGATTCAGTTTCCTCAATTCCCAGAGTTATAAACCCTCGTGGATACTATTATTAGTTGAGGATTTCTGTGATATAGGAATTTTTGTCAAAGTTCATTTTCTTATATCTCTACAGAAAATGAACTCAATAAAAATCCATAAACCAAAGAGAAGTCTTCTTAATATCTAATGTATTCTCACACTTCTATATTCATTTTTCCTATGACAAAAAAAAAAAAAAAAAGCCAGACATCCTATGACTGGCTTTGAAACCCAATGTTCTGTTATAAGCAGTTTTTATTTTCTTTAGCATATTCCAGCACCTTCTTTATTTCAGCCACCCTGGTCTGAAAGTTACAAATTATTTTATATAACTGTTTAAGAATTTACTTCAACATTCAACTATTGTTAGAATATTTAAGTCACCTACACTTCATCATTACTGAAAATAGTAAAAACCTCCCTCATTAAAACTGAGCAGCTTGATGCCAAATAATTTAAAAATCAAAATTAATAAAATGATAGCCAATGTAAGCACATTAGAGAAAATTCTCTGGCAGCAGGAAAACAAAGAAATGAGAAGTCTTGAGAGTCAGCAGTAAGAAAATCTTCCTTTGAACAGAGCTGTTAGAATCGACTTAGACTAAGGGTGGGAAGCTGGAATGTAACAGAAATTAGAAGATGGGTCGAAGTCCCACTCAGAAAACTCAGAGATAAACTGAAATAATTTAAGATCTATGCACAGGGATTTCCATTCTACTTTATGAGCTGTGCTGGCCAGCCTGGGGCACTTACAATGCTGTGAACATAAAGTAAAGATACAAAGTAAAATCATTTGTACTAAAGCTTAATATCAAATGTTTCCTGTCACACAGGGACAAGAGGATCTTTTCTTTGGGTGTAGAAATTCTAAAATGAGAAATTAGTGAACTCATCTGTCTAAATCAGTAAAGCTCAAAAATCTTTGGAAGAAGCCAATATAAAGTCATTCTCCAGGAATGACTCCGCAGGGACAATTCCAAATCCAGGACACTAGCTCTTCATTGGTAAACAAGCATCTGAAACATTACTCAGTAAAAACTTATAAGAAGTGTGGAGAAATGAGTTATTCTGCAGCAGAGAGAATAGGCCAGCTAATAGGATCAGCCGCAGCCAGAGAAGTAGAAAAGAAATTTACCAATAAGTACGAAGGTTAAAATGGTCAAAGAAGGTTTATTTCTTTCAGTTCAAAAGTCTTCAGGTAAGTCAAAATGTGTGACTCTTCAGGGTCAAGGAACGAGATCCAGATTGGCAATTAGAAATGAGAAATGGGATATGTAAAGCATAGATGAAGATTAAGAGTGTAATAAACCTACTGGGAGCCAGGTTCCCCTCTCCTGGAGAAATGAGTGGCAAACATAAGAGCGCTGGAAGTGGAGGCATCAATGAAATTCATAGATGTCAGTATAGATGGATTTTCAAGTAAGTATAGAGATAGATGGCAAATACATAAACAATAATGATAGATGGATAAGTAGATGGAGAGAGAGAGAGAGAGAGAGAGAGAGAGAGAGAGAGAGAGAGGGAGGGAGGAGTCAGACAGATAAATAGGTAGGCCTAGAACCAATACTAATGACTAGATCCAAGTCTTGACTCTAAATTTGTAAATACCTTGCAACTGTCCTGGCAATTATTCCAAAGAGCTACTACAGTATCCCTCTCTCTGGCTACCTGGAACAACAGACCCTGCAGTGGCTTGAATGAGAATTGACCTCAAAGACACCCATATTTGAGTATTTGGTTTCCAGCTGATAAAACTGCGAAAGATTTCAAGTCATGGCCTTGTTGGAGAAGTTGTGTCGCTGGGAACAGGTTTTGAGGTTTCAAAAGTCCATGCCATTCCAAGGTAGCACTCTCTTCCTCACGCTTCTAGATCAGTTTGTAAGTTCTCAGCTACTGCCCCAGCGAAATGCCTGCTTGCCTGCTGTTATGCTCCCGACCACTGTGGTCATGGACTTCAGTTCTCTGAAACCATAAGGACTCAATAAACTCTGTCTTCTATAAGTTGCCTCGGTCATGGTGCCTTACCGTGGCAATAGAAAAGTAAAGAAAACAGACCCTCAGAGAACAATAGTTTTCGCCCAGGAATCCTGCAGTGGAAGAAGGGGAAAGGCTAAAGCCCTGGTTCCAACCAGAGGAGGAACTTGCCTCCCAGGAAGAGTCTTCACACAATCTTGACATCTTATGGAGTAACCTTGTGAACAGATGAGATACATAGTAGCTAAGATGGTGATGAATCAGTGATGGGTGGGTGGAGGGTACACTCTGACAGGACTGTTTCGTTATGCATACATTTTGCCTCTTACTTAAACCTGTACTTTATACCAGTACCCAAGATAGACCTGGGCATCACTGGACTCTTTATTTGTTCTTTCCAATATGATCATATTAAATAAATTCCTTTTCTTGTCATTACTATTCGTCTTTCTAATTAGCGTAATAGGGTAAGGAATGCTCCTCCTTTCAGAGCTGCTGGAGGTCAAATGTTTACCCTAAAAATCCCAGTAACATAAATGCTCTTTACTAAAAGGGAAAATGTTCCTTATAAAAAATGATGCTGTCAGGGCTGAGGCAGGGAAAACATAATGCAAACTTAGACTGCTTTTAAGGCAGAAAACTTTTCAAAAATGGTGGGGACATTTCAGTGACATAAGGAAACTTCTAGCCAAATGTTGGACAATTCAGAGGTTGTAGAATCGTTACCAGGTGGGGCCTTGCTGGAAGAAGTGTATCATTTGAGAGTTCACAATCTCACCCTACTTTCCAGTTCACTCTTTCTGCTTCCTATGTGTGGGTGGAGATGCGTTCTCTCAGCTCCTTGCTTTGACTACCTGATGCCATGGCACCTTGACCATTATGGACTTTCCCTCTGGAATCACAATCTTGAATAAACTCTTCTTCACTAAAGTCTCTGGGTCATGGTGTTTTATCACAGCAAACAACAACAACAAACTAACACAGACATAAAATGTTTCTAGTTTATTCACACACAAACTAAGGGTTTGCTTCACAGGTGTGTTTCCTTTAAAAGACTTAAACCATGTCTTTGAAACACTGCTCTGTGTCATGGTGGACCCTTTTGGCTATGTTCCAACCACACGAATGTCCACCTGTTCCCACAGCATAACAGCCTTCTTCCTGCCGTAATGTTATCTTTGCAAATGTTGATTTTTCTGTTAGCTCTCTGTTTTATAACTGCCCCCAGCCCTGTCCCATAATTGCCACCTCTCCGGGGATCATCTTTCCCTAATGAAGCCATGGCTACACTGTGCAGAGAACTTGCCATTACTCTCTCTTAAAGCATCACCCTCTTAGGTCAACCACAACTGCACAGCCATTATCTTCTTGACACTGTAATTAACTTATTTCTTTTATACATTAAATGTCTATGTGCTAATAAAACATGCAGTAAAATGGAAAATGGCATCTTTATCAATCCTAAGTACAGCTAATGACTTTTATGATACCGCCTCACGTTACATAAACCTCATGAAGT
Source organism: Rhynchomys soricoides (assembly GCA_019843965.1). Classification (NCBI taxonomy): domain Eukaryota; kingdom Metazoa; phylum Chordata; class Mammalia; order Rodentia; family Muridae; genus Rhynchomys; species Rhynchomys soricoides. Next base: position 2,641,929 of record JADRCH010000156.1, on the reverse strand, counting down.
TGATTGTCAATGTCTTTTATACATAGGAAAGCCTCATTGTAACTGTCTTATAACTTATATCATATCTATTCTTCTTCTCCATCTTTAAAAATAAAGCCTTTGTGATGGTGTTACCTATAATTTCAGTGCGCAGGAGGCTGAAGCAGAACCATAAACTGAAGGCAAACTACACTGTAAATAGAAGAACAGCCTAGGGCTAAAGTGTGAAGCGAGGCCATATATTTAAAAACATAAAAAGCTTAACGTCTTTCAGTCCTCTCCATGAAGACCCATGTATACCTTCTGCGCCACTCACCCTACAGTCTGCTAAGCGATCCCACCACTCTTGAGTACCTCCTTCCCACCCCTTAACTCCAAGACCCACATGTCCCAACAGCGTCATAAGGTCTGTACTGCTCAGTAAGAGACCTTGCTCCTTATCTCCCACATCTCCCACCCCAGTCCCTGAACCCATGAGTTCCAGCCATTTCATATGATCACTGCAGCCATGAACCAGGTAAGAGACCTGATCTCTCTTCACCTCAAGATTTCTTCAAATGGTCCAGCCTACTGACTAAGTTTGAGATTCCAGTCCAGTGAGTTAAAAACTCATATCAAAAGATAACTAACATCCTAACTTCAGATGCACAGGTCCCTTCAGAAAAGCGCAACAATACGATTTTCATAAGCCCAATGGGATTTTCTTTTTCTTTCTTTTTTAAAAAAGAACATTTGTTTTACCAGTTGCAAATTTTTCTTCCTTCCTTCCTTTCTTTCTTTCTTTCTTTTTTTAAGATTTATTTATTTATTTCATGTATGTGAAATACTGTCGCTGTCTTCAGACACACCAGAAGAGGGCATCAGATTCCATTATAGATGGTTGTGAGCCACCATGTGGTTTCTGGGAATTGAACTCAGGACTTGCCTAAGAGCAGTCAGTGCTCTTAACAGCTGAGTGGCCTCTCCAACCCTCCCACCCCCCAAATGGGATTTTCAATGTGCCTCTTTTCCAACAAATCAACAAGCCCGTAGTAAAGGTCCCCAAGGAGAACAACTTAGATGCAGTTCAATGAAAAGAATTCAAAAGAACAATGGAAGGCATGGTAAACCAGTTCAAAGAATTCTAAGAGGACACAAATTAACACATGAATGAACTTAGAGAGGTGAGGGACAGACATACATACATACAGACAGACAGACTGAACCCCAGGAAATACAAAGGGTGACTAAGCAATGCAGTCAATTCAGGGAATGTGAATCCAATTCAATGAAAAGACTGACACTGAAACACACACACACACACACACACACACACACACACACACACACTAATGGACCAGGAAATAAAAAACTCAGTAAGTCTAATAGAAAGCTCAGTGGAAAGCACAGTAAAGACCCTTGCTCGCTGCACAGTTATATCTTGTTGTCACTGTAAGAACTCCAGCTTTCCACAAACCATAACTTTGTAGGGGTGAATATTTGCCATTTTTGGTAGAAAGCTCATTAGAATGTCTTGTGATGGTCTCCGAGCCTGAGTTGGTGAATTAAGACACATATGTATGTGACACTGAGGGTTGGCAGAATGTTGTATAATCCCTTTTCTTAGTAACAACTCTGAGGAGAGTGAAGGAAGCGACACCTGTCATTACTGCTTTGCAGCGTTTGTGGATCTGGTTGAGATTATCTCATCATACAGTCCTGGCTGACCTGGCACTCAAAGATCTTCCTTTCTCTGCTTCCTAAATGCTGGGATTGAGAGCATGAGCTCCCATGCTTTGCTACTTTGCAATTTGGATATTAATCCACAGAAACATTAAATGCGATTTCCAAAGTCAGTGTACATTTTTCCAAGAGAGCCTTAGACATTTCCTTCTATCAAGACATTTATATATTTATATTCATATTATTTATATCTTTTATTCATACATTTATATATTTGTATTACTATTATATATTTAGATATTATATTTCTATATACTTATATTTATATTGTAATGATGATAGTGTGGCAATTTTTATGTTTACAAATACTAATGGAGCCCTAACATGGGTGACAGACATTGTTTGTTTTTTCTAAATGTCACAAATGTGATTTTGCTAGAAAAGAAACCCTCTTCCTTCTCAGAGCAGCACTGTACTGAGTGAAGTCATGTGACTCCAAAAGCATCACACAGGTGCCCAAGGTACTTTGCTCCAAGCTCAGCAATCCTTCATCCTAAGTCATGTGTGTCTGTCCCTCTGGCCATTCTCTAATTGGCACTACTGACTAAGCAAGGAGGAAACATTCATGAGGAAATTTTAATTGGGTAGAAGACATGGGTAGAGAGAGTCTATTAACCATAGGAACTAATCATGGACCGAAGAGACTGGGGGGTAGATGCTGAAAGTTCCTAAGAGCGAAGTCTAAAGAACTCGGAGAGAAACTCATTCCTGTTCAGTAGACACTAGTCCTATCTTCTGTGTGAGCACATGGTCAAGGGAAAAGCTTGGAACTTAGGTTAGCTCTAGGGGCCAGCTGTGGTAACAAGTCCAGTGTTGATCCTTATGCACAGTTGCTTAAGAAGCCTGCCTTCTGCATGTGGAAGATGCTGTAATAGCTACCAAGTGAGTTCATAGTGAAAAACTGTTCAAAGCAGGTCTCTAGTTTTCTATCTGATCCAGTTACTTTTTCCCATGTCATGAGCATACTGATCACAGAAATGTAGCTGCTTTGTATAGATTATCCAACTATAGTAGAATGGGTCCAATGCTTCTAGGAAGCCTTAGGATTCTGAAGAGATTTGCATCTTCAAAATATTTTTCAGTCATGCTATCTTTTAAACACAATCCCTCAGTTGCTGTCTTTATCAGCAAACCAAAGATTCTTTTTTTTCCCACTGTGGGGCTTGGAGCTTCCCGTAACCCTGAGACCATGTCTTTCCTAGCGTGTGATAGAGTTCATTGACTTTCTACTATGGCCCTTAGTTCGTCCCTGGAGGAGAGATTTGGCATCCACAGTGATACAGGCAGACCATAAAATTTCCAGAATGAGGAAATGTTGGAAACAGCTAACACATTCAGCTGAGTGTTCTGGCATTTTAAATAAAACTCTGCTGTGGACTTTAAAAGCTGATAGACAGCAACAAACAAGGTCTGGCCCAGGGATTAGGGTCCTCCAACATAGCAAGGCAGATACAGTGAATATAATAGATTGGAGGCATTGTGGTGTCTCTCTGAATTAAAGAAAAAACAAATCACCCTTCCATGCAGGCCACTTGCATGGAGTCAGGGATCTCTGCATCTTTGTGTGTAACCTGGACCTCTTTGCATCTTTGACTGCTTCCCAGCACCTGAGGCTAAATAGCCCACTGAGGTATTGGGAAGGGAAGCCAGGATGGGCTGGAGCTGATTTGAATGGCTGCAGAGTACTGATGGCCAGTTATTGGTGTAATCCATGTCTCTGGCAGGCATGTGCATAGAGGCAGCTAATAAGCCAGAGGATTCAAGCCACAGTGCTTAAAGCAGAAAGTATGTTGTTGAAACAACATAGAGGTGTTATGCATGCATACAGGGCTATCATTGATGGTTATGAATCAGAGTGACATGTATGGATCAATGGAGGGTTTTCCCAATATGCAGTTTGGTGGAGGCTTTGTTTTACTGATAGGGACACTTTACAAAGTTAGCCTTAACATTGTTTGCTTGACATGCTACATGTGCTATTTTACTACTAAAACTGTGTGTTTTAAAATAAGGAAGAGTGTGCAGGTTTTAAAAAGGGTTTGATGTGGAGAGAGCACAGAATGCCTTTATCCACTTAGGGATTACTTAAATGTCTGACAAATTATATGGCTGTAGACTTCCCGGATTTTCTATCCATCTATCATGTAACCCCGTACTGACACTGGACCATGAGGCAGCATTGCATTGCTCTCTGTATGCACAACACCAGATCCTAATTGTGTTTCCCAGAGTGGGCATTGCCAAGATAATGCACTTTGATGATAAACTCATTTTTGAGGCCATCTACACTGCACTGCAGCTCCAGTTTCTACACAGTGTCTTTCCAAACTAATGAATTGCACTGGGAAGCCTGTTAAGCAAAGTTTTGATCCATTATTGTGCATAAATCACTTAAAAGGAAATACATAATTGTTAGGCCAGCAAATGTGTGTGGGGCCGTCTTTCCTGTTGGACAGATTCCTTGGAGGGTGAGTAAACTTTTGGAGGCACATAGAGGTACACTGAAGTTTTACTGTCTGTTGGTTTTTATATATTAGAGTCTGTTAGCTCAACGTTGGCTCAACATTGCTAACTGTCCAATGAAGGGATTCTAAGCAGTCTGAGCACGGCAAACGTGCCTCTGGCTTTGTCCTTCTTCCTCATTCTCTCTGCCTTGGTTAAAAACCTGTTAGATTACAATCCTTAAGCTTAGCCCCCTAGGTCTGTTCCCTTATTTGGACACTTTTTCCTCCTGAATCTGACTACCAAGGTCCAACTATCAAAGTATTGACGTCCAGCAATTGAAAGCCCCCCTTGGCTCACGTAATTACCATGCCCAATTAAAATTAAACATCTCATCTCAATGCAGTTTCTCCTTTTACCTTTACTTTTTATCTTTTATTTTATCTTTGTCATTGGTATTTTATTTTAATTAAAATTAACAGTTTAGAAGGACTAGACTGGAATAGCGTTTAATATCTTTTGAAAATCACTTTTATATAAAAGAAATGGAATAGGCCAGCAGGGAAAAAAAAAAGGTGCAGCTACCTTTATTCCTCATGGGTGAAATATACTGTTTGCGGTAGGATAATACTTAGGCTAGACCACAGGAGAAGAGAAATTAGAGCCCCCTTTACCTTTATAAACTGCTATTTCCCTACGGGCCACATCTGTTTCCTCTTTATCTAGAGGCAGAACCCTGACCCACTTTCTTGCCCTCTTTTCTCTCTCCTCCTTGCACCCTTCTCCCTCTTCCTCTATCCCTTGTCTTTGTCCCTTAGCCCCACCCTCTGTCCTTCTGGGACAAATAAAGTCTCCTTTGTGCTGAGCACTTGGTCTTGGGGTATCTTGAGCCAACTCCAAGGATCCCTACAGTCTAGAGTTTAATGAAAGCAGGGAAAACTTTTGATCTCCATCTCTGAAGTATGGTAGGCCTAAGCATGTGATCGTCAAGCGATGCTACCTAAACATCCACTTAGATCAGAAGGAGAACACGTACTTCCAATATCACTGTGTATCATTAAGGTTCTGCACAATTTAAAGAAATAAGGATTCCATTTCCTTCAAAATCACTTTTCCAGGGTTTGGACTCAGATACCAAGTTATACAGGCAGAAAAGATGTGCAGAGTCTTTAAAAAGAATCATTAATCCAATCTAGAACAATGGCATTAAAACTTAATTTGGGGACCAGTGAAATGGCTCCCTGCTGCACAGGACTGATGACCTGATTTTGATCCCTGGAACCCACGACAGAAGGAGAAAACTGACTTCCAATTGTCTTCCTCTCACTTCCACATGTGCACAATAACTTGTGTGCACCCGGACACACACACACACACACACACACTCACACACACACACACTCACACACACACACACACACACACATGCACTCACACAAAATGATAAATCTGGACACACACACACACACTTGCACACACACATGCACTCACACAAAATGATAAATAAAATTAAAGTAAGTCAATAATTTTTTGTGCAAACATTGATGAGAAATTGGCATGTAAAGACTTTTAGCCTCAAAATTGTCAAATGCATACACCTCTGGATTTATTTAACATAGGTCTTACATACATAAAAAAGGAGGGAAGCAACAATGAAGAAAATACATTTTTGCCTTTTACAAAAAAGTTTGGACACTGATTAGAAATCAGTCTTTTATATTTATTTCTGAGAGTCAAAGGATAATGCTGTGCTCTGCAAGATGAACTTTAATGAATTAACAACTGCATGTGTCATGTAAGTGTTGAAATGGTCAAAGCCATGTAGACTTTGTGGCCAAATGAAGGAGAGTCTCCATGACTCAACGGAAGTACATTTCTTACCAAGAATCTATGTGGCATCTTTCTCTGTCACAGAAAGAATGGCTACTGAACACTGCATTTCCCTGGCTTGTTAGTGATCTTGCTCTCTCTCACAGGGACTCCCATGCCTCCTAGATCTTCTTGCTCTTCTAGGGCAGTGGTACTCAATCTTCTTAATGCTATAAACCTTTAATACAGTTCCTAATGTTGTGGTGATTCCCAGCCATAAAGTTATTTTTGTTATTACTTCATAACTAACTTTGCTACTGTTATTCATCATAAGGTAAATATCTGTGCTTTCTGATGGTCTTAGGTGACCCTTGTGGAAAGGTCATTCTATCCCCAAAGGGGTCATGACCCACAGGTTAAGAACTGCTATGTTAGAACGTCTTTAGGAAGAAGCCCGTCATCTTTCAGAGGTAGAATTGTAATGTGATATCTGATATGCAGGATTTCTGATACTCAACCCCCAAAGAGTTTCGACTCACGGCTTGAGAACAGGTGCCCTGAGCTCATTTTTTCTCTGTTATATTTTTTTTCTTTCTCTCTAAAGTAAAAAAACGATGGTAAGTTGAAATGTGTGGTGTCTTTGAAATCCCAACAATAAGAGTAGAAACCACGAGTAAGAGAGCTCGGGTTTTAACGCATTACTTTCAAGTATTCTCATCTCAGCATGTAGACGTTCATGTTTATGTCAATGAAGCTATTTGAGTTCACAGCCTTGAGGTCTTTGGCCCCAAGGATCAAGATTGTAAATACTTTAAGGCAGCACTGTAAATTGTTTACACAGGAAGTTTTGCTGTCCATACAGTTCATTCTTCAAAGTGTAAAAAGATACCCACAATACAAGTTGGCTTGCTTTAAGATTAATCTGGTTTCTTTCTAGAATTTTCTCTTGTGACATTTAACAGAGCTGTGAGTTCTGGTTCCAGCCAATGCTACTTTAGAGAGTGCTTGCTTCTCAGTGTAATAGATTTTAAATGGAAAAGGATCTGCTTGATATTCAACTACCAAAGTGTCATTGTCTGCTCGAATCAGAGATAATGAAGTTTAAGTACATTCTCCTTACACAACTGGAGAAAGTAGAGGCTTTAAATCCCAAACAGGCCCTAAAGAACATGCAGTCTCTTGTTTTCTTCCAGTACTCTTGCATATTCTGATGGAGGCCAGGTGGAGGCCTTGGCTGGCCCAGCTAATTGCTTCTGACTGAAGACATAATAAGCAAATGGTGCTGTGACAGCGTGTTAGCCCTAGGTACAAATTAAACATCACCAAAGTGTACTTAGAAGAAATTAACATGGGAAGTAATTTTTAAATTCACTCTCTTTTTGTTTCATTTTTATAATTATTGGGAAATGAATAACTGAAAAGATAAAAAAACAGGAAGAAGAGAAAGTAGTAAAATTATTTCCTCAACACAAAAATTATGAATATTATATTTGAATCTAATAAATACAAAGGTAGATTTTAAGCATTTTCCCCTCTTAAAAGATCATTATTTTTAAATTTTGTTTTTGGAAAACCAATGTACTTTGGGTTTTAAGACAAAAAATATCACAATATAAATTTTATTCTGTATAATAGAAGTGTCACAGCTAATTATCTAGATGAATATGACATTTTTTCTTTCTGCTATGTCAAGGCAGATGGTATGGTCCTGGGCTAATGGAAGCCTGATTACTCTTAAAATACGTTTATGCATCAAGTGGCTTTGTCATGAGGAATGAATTGGAATTATCACACCTTGATATGTATACTACTAAGAGGAACAAAATGGGTTCCTAAGTAGGTAGAAGATATTCCACAGTCCAGACAGTCTCTGATCATTTGTCTCTATAATAGAAGCCTGTTGGTGTTTGATCAACAGGTTATGCTATGTCCAGCGCAGTTAGAAATGCATTGTTTAACTTCATTTCTATAATTGTCCCATGAATTGTCCTGATGTTTGAAGAAACTTGAACTTACAGAAGAATAACTGCCAATGATTACACAATCAGACAGGGAAGCTAAGATTTGAGTCAAACACCAAGCATGGGTGCACTTATTAATAAACCAGGAAGGAGATGTATGCAACCTGGAAGAGAATTAGTGTGAGCTTTCTGGTCAAATGACAGGAAAGATGAAAGATATGGGAAGCTGAAGAGATTCCAAGGGCTCACAGGCAGATAAGACACATATTTTATTCACTCTAGACAAAGGCTATTAGGCAGACAGCTGCCCCGGAGCATCCAGGCACACAAGGGTCACCAACAGGCAGACACATGCACATATACAAGCTGGCATACCGTAACAGTCATAGGCAGGCTGGTCATATTCATGTAAAAATCACACAAAAGTAGCACTTTGCTGAAAAATAGTTAACAGATTGTATCATTGTTTTATTTAAGGTCCTAGGACATCCTGTCAGCCATTTTGTTCTGACTCATAGTCCCTCATCAATATCCATTGTCATCCATGTTTTAGTTGACTCATACTGGGTATACATATCAGCATCATGTGGTCTAAATATCAACTGGCCCTTAAGACCTTCTGTTTCCAACAATGATAGGCTTCAAAAAGAATAGATATTCATGTAAGGATTCTATGTAGGTGAACTAGATTGGCCATCCACCATGATGGATTATGAAGATCAAACTGACACAAGCAGCCCCATGTCCCTCTAGTGAAATAATTGAAATGTCTCATTTTTAGTGCTAGATGACACAGTGGCCTGTGCTTTTTCCAGTTGGCTCCCTCATAATTATATTCTCAGATAGTTTTCTACCCAGGCAGCTGAGAGATTTTTTTCCAGTATTTTGTTTTATGTATTTTTAAATAAAATATAATTTAATAAAATAAAACATAAGATAAAGCAAAAACTAACAAATCTGAACTGGACAAAACAAACAGAAGGAAACAAGCCCATGAGAAGGCACAGGAAACAGAGACCCGCTCGTGCACACTAAAAAAATCACTGAACTAGAAGCTGTAATACTTACCCAGGGAAGACCCCATTCAGGTTGTCTCAGTCCCTGTGTGTTATTATGAGCTTTATTCATTTTGATTTAGAGACATTTTTTGGTGTCCTCTATCACCTGTGGCTCTTAACACTCTTTCTTCAGGCTTCCCTGAACCCTTCTGCCTGTAAATTTTTTTTTTAACAATTGGATAATACTTTATTGTGTAAATGTACCATATTTTCTTTATCCATTCATCAATAGAGTGACATCTAGGTTGTTTCCAGTTTCTGGCTATTATGAATAGAGCAGCAATGACCATGGCTGAGCAAATGTCTCTCTGTTAGGATTAAGTGTCTGTAGGTATATGCCGAAGAGTAACATAGCTGGATCATGAGGTGGATGGATTCCCATCTTCTTGAGAAACCATCATACTGATTTCCACAGTGACTGTTCAAATGGATGAGTGCTCCCATTACTCCACATCTTCACCAGCATGGGCTGTCACTTGTTTTATTGATCTTGGCCATTCTGACAGGAATAAGATGATGTCTCATAGTTTTGGTTTACATTTCCCTGATGTCTAAGGATGCTGAACATTTCTTCAAGTGTTTCCCAGCCATTTGAGTTTCCTCTTCTGATAATTCTGTTTAGAACTGTTTAGAACTTTTTTAATTGGGTTATTTGTTTTCTTGAATGCTTTATATATTTTAGATATCAGCCCTCTATAGGATGTGGAATTGGTAAAAATCTTTTCAGTAAGCTGCTACTTTGTCCAAATGATGGTGTCCCTCACCATGCCGAAACTTCTCAGTTTCATGAGGTCCCATTTATTAATTGTTGATCTCAGTGCCTGTGATAGTGGTGTTCTGTTCAGAAAGTCTATTTCTCTGCCAATGAGTTTGAGGCTGTTTCCCACTTTCTCTTCTAGTAGTCTCAGTGTATCTGATTTTACTTTGAGGTCTTTGATCTCTTTTTAGTTGAATTTTGTGCAGGGTGGTATGAACCTATTTGCATATTTCTATATGGGGGCGCGCGCGCACACACACGGAGACAGACACACAGAGAGAGACAGACACTACGAAAATCATTTTAGACCAGTACCATTTGTTGAAGATGTTGAAGATTATATCATTTTTTCCAGAGTGTTATTTCTGGCTTTCTATCAAAATTCAGTGTCCATAGGTGTCTGGGTCTTCAGTTCAGTTTCATTTCTTCTAGTGTCATTTTTGTACCAATACAATACTCTTTTTATTACCATAGTTCTGTAGTACAATTTGGGACTGGAGATAGTGATGCCTCCAATGGTTCCTTTATTATTATTATTTGGGATTCTTTTAGGAATCCTCTGTGTGTGTGTGTGTGTGTGTGTGTGTGTGTATCTGTATGTCTGTGTCTGTCTCTGTGTGTATGTGTGTGTCTCTCTTTGTATGTGTGTGTTTCCACTTGAAGCTGAAGATAGTCTTTCAGCATCTGTTGAGAATTGTGTTAAAATTTTGTTGAAGTATGTCCCTTTTATCCCCAACTTTCTCTAGGACTTTTATCACAAAGGGATGTTGGATTTTGTCAAAAGCATTTTTTTTTCCAAGTAGATAATCCTGTGGTTTTTGTCTTTCAGTCTATTTATTTGGTGGATGATTATGTTTATTTATTTACATATGTTGAACCATCCCTATATCTCTGGGATGGAGCCTCTTTGATTACAGTTACAAGTAAGTATTTTATGGAGAATGTTTGCATCTATTTTAATGAGGAAAACTATCTGTAATTCTATTTTCTTTGCTGTGTCTTTATATAGCATGCATATCAAGGTAACTGTGACCTTGTAAAATTAATTGTGCAATGTCTCTTCTGTTTTGTGGAACACTTTGAGGAGTGTTGGCATTAATTGTTCTTTGAAAGTCTGATAGAATTCTGCACTAAAACCATCAGGTGTTGGGCATTTTTGTTTTGTTTTGTTTTTGTTGTTAGTTGAGAGACTTTTAATGACTGCTTCTATTTACTTAGGGTTTATAACTCTGCTTAAATTGTTAATCTGATCTTGATTTAACTCTAGTAAGTGGTACCTATTGAAAAATTATCTATTTCTTTTAGATTTTCCATTCAGTCCATTTGGTGTTCTGTATGCTTCTCATATCTTAATAGGCTTCATCTTCTTTAGGTTAAGAAGATTTTCTTCTATGATTTCATTGAAAATATTTTCTGTGCCTTTGATTTGGATTTCTTCTTTTATTCTTTTTGTTTGTTTTGTTTTTGTTTTGTATTTTTTAGGGCTTGGTGACTTTCCCTTTTATTGGATATTTTCTTTATTTACATTTCAAATGCCATCCCCTTTCCAGGTCTCCCCTCCGGAAAACCCCTTTCCATTCCCTCTTCCCCTGCCTCTATGAGGGTGCTCCCCCATTCACCCACCCACTCCCACCTTCCTGCCCTGGCATTCCCTTACACTGGGGCTTCAAACCCCACAGGACCAAGGGCAGCTCCTCCCACTGATGTCCAACAAAGGCCATCCTTTGCCACATAATCAGCCAGAGCCATGGGTCCCTCCATGTGTACTCTTTGGTTGGTGGTGTAGTCACTGGGAGCTCCAGAAGGTCTGTCCAGTTGACACTGTGGCTCCCCCCCCATGGGGCTGCAAACCCCCTAAGCTCTTTCAGTCCCTTCTTTAACTCCTCCATTGGGGACTCTGCTCTCAGTCCAATGATTAGCTGTGAGCATCTGCCTCTGTATTTGTCAGGCTCTGGCAGAGCCTATCAGGAGACAGCCATATCAGGCTCCTGTTAGCAAGCACTTTCCAGCAACCACAATAGCATCCCGGTTTGGCTACTGTATAAGGGATGGATCCCCAGGTGGGGCAGTCTCTGGAGGGCCTTTCCTTGAGTCTCTGCTCCACACTTTGTCTCCATATTTTCTCCTGTGAGTATTTTGTTCCCCCTTCTAAAAAGCACTAAAGCATCCACACTTTGGTCTTCCTTCTTTTTGAGTTTCATATGGTCTGTGAATTGTATCTTGAGTATTCTGAGCTTTTGGGCTAATACCACTTATCAGTGAGTGCATACCATGTGTGTTCACCTTTCTTATTATTCTTAGATTTGGCATTTTTATAATGTCTCAGATGTCCTGGATGTTCTTTACAAGAGTTTTTTAGATTTATTTTTTTCCATTTCTTCTATCATGTCTTCAATGCCTAAGATTCTCTCGTCTTTCTGTATTCTGTTGGTGAGGTTTGTCTCTAAGGTTCCTGTTTGAGTTTCTAAAACTTGCATTTCTAGATTTCCCTCAAACCGAGGTGTTTTTTGTTTGTTTGTTTGTTTGTCTGTTTGTTGAGTTTATTTCCACTTCCAGGTCTTAAACTTTTTTCTTCATTTCCTTCCATTGTCTGCTTGTTTTCATAGATTTCTTTAAAGGATTTATTCATTTCCTCTTTAAGGACTTCTATGATATTCATAAAGGCCATTTTAAGGGTTTTTCCTTGTGACTTAGATATTCTTGGATATCCAGGGCCTGCCCTGATGGGGGTGTTTACCTCTAGTAGAGACACATTGTCCTGGCTTTTATTGGTTGTGTTTTCCACTGATGTTTAGGCATCTGGGTTTAGGAAGATTATAATTTTGGTGCTGACATCTATCTGGTCTTTTCTTTCCTTGGTAGATGTTTCTTCCTTGATTTCTGTTCTTCTCTGGTTCTTAGGAGAGTGTGGTAGCTGTGTATTTCCTGTACATGAGATCCTCTTCTTGGATCTTGAAAGATGTGGCCAGTGTGGGTTCTAGGTAAAATGTGTTTCTAGATTTTGGGAGATGACACTTATGAATGGGGATGGGTTAGGACTAGGAGGCTGTGACAGTCTATAGGAGAGAGGAAAGAGGGCTGTCCCATCATGATCTGTTTAGTCTCTTGGGAAAGGGGCACAGAGCATAAGGAGAAGCCACAGCAGAAGTATGTTACGGGTCTGGGGTTGAGACTGGGGAGTGGTTTGGGAGGAACTGTGTGAGACATGAAGATCTGCATTTAGACCACCTGCTTCCCTTGATGGAGTGGGCTTGAGGTTTATATTCTTATTGTTGTTGTTAACTTAAAGTAGAAATCCAGAAAATAAAAATCCATCATATCCAGAAAGAGATCAATAGTTTCTTGGGAGCTGAGGGAAGAGAGATGATTGGCTGCAAGAAATTGAGGAGTGGGTATTTTGGGGTGATGGGCAGATTCTGAAATAGACTTGCATGTAAAACTTCATGTAAACTCTGGGAATTATGTGCATTTAAAGCACATGAGTTTCATAATCGTCTCAAAATATCTTGATAAACTAAAGAGTGAGAGAGTTGTATGTGCTGGTGCCCACAGAGACTAAGTTATATTGTCTTGTATCTCCTGAAGCTGGATTACAGGTGTGCTGCCTAGCATGGGCGTGCCACTCCTCTGCAAGGAGAGGGAGTGCTCCTAACAGCTGTGCCATCTCACCTGCCCACCATTTTCTTTTAAATTAACTTCTTTTCCTTGAACTACAAACAAGTGATCAATCTTCAACTTAAAGTTGTTCTTCTGGCTGTTGTTGGATTTCCCCCTCCTTCCCTGAACTCTGCTCTTGTTCCACTGCCTTTCGATGAGCTCTTCCTTGGGTAGCAAGGATGAACTGGTTGTTACATAGCACTGACTGCTCATAAATTCTGAGTGTACTTGCTCTTTTTTCAAGCGTGCTTTCTGTTGCTATGAGGATGAGCTGAGACCATGGAATGCTGGGTTGAATCATGTCTCTAAAGGTTTCTAACTGCCTACTGCACATTTCTACATGCATAACACATCGGTAGGGAAGACTCTTTTGAATATTTTATTTCATCAAATCTAAACTGCCATCGATTACAAAACAACAACAACAACATTGGTCTATGTACCATTTAAAATGATACCTACTTAATTCAGTTTTAATTTTAAGGACCATGCCAAATGTGGTGAGCTAGAGCTATAATCCCAGCACTCAGGATGTAGGAGCAGGTTAATAGCTGTGAGTTTGAGGCCAGCCTGGGCTACAGAGTGATTCAGGAGAACCTAAGCTACAATCCAAGACCCTGTCTTAAGTAGAGAAAAGCATAAAGAAAAAATGAAGAAAATGAATGAACAAAAGAAAGGGAGTAAGACAGGGAGGGGTACCCACCCCTCAAGACAGAAGCAAAATTAAAACAGAAACAATGTACTTGACCTTCAAGGAATAAAGGCTTTCACCATCTGCCTTCAGAATGGTGTTATAAGCAGCTGACAAAGCATGGTCTAAGTCATAGATGTTTGAAAATTCCTGGTCTGTTTGAGTAACGGTGGAATTCAGAAACAGCAAGGCAGTCTTCTATCATAATTAGTGGAGCAATTAAATTAAATTAAACTCTAGAAGGAAGAATAATCTTACATTGTCTTTGTTGAGACAGACAATTTGAACAAGCCATAAACAAGAAAAATCGAGGTTTACTGACCTATACATTTTATATGAGCCTGGGAGAAATCAAGGTAATGACTCCTACCAAAGAGATATGTTTGATTGCCAGATTATACTGCACCATCAAAAAGGAGTAGTGAGGTTTTAGAAGTAACCACCAAGAGAATGACCTGGAAAGTCTAGAGGGGAGGGCAGAGGAGGAAAGGGAGAGGTGTCGGGCTGCCTGTCTGCCTCATGGCTGGGGGTGTACGGCTGCCCAGGGGGGAGGCAGAACTCTGTCCTTGTTAGAGGTTTCCAGGGTACAAGAGGAGGATGGGGAAGGAGGATCAACAAGATCAAGCATATGCCACAGTGAAACCCAGTTTTCCTGCAAGAATTGATGCAGAAACAGACACTTGGTCTCAAGAGGGTTTTAAGTGTTTATTCTGGAGCCAAATGGGAGGGTGAACATGGCCTAGGAGCACAGATCAAGGTTGCTCCCAAATCCATGCTCCAAGGTAGTAGTTTCATAAGGTTTTTATAGGAACAAAGCAAGAAAAGTCATAAATCACGATTCTTTTAAAACATGTTGGTGGGAAGATCAGGTGGGCAGGTGATAACAAAACTGGAAATTCTGCTATAGCCCTCTGACACCATTTGATGACAGTCTTAGTCTTCAGATTGATGGAAGCTAGGGGTCCGTTTACACATTTCCAAATGACCTTACGTGATAGTCTCAAGGTTTTCAGGTCAAATATAAAAGTTGTCAATAAATGGCCATTACGGAGCTAAAGCTAGATAGCCCCCATAACTTGGCTCCCTACCTGTGACACTCTAGCTCTCCATAATTACAGAAGCTTTTGTCAGTCAGCTTATAGAATCTAACACATATGCGACTTCCACCCCCACTCCAAGCCCCAGCCAGAACTTCAGCTCACATAGGCTGACTTATAAAAAACAAGACAGCTACCACCACCACCACCAAAATCTATTTCTTTTTTAAAGTGAGTTAGAAAAGTTGGTGACTTCAGATTCCTCTAGAATTCTCTCCAAGTTCCTAAGATTGTCTTCAGTGGTTAACCTTAGTTCTTTCTGGTAGGGAGGAGGGGCAGGATGCTTCTAGAATTTGGGAGGCAGAGGCAGGAGAATCACTATTAGTTTGAGGCCAGATTGGGCTACTTAGTGAGTTTCAGGCCAACCTAGGTCATAGAGTGAGCCCAGTTTAGCCTGAGCTACCAAGTGAGACCTTATTTTAAAAACAACAAAACAGACAAACAAACAAACAAAAAATGAGACAAAAAGAAATCCATATTAAAGATGGAAAGGGACGTAAGAGAGCTTCCTCCCTGTGCAGATTTCTTTGGATCCTGAGAAAGGAAAGCTACGGAGAAAGAGTCCCTCTTCTCCATATGTTGATATCTCAAAGCATCATTGAGGCCGAAGGAAACACATACAGCTAGACAGCTCCTTGTGCAGCTTGTCTGCATCTGGAAAGGGGAGGGAACCTAAGCCCAGGGGACCTGAGGTCAGTGGCAGAGAACCTAACCCCTTTAGCTATCATCACAGCTTTTAGGCACAGCTGGACTGTGCAAGGAACAGTGTCTCTGGGTCACTTGCTGGTTCTCAGAGAGAGCAAAAGTCAAGGAAGTTTAGAGAAAGCAAGTTACCTTTCCTCAAGGAAATTTAGCAGCTGCTTCCCTCTTAGGCCAACATCTGCAGCTTTCCAGTGGGTCCTAGCTCAGCCTTGTGTCCTAGGGTCATGCTTCAGGGCACAGTTATTCCTCATACCTCACCAAAGCACCACCAATCTAAGGCCACCAGTCTCTCTGCTCTGCCCGGCACAGAGAGAACTCTTCTGTAGCAAGCATCATTTTCTTGGTGGTACTTAAGTGCCTCATTGTCTCTAATATTGTCCTACTGCCTTCATGGGTGTCTGGGGATGATGATGGAGCTGCTTGAGTCACAACTTGAGGTAGTGACATGGAAGGGGAGTTGTGACTCATATCTAATTGATAGAGGTCAAGAATGTTGCTCAGCACAGCGAGCTCCACATTCAAAGAATCATTCAGTCCCTAATGTCACTGGTGCTGAGGCTGAGAAGCCCAGGGAAACATTAATTCTACCATTGTAACGTCGCTCTAATTTGTCACATATTCTTGGTGTGTGGAGCTGAAATTCTTGCCTTTGCAATTTAACAGTAAGAAGAATCAGATACTAAAAGTATCCTGCTCTGGATGCTTGTTATGCATCCAGCTCAGTCATGTTCAAAGTACCCAGCATCATACGCAATATTGCCCATCAAAAATACTGCTGGCTCATTTTACCACCAAATCCCTAAATGCACATACATTATTACACATAGATCATCAACAATTCATTCACTGAATGTAAGAAAGTATAAAATCTTGCCAGCTTCTGTTCCTAACTTCCATTAGGAGCCTGTTCCTATGCTTATGCTGCTTCTTAAGCCCCTTTAAAACTCATCAGCATTAAATATGACATCCCTGTTCTGTGATCAAGAACTTAACTGTGTACCTAACCCTACACAGCCAGAATGAACTATATATCCCAGCTATTTGTGGAATTAAAAAAAAGTTTCTGTACTATAGTAGTAATTTCTGAATGCTTTAGTTTATGACTTTTTAAAGACAAAGTAATAAGATGAACTAAATAAATTATTTTAAAACAGGTACAGTAACTCACTCCAACAAGACAGTGGGGAGGAATGAAAACCAGGAAGAGAGAAACAGGTAGACAAGACGGACATGGAGAGTTTTTTCAAGCAACCTTCCTTGCACAGATGTTGAAGATAATTCCGCTGTATCCTCACTCTGCCTCTGAAGTCCCAGCACTGTCCACAATTTGTGGCTTACTCCTGTCTTTCCCTTGGTCAAACCGCCCCTCTGTCAGACAGACTTTGCCATCACAGTAAATGTTTTATCCTTAGGCCTACAAGACTCAAAGGACAGCGTGTTATACGACGAGCTAAATTGTGTGTGAAAATGACCTTTTATTGGCTTGAGGGAGAACTTATATAAACAACTGAAGGCCGCTCTCAACCACGTGCTGCCAAGACAGCCCTCAGCCCCATCTGTTGAATGCATACACCATTAACATTTTTATTAGCCTTAGAAATAGAGAACTCAGTTTATGCTGTGGGCTAGAAACCTACGAAAGTCTTTGAAAGCAGTCCACCACCCCTGGTAACTACTGAATCTGAGCAAATGTTGAATACAGAGGTTGGCATCAATATCAAAATACAAATGATAGCACCAACATATATTATTTTGAAAATTCATACTTTATAAAAACAATGTATTGTACTGTTTCTTATAATGTTTTTTTTTATTTGATATTGAAATATGTGTATCAGATGAGACAGTATTTTAGTTAGTCAAGAAGATAAGCTCAATAGCTTTACTGGATATCTTTACTGGATATCGTGGTGGCAATCAAGAAGTTGACTATATGGTGCATACTTAAATATTTCTAAAATAATGCATTTTAAGTGTTCTCACCACAAAGAAATTATGAGAGCTAATGCACAGATTAAATGGCTCAATTTACCCATCTTACAAAGTACTTCTATCAAAGCATCATGTAGAATACCCTAAATATTTATAAATGTGCACATATTATAATTTTCTTTTGTCAATTAAAAGTAAGCAGAGGAGAAAATTTCTCTGAACCATGTGAAGAACATAATCTCTATTCTTTAATTTTTTTAAAATTTCACTTATGTGTGTCTGTCATGTATGTAGGTGCCCATGGATGCCAGAAGGTCAGATCCTGTGAAGCTGGAGTCACAGATGGTTGTGGGCCACCATGTGGATGCTGGGAATAGACCTCCCCACCTGTCTTCTGGAAGAGCATCCCATGTTTTCAACCACTGAGCAACCTCTCCCTCCAGCCCCAAGTTGATTTTATTTTCCACTTTGTGTATGTTGATGCCTGTGTGTGTGTGTGTGTGCGCGTGCGCACACACACACACACACACACACACACACACACACGTGCGCTTGCAGAGGCCAGAAGGTATGAGATCCCTTGGAGCTGGAATGTCAAAAGACTGAGTCTCTGGCCATGGGTGTTGGAAACTGAACTTAGGTCTGCTGCAATGTCATTACCATCCAGGGATCCCCTCAAGCCTTAAAAAAATAATTTTTTAAACAAAATACTATGCAGTAAGGACATGACATTAAGAGCTACCATTAGAAGATCAAGAACAGCTGAGTAGTATTCCATTGTGTAAATGTACCACATTTAATGTATCCATTCCTCTGTGGAGGGACATCTGTGTTGTTTCCAGCTTCTGGCTATTATAAATATGGCTGCTATGAACATAGTGGAACATGTGTCTTTATTACATGTTGGAGTATCTTCTGGGTATATGCCCAGGAGTGGAATAACTGGGTCCTCAGGTAGTATTATGTTCATTTCTCTGAGGGTCCGCCAACCTGATTTCCAGAGAGGTTGTACCAGCTTGCAATCTCACCAGAAATGGAGGAGTGTTCCTCTTTCTTGCCATCCTCACCAACATCTGCTGTCACCTGAGTTTTTAAATCTTAGCCATTCTGACTGGTGTGAGGTGGAATCTCAAGGTTGTATTGATTTGCATTTCCCTGATGACTAAGGATGTTGAACATTTCTTTAGGTGCTTCTCAGCCATTCGAGTTTCCTCAGTTAAGAATCCTCTATTTAGCTCTGTTCCCCACGGAGGGAGCAACAGTGTCAACTGGCCTGACCTCCCAATGCTCCCGGAGACTGGATCACCAACCAAAGAATACACATGGAGGGACCTATGGTGCTGGCCACAGAGGAGGGTCTTGTTAGCCATTAGGGGGAGGAGAGGTTCTTGGGCCTGTGGGTGTTAGATGCCCCAGCATAAAAGAATGCCAAGGAGGGAAGACGAGAATGGGTAGGTGGGGGAATACCCTCATAGAGGCAGGGGAGGGGATAAGGAGGTTCCAAAGGGGAGATCTGGAAAGGGGGAAACATTTGAAATGTAAATAAAGTATGAAAAAGAAGAAGAAGAAGGAGGAGGAGGAGGAGGAGGAGGAGGAGGAGGAAGAGGAGCAGGAGGAGGAGCAGGAGGAAGAGGAGAAGGAGGAGAAGGAGGAGGAGAAGGAGGAGGAGCAGGAGGAGGAGCAGGAGGAAGAGGAGAAGGAGGAGGAGGAGGAGGAGGAGGAGAAGGAGAAGAAGGAGAAGAAGGAGAAGAAGGAGAAGGAGAAGGAGAAGGAGAAGGAGAAGGAGAAGAAGGAGAAGAAGGAGAAGAAGGAGAAGAAGGAGAAG
>JADRCH010000156.1:2595484-2622287 GCA_019843965.1 Rhynchomys soricoides | reverse complement strand
AGGAGAAGAAGGAGAAGAAGGAGAAGAAGGAGAAGAAGGAGAAGAAGAAGATCAAGAACATGCTTAGGAAACTTGCAAGAGGCTTAGCCATTGGTAGTCAGAAGATAGAAATAAAAAAGTCATGGAGATGGAATATAGCCTTTTATACTTCTGCTTACAATTACACTTTAACCAACTTATCTCATTATGGACGAAATTTAACACCTCAAGAGAGGCTGCACGTGGAGAAAGGAGGACATGCTGGCTTTCCTTCTGCTGTGGATTATTTTTATTAATGTAAAAAGCCCTCACAACTAAACAATATACTTGTATTGAATTCTATTTTCCCACAGAAGAAGGGCAGCATTAGTGAGCACTCAGCTGACATTTGCCATAAGCCTAGCAATAAAGACGATGACTGGTACATTCATGCCCAGTCACTGTCCTATGGGCTGTCATTAAAGGCAGCAGATGGCACATCTAAATTTAATTTGCCATTTGATTTATCTTTGTGTTATCACTCTGAATGTTTGTCTAATGCTGTTAGGAAACACAAACCCATGCTTCCAGGAGGTTTATCATGTAACCTGATGCACAACCATCAGTCTAGAGAATGAAAGCCATGTCCTGCCCACAATGACACTAGCCTCTGAGTAAGTGGTGCTTGTCAGCAGCTAAAGCTCTGTATCGGATGACATTGCATGTGACTTCACTACACATGGCAGGAAAGCAATACCAGATATTATCAAAAGGAGGAATTTAGCTTCTATTCTGTTGCTCTGATTTTCCACTAGAGATTATTTTTTTCTTTGTGTTTCAGTCTTTAGTCTACACCTTACCTGAGAAAACTTATATTTTGCTTAAGTGTTATCATTTCCTTGATGGTGTTTCTGTTGATCGATGTGCGTCTTTGACCACCCATTAGTGTGTATCTGATTAGTATTACTGAAATCCTAGACCACTGAATTCTAACATACATGAGTCTTAAGTCTGTGTTTCTGCAGCTGTTAAGTAACTCTCAATGATACCACGTTTAACAGACTTGTACCTGAGTCAGCTAGTGCCGAGGGTTGACTTCAGAATTCGGTCACTAATTGTGAAGTAAGCTCTCATTCTTGTGTTTGGGGGACTTAAATTCTGATGTAAAAGAAAACATTTATCTTTTCTATTCCAGACAAAATGTCAATTTAGCAATTCAATTCTTAGACCATTTTGGAAGGGGTTTTATTTTGAAGCAAAATGTCCTAGTTGACTCTTTGTTGCTGTGATAAAATCTGTCCAAAATCAACTTGGGGAAAAATAGTTAGCTCATCTTACAAATTACAACCCATCATCAAGGGAAACCAAGGCAGGAAGTCAGGGTAGGAGTTTGAGGTAGAAACCATGAAGGAACAACGTTAATTGATTTGCTTCCTCTGACTTTCTCAGTCACCTTTCTTACATCACCCAATTCCCACCTACCCAGCAATGGCACCACCCACATTGATCTAGGCTCTTCTACATCAATTAACACTCAAGAAAATGCCCCACAGCTATTCTCATAGGTCAGTCTGATGAAGGTGGTTCCTCACCTGAGATCCCTTCTTCCCAGGTGATTCTAAGTTTGTGTCAGTTTGACAAAACTAACCAGCACAACCCACCCCTTGTCAAGCTGACACCTAAATATATTACTATTAAACCATAACCTTTCCTATTTTTGTCCCCCAAGATCCCATGTTTATATCACATTATAAAGCATGGTCCAACTTTTCAAAAGTGCCAAGGTCTTTTAAAAATTCCAAGGATGTAGAAGTTCAATTTTTTTAAAGTCCAAAATCTCTTAGTTGGGCTCCTGTAAATTCTAAAATAAGTTTTATACTTTCTTATTTCAAAAAGGAAATAAGGCATAGTTACAATCAGATCAGAAAGCAAATTACAAAAGTGTAAAATAGCTTTGTGTTTGATATCTGGGACCTACTCATGGACTTCTGGGTTCCAAAAGACTTGAATTACCCCACTTCTCTAGCTCGGCCATCCACAGCACACACACACAGACGTCTGATAGACGCATGCCCCTCCATGGCGTATTACCTGCTGTTGCTGGGAATCATCCCAGGGTTCTGGTATCTTCATTAAGTGGCCATAGAAATGGAGAGTTCTCTATTGCAACTGAAGCAAAACTTTCATCAATGGCTTCTTGATCTCTTCAAACGAACCCAACACTGCCACATGGCACCAAGCCTTTGTTTCTTTCCATGATCCCTTCATGCCTTCAAAGCTAGTAAAGCTAGTACTGTGTTGGAGTGTCATACACATTACCAAATTTGCTGACAGCTTGAGATGTACTCTTGGGCCCCTCTGGACCACAGCTTTTATGTGTTGACCCTGAGGAAAGACTTCTCCAAAATTTTCACCTCCATAATGTTGGTCATTTATTAATCACAACTAATTTATAAGCTCCAGATGATCAAAATCCATTGTCCCACTAAAGCAAGTTTTACTTCCACAGATTCTTAATTAAAACGTATAACATAAACAGCCAATCGAGTCCTTGGGAGACTATCCAAGTAACCTCTGAAACTTCACAAGCCAGGCTTCCATTTTTGCCCTCTCCCCTCATTATCTTCTATGCTCCCACAGAAAACCCTAGTAAGCTCTGAGCACTCACTACCTTTTTCTAACCCATGGTCCCAAACACCCAATCCTCCCATACAACATGGTCAGATCTGTCATAGCAATACCCCATTTTTCTGGTACCAACTTCTGTCCTACTTTGCTTGCTGTTGCTGTGGTAAAACACTGCCCCAAAACAACTTGGAGGAGGGTATTCATTTTACACTTTATAATCTCTCATCCGGAGCAGTCAGGCCAGGAACTCAAGGAAGGAGCTTAAAGCAGAGGCTGTTAAGGAATGCTGCCTATTTACCCCACCCCATATTGCTCAGTTTCAGCCCAGGTCTATCTGCCAAGAACAATACTGCCCATGGTGGACTGAGCCTCCCTGTATAATTAGCAATCGAGAGAATTCTCCATAGGACACTGCCAAAGGTCAGTTGGATGCAAATAATTTCTCAGCTGACATCACTTTGTCCTGCATATGTCTGTGTCTATGTCGAGTTCACAGAAACTGATCAGCACACAGGAGGATATAATAAAAACCGGGTAACATTTGTATGCCCAGTGAAACTTTCCTCACATTGTTTCCCTCATAAGGGCTGAAACCCCAAGTCCCTAATGTCAACCATATGGCCCATACTGCAGAACACTCACATGACGACTGATCATTACTCCAGGAGAATCTAACATCAACCTGTCTCCCTTGTGTTACCCAGTATGGTCATCACAGGATCAGTCTAACATTCCTTCTTGGTGATGTAGCTTAATGGAAAGAAACATGGGAAGCTCAATGATTTAGGCTCTAGGAGGAGAAAAATCAATTTGGTGGTTAGAGCCAGATGACCAAATGACAGCCTGTGTGCCTGGGGACCAGCCTTCCAAATTAACTTCAGTAATGAATCCAATGAATTGGAATTGAACTAAAGCTTGACCAAGAAGAGAGAGAGAGAGAGAAAGAGAGAGAGAGAGAGAGAGAGAGAGAGAGACTTCCTTAAAGATCATATTGTGTAAGGAATAAATAGATTGTCAGAGATACCATCAAGGAAATTTCTTTTATTCTTGAGCTCCTACCCAAAGAGCATTTTGTACTGTTAATGTTTATTTATTAAAATCCTAACCTTTCCTGAAAAGATTAGGGGGAGTGTGGAGCTAGAGAGACGGCCCAGCAGTAAAGAGCACTCGCTGTTTTTGCAGTAGACCCAAGTTTAGTTCCCAGCATCCACCTAGTGGCTCATGACCACCTTGGTGCTCTATTTTGAGGGGATCTGATGCTTTGTTCTTGGCTTCTACAGGCACTATATATATGTGTGGTACACATACACACATGTAGGCAAAACATTTATGCATATAAAATAAGAATAATAAGGGTTTTTTTTTGTTTTGTTAGGTTTGGTTTTTCGAGACAGGGTTTCTCCGTGTAGCCCTGGCTGTCCTGGAACTCACTGTGTAGACCAGGCTGGCCTCGAACTCAGAAATCCGCCTGCCTCTGCCTCCCAAGTGCTAATATGTATTTTTAAAAAGAAGTTGAAGGTGATTCAAAATTTTTTAGCATTTTAAAAATAAAAATAGGTGCCTATTACCTCATAAGCTGTAATGAATCAAATACTTCTCATATTTGAATATTTTAATAATTTGTTTACACTAATTATTTCCAATAATTAATATGGAAATTTATGTTATTTATTTATTAAATAACAGAATACTTGGTGATTATTCCCCAAATCCATTCCCTAGTCTATTAGTTAAGTTTCTGTTGCTGTGATAAAGTGCTATGACCAAGGCACCTTATAGGAGGAAGGGATTATTTAGACGCAGGCTTCCAGAGGGACAAAAGTCAAAAAAGTGGTGCGGCCTAGCAGCAAGAAGCAGGCATGAAAGTATAAGCAGGCAGCTGAGACCTCACCTCTCCCCAACAAGCATTAAAAAAAGAGCACACTGGAAATGGCAAGAACTTCCTAATGTCCATAGCCACCTCCAGTGATACACTTCCTTCAGTGAGGTCAAACCACCTAACCTCTCTAAAGAGCATCGCCAGCTGGGGACCAAGTGTCCAAATGCCTGCGCCTATGGGAGACATTTCTCATTCAAACAGCCAGACCTAATAGAAGTCAACAAACAAAATAATAAGAACAACCTATGAGAATCACCAATGATAAATGCAATGAGAAAGAATTGGGTTGATTTATTGGATACCTGTCCATTTTGCTTCACATCCTTTTAGTCTGACTAATTTTCTTCAGGGAGGTACTGGAGCCTAGGTATGCTATTTTCTTAATTCCTATTGATGCAGTGTTGATATAAAGACAGAACAAGAAGGAACTGCCTTTTAACTAACCTATTACCCATGCATTAGTCAATCATAACCTGTCCACTTTAATTATCTCCAAAATATCAAATAGAGACAAACTTGCAGTTCCCAATATTTGCATGATTAGAGATGTTTTCTCTGTTTCAGTGAGGAGACTCAAGCTCAGGTGACAAGATTCATGGGATGAAGAAGTTTTCTTCAACTCCAGCTTTCCCAAATATCCACCTGAGATTTAGTAACAAACACCATTCCTCCCAGAGCTATGTAACTATGCCCACTCATTATAATGATTGTGTACACACACACACACACACACACACACAGAGAGAGAGAGAGAGAGAGAGAGAGAGAGAGAGAGAGAGAGAGAGAGAGAGAGGGAGAGGAGATGGCATTGGCAGATGTCAGAGAAAAAATTAGATAAGAAAATGTTCAGTCAGAAGTCAGAGAGCAACTTTCAAGGGTCAGTTTTTTTCTTGCATCATAGGGACTCCAGGAATCAAACTCTGGTCCTCAGACTTAGCAGCATGTGCTCTTTCCTACTGAGCCATCACACGAACCCTTAAGGTATAATTTTATATCTGACAGTCACAAATGCATGTACAAAGTATTTGAATTTCTTCAAATTGTCAGAGTTACTTTCTCTGAATTAATAAAAATTAAACATTTCCGGAGCACTCACCTCCCTTGTCGACTTCTGGTCCTGTCACGGTTACCCATCAGCTCCCATACACACGCCGAAAGGATGGTCTACACAGAACCGAATTTGGTCTTATCGATAAATCTGTGACCAGAGAATTTAAGGTTCCCTCTTGGGTTCTTAGTCTCATTAGGAAACCGATTTAAAAGTAGACTCAGAGGAAAGCTTGAGAATTATTTCTTAAAGTCAGAGAGAAAAATGGACAGGAAAGCTGTAAGTCTTGGTAGCTGCCTGGGGGAGGGAGAGAGAGAGAAGAGAGAAATTTGTGGCTTTTTGAGTTAGGGTCTGAGAAAGCCAGGATGCTCATCAATGATGGTCAGCAAGGAGCTGCAGGCAGAAGTAGAGTGGAGCTTTTGAAAAAGAAAAAGAGAAAGCCCAGTGTCAGAGAAAGCCGTCTTGGGCTTCTGGCAAGCAAGCACCTGAGGGAGGGAAGGGTTAGGGGAGGCGAAAGAGAAGAAGAGGGAGGGGAGAAGAGAAGGGTGGGGGACATACACAGAGACAGACAGACAGACAGACAGAGGAGAGTGACAAATACAGAGAGAGAGACAGACAGAGACAGACAGAGAGAGAGAGAGACAGACAGACACACAGAGAGAGAGAGAGACAGAGACAGACAGAGAGAGACAGAGAAAGAGAGATACAGAGAGAAGATGCTCAGTACCATGCTGTGGAGCTGTGTTCAGAGGACACTAATTCCAGGCACCTTGTGTCCAAGTTAAAGAATGTACCATGGACACAGGCTAGAGGAAGATAAAAACAGAAATGGAGACATGTATTATCAAGATGGGAAAGGATGCCCATGAATGGGAGTGGGTAGTGAGTTGAGGTTTTTGAGAAAACCCAGAAAGCGATGGGCCACGGGGTGCATAGTTAGCTTTTTACAGAACATCTACGTATCACCAATCCCTTCCATTTACAAAGCCAGTGCTTTTCTTCTACTTGCTCTAGAAGGAACCCAAGTGAGGAAGAGCTTCCTGCCTTTCTCTGAAAATGGGATTTTTTGTTTTGTTTTGGTTTTGGTCTTTTTGTTGTTGTTTTTCGAGACAGATGTTGGTCTCCATAGTTCAGTTCCCCATCTCTACTCTTATGCCACAAACCCATAGTGTTAAGTCTCAACTCCTGGGACAAATGGCCAAGGTGCCTATTTAACATAAAGCAGATCTGGGAGGCTAGGTTCTCCAGTATCCCTCAGCCTCTACCTATTACAAGGTATGGCTGGTATACCCTGCCCTCTATCCCAAATTCTCCAGCAGGGGATGGCTGCCCTTCCTCCAGAGGCTCTTCCCTAGATAATCCAGCTGTTTGGTTACCCTTGGCTGCTGCACCTGGTTCCCCTCCCTTACTCCCAATCTCCTCACGAGGCTCTTCCCCTCCCAATCTCCTCACGAGGCTCAGGGTCATTCCACTCTGGACTCTTCCAGATGTCTCTGCCTAAGACTATGCTCTCCCTTTTCTCCAATAAACTCTCACTTCCACCATACCCAGGAGCAGCCATGTCATTCCTTTTTATTTCTTCTTTTAATTCAAATAAAATAAAAGGAGAACTATTCCATGGAAATAATTCCCTTAACACTGGTGCTTGAATTTTGTACATCTTTTCTTTTTCTTTTTTTCTTTTTTCTTTTTTCTTTTGTTCTTGAACCCTTCAAAGTTCTCAGCTCAATTTCCTGAACATTGATATTGTTAACTTGTGGGTGGTGGGTAACTTCAAGGAATCTCAGGTACTTGTGTCCGGGAACAAGGCACTGAGCAGAGACACACAATTGCAAAGGAAGTAGAATATTAGGGAAAGATACTGCAAAGAGAGGAAGTGGGCCAAGCAAAGAGAGGAACTTAGTAACTCAAACAGCCCCATTGTATATAGAGTTGAGGGTGTGTGTCTCATGTTCCATAGCTCAAAGTTTGGGCTCATTTGCACAGAATGGGGATTTTTCATGCATGCTGTGTTACATGTAGTTCTACATATAAGCTCATGTGTCTTGTAACTATCTTAAGTTTGCACTCAGCTGCAAGCACTTTAGTATTATAATAAGCCATAGGTCACCTTGAGACATTCTGAAGTGTTTCTGTTCCTGTTCCAATGGCTGCTTTTAGTGTAGTGTTGTAGTAAATCTCTAACACCAATAAGCCCATGTAAATAACACAAACTCAGTTATAATATTTAGAAGCTGCACACCTAGATTGAACAGATATACCACTACACTACTCTGTTCCCCAGCTATGAGATCCCTTGCTACTTCTGT
The DNA here is from genome assembly GCA_019843965.1 of Rhynchomys soricoides. Taxonomy (NCBI): domain Eukaryota; kingdom Metazoa; phylum Chordata; class Mammalia; order Rodentia; family Muridae; genus Rhynchomys; species Rhynchomys soricoides. Next base: position 2,614,465 of record JADRCH010000156.1, on the reverse strand, counting down.
TTTTTCCATGTTGGAACTTGTGGTTCTGTTCCGTCTTCCTTCCACCTCTTCTTCCTCAGTCTTCCTTCCTCTGTCTCCTGTCTCCTCATCTCTCCCTCCTCCTTTCCTTCTCTTCACCTTTCCCTTCCAATGCCCAATCACAGGCTCTAGCCTGTATTTGACCAGTTAGAATAGGGAGAAGGTTCACATGAAATCACCTGAGTATGAGATCCACTCTTCCTTGGGGCAGCCCCTTTCGAGGAAGCAGAATTAGCATCAAAAGACAAACAGTACCAAGGCAATCCTCAATACTGTAGTTAAGAATCCTCCAGCCTTCTTTGCAGTTGGCTGTGTTCCTATGCTAATGTTGTAAGTCTTTGTGCAAGGTCTTTTGTAGCTTACTCTCTGCCTGATCCTAAATGCTCAACACCACAATTGACTTGGTCTTGAATAGAACAGATTAGGAATCCAGAGGACCAAGTCTGTTAGTCAAGGTGGTTCCAGTCATAAACTCAGTCTAGAAATCCTAAACACACGCCTCAGACTAGACCATTCACAATATCCCATCATGTTGATCACAGAATGGTTGAAAGAGAGGCATGTGCTCCAAGTTAGTCTACTGAGATGCAATCTAAAGGCTTGGTTTACAGTTCAGGGAAAGGGAATGTCAATGCAAAAGACAGCTCTTACCTCAAAGGGATTCTACAGCCAAATTTGAGTGATCAAGGCCTGGAAACATGGAGCTTCATTACCACAGGTTCCATGTTCCTGCCTGGAAGCAGTTTCATGAAGTTTTATAGTAGCAAAGAGAGAAAATCAAGCTAAGTTTAAATACACTGATGGGTACCTCAGAGAGGTAGTTACAAAGGCAAGATGGGGGGATCTCTCCTACAGATGCTATCTGAGGACATTCTTAGCTTTTGCATTGATGGAAGCCAGTTGCCTGTTACATTAATAGAGTCCATTTTTTTTCTTTAGCCTCAGGATGTTAGTTTTGATATGTAGGTGGTCAGGGAATGCCTACAGAGGGGGCTAAAGCTGGTCCAAGATGAGGTGAATTAGCCTCAGGATCTGTAGCATTCCAAGCTCTTCATAGCACTGCAGTTGTGATAAGTCAGTCAGTCCTGCAGACACTACGTCTTTCCAGGAATTCTCACAAATTCACAAATATATTATCTTTCAAGATGAATAATTAATCTTTCAGTATGCAAAACCTAATGGTATGGCTATCCTGTTATTATGTGATAGGGGTCACCAAAGAGAGAAACCCCCGCTTAACAAATACTGCTAAATTAGCCTATGAAGCCAGAAGCATTGCTAAACTTTCCAGCTATGTGAAAGGCAGCTTCTCTCAGCTGGCATTTAAATGCAACCAAGAGAAGATTGAGGGAAGTGAAGGAAAATCCCAAATCAGCTCCAATAGATCACAAGGGGCAAACTCCGGAGACTTTAAAAAGGGCTAAATCCAAAGACAAGGTCACTATGGAGGTGGAAATAAACAAACAAAAACAGAACAAGGAGCAATGAAGTCAGAGTCTGGAAGCTGCCACAGCATAAAATGCCTGTATAGTGCACACATGTGGGCTAGGATAATTTAGAAAGAGAGCCATGAATAATGAACAAATGACATGATTTACTATCTCTGAGGGGCCCAGTTGAAGCAGAAGAGAGAATAGGATCAGGGCAGATATTAGCATACAAAAGGCTTCAACAGGAATATTGGAAGTCTTGGACTTCATTCAACCTGGGGAACAGACTTAAAAATCCTGTTATACAAGCTTGGGAGAGGCAGGTACTATGTACATGACCCATAAAAGGTCATATAACCCCTCTCCACACCCACACACCCCCTTTGCTGTCTTGGAGCCAAGCCACAGGCAAGGTCTCACATAGTCCCTAGCTGCTCTGTATTTCACCTTTAATAAGCCCTCCCCCCCCCACACAACTATCCATGCATCTCTGTATAATTCACTGTAAAGAGGCACAAGAACTTGGAAACTCTAGTCACTGCCTTCCAGACTCAAAAGTTCAGAGCACAGAAAAATGTGGGTGGGCATGGTGGCTCAGGCCTATAATCTCAGAATTCCTGAAGCTGAGGCAGGAAGGCTACTATTAGGAGTCCAAGGCTAGCCTGGACTTTAGTGTGAAACTTTGACTCAAAATAAGCAAGACATGCTATGAAGTCACCATTATATTATTAATTGTTATAGAGTAAAAAACTCCTGGTCAAGAAAACAGACTCTCTCTCCAGACTGGGTGGTGAGCTAACATTATAATTGGACTGATCAATCATTTGGCTAAGTGACTACTCCCCAAGGTGGGAATCATCCTAAGCCTCCTAAGCCTCCTAAGCCAGCAGTTCTCCATCTGTGGGTTGCAATCTCTTTGGGGGTTCAATGACCCTTTTACAGGGATTGCATATCAGATATCTTACACATCACACATTTACATTACAATTAATAACAGCAGCAAAATTAGAGTTATAAAGTAGCAACAAAAATAATTTTATAGTTTGGGGTCACCACAACATGAGAACAGAATCTCAAGGAGGATTATCTTTATGGAATTGACCTGTGCACACGCCTGTGGGTGATTATCTTGATTGCTTTAGTTAACCTGGGAAGACCCATCCTGAAAGTGGGCAGCCATTTCCAGATTTGGCTCTTGAACTGTATGGGAGTAGAGCAACCTAGCTGAGTAGCAAGCATTCATTTCTTGCTGGTTTTGACTGTGGAAGTGATGTGAGTAGCTGGGAAAAGTTCTTATCTTGGCTTCCCTGAGACAGTGACTCTGACCTGGAAACATGTGCTAAAATAAACCTTTTTGCCCAAAAATTCTTTGGGTGCATTTTTGTTTTGATTTGCTTGTGTGTTTGTTCTTTATAGAAGCAACAGAAATAAGACCAGTACCCAATACCCCATATACTAGACATGATGTAAAGTCCTGAAAGTGATTCACTAACCTCCTCTCCTTAGGCTACATCGACTTCCATACAAAGTTAGTGAGGTGTTACCTAGACCACTGTGCCATCTCTGGGCTTATAAAGAGAGATAGCAATGCAGAGCTTCTGTTAAATACTTTCTGAGATCAAAAATCTACACTGTACAAAGTTAATGGCCTTTCCAATGATTAGATAAAGGTGAGTTTGAGTTAATCCTGCTTTCAACTTCTGGCTAGACCAGGCAGAGGGCTAAACTGACAAAGTGCTTTCTGTGTAGGAGTGATGGCCTGAGTTTGGATCTTTAACACTTCCATAAGAGGCAGGTATGGCTCCCACTAAGCAGTCAGTCGAGCTGAGTCAGCAAGTTTCAGGTTTTGTGAGAGACCTTGTCTCAAATAAGATGCAGTGTTTAAGAAACATTCCTAAAAGTGAATGCACGCGCGCGCACACACACACACACACACACACACATCCTCCCTTGAAGACACTCTTACCCCCCCCAAAAAAAAGAAAAACAAGGGGATAGAACAAACCCAAAATTCTAAGAAATCTATGAAATTCCCAGAAAGCAGATCACCCCCACCATGCAGCCTGCAGCCCCAGAGATCAGGAGACAAGGCAATCTGACTTATCTCTTGTCCTGCAGTTTGAAAAACAAAGCAATTTAACCAGAGCAACAGTTTCTGGGTGTGGCAAAACCATGCCTTCTCTGACACTTTCTCAAAAGAGTCTGCTCCCTCACCATTTATTTCTTGCATCTTTTTACACTCCCAGAGATCACGGTTCCTTCTCTGAACATCCCAATCCATGAGTGTCCAGTTGACTTTGCTGCTTTCTGCAGCGCCTGTTTCCATCTTTACTTGTTACCTTCTTTATGAAGACTTGACCAAGTCTGTGTACCCCCAGTGAGCCCTTGAGGTTCAGCTTCTTCCAGCACTGCTAGGAAAGTCATGAAATCATATCTGCAGTATTTATATTTATTTACTTCTCCAAATTCAGCATTTTACTTTGGTAAAAGAATGAAGAATCTGGTCTCAACCTGCTGGGGTTCAGCTTCTGGCCTTCAAAATTCTCATTTGCAAAATGGTGATACAATTCCCCTCGATAATTGTTGGAAGGGTTTGAGGAATTACTCCAAGTGCATGCAGCTCTTTGGAAGAGGCCAGATGGAAAGTGGTCTACAGCAGTCTGATTATCATTGAGTTAAATCTGGGGTTTCCAGTGCAGTTTCCACACCAGTTCAATGGTTCGTCTCCTCCTCTACCTTTGATGTTAACCGTCTCCCCAGAAAAAGCAATTCTGCATGAATGCCATGTGGAAACTTCTTTACTTGTCTTGATGGTAATTACATCTCTTGCTGTAAGTAGAAAAATTAAAACATGTTACAGCTCTCTCTTTGAAGAGAGTGATGCCAAATGATGCTTAGATATTGGCTGCATCCTTTCCTCAAGGTTCAGTCCAAATGGGGGGATAGGTGCTTCTTCATATGTGTTTATTTCCAACACGACGATGACTTTAAAAGATAATTATTCTCCTTAGCAGTTTATTCTGGCTTAGATATCACAGGGTATCTAGCATCTGCATTCATTCTCAGCTAAGTTTGGTCCAGCTTTTACAGCCTGCCTTTTGGAAGCTAAATATGCTGTGCAAATCTGTGACCCCACTGCAATCCGTGATGGTATGCAAGGATTTCACTTTATCTCCATAACACCCAGGCCTCACTGATTCTCCTTTAAGGAAATGTTCATCATAAAACCCTTTCTGTGTCCTCTGAACTTCCTGGAATTCTGCATTTTGTATATTTTTCCTCTAAGGTCATAGCCACAGGTTTGCAGGCTCCCTGCTCCATCAGGGAGCTCCAGCCTGCTCTGGGAACCAGGCCTAGAACAGAATTCTAAAGGAAAACTCTCCAGATAACTAAACATGCGCCAGACACTTAACTCATAGTCAAACTCAACTTGGAGAGACAAATCTATAAAACTTGATGAAAAGCCAAAGCCAAACCAAAAATGCTGTTTCCTCTTTTATCCATCCATCTAGTTCTCAAAGAATTTAAAACTTAACTACTTTTAAAAAAAATCCTATCTTTGTGCTAAGTATATAACTTAATTTAGTAAAGACTGTTACTCATAACCACTTGGCTGTATATGTTGGTATCAGCGCAAGGCTATCACTTAAAAACATCACCCAACCAAGGTTCTATTGGTTCTCTGCCACCCAGTTTCTTATGTTATAATTTTATGACTCTGGTTTTACAATGTCTTAGCATATGGTTCAATTCTACACATTGTGTACCATGCATTTTTTTTACAAGTTATTGATAATTCCTGAAATTATTATTTCCTTTTGATCTATCATTCACATCCATGTGGAGTATTGAGAGGTTGCTTTGAGGGTTATGCTGCTCCTGATGTCATGTTGTTTTCATCTTGAACACAGTAGGTCTACAGCTGGCTTGCAGCACTCCACATGGCTGGATGTCTACAAATTTGCTAACTGAACCAAAATTCTCTATGTCAAATATTTTGGTGTGCTTTGGGCATCAAGCTAGGGTGTTACATGTGCTATACAAGTGTTTTACCACTGAGCTCCACTCCCCTTTTAGCCCCTCAAATGGAAATGTTTAAGAAATCTTAGGTTAGAGCTCCAAGTTTTTCCCAGACTTTTATAATAACCATTTTTAAATAACCCATCATTCTCCTGAAGAGTCTTAAAAGGAATCTTATATAGCATTGGAAAAGCTAGGACAATGGGCAAAAAAAGTTAAATGATTAGAAAAGATAGAAAGGAAACTACACTGGATGCTGTGTTAGATCATCATGAAACAGCCCTGTGGTTGTTGCTCTGAGCCAAAAGCTAGCATCTCAATAGAGGTTCTTCCAGAGCAGGCCCTGAGAAAAAGATCCAAGGGAAAGCTTCATTTGGGAAACATAGGGAATCCTGGTCCCAAACAAAGGGGCTCAGTGACTTACAGTACCTGCCACCAAGCCTCCTGACCAGAGGCCTTGTTTAATTTCTAGGACCCACACAACAAAAGTAGAGAACTAATTCTCTCAAGTTATCCTCTGATCTTCACATGTGTGCACATGCATGCCCATGTACACAAATAAATAATGTATTGAATTTTAAAAGTTAAGTGTATAGGGGGTGATACGGAGAAGAGCATGCTATTAACAAAAAGGGAATTTATCACTGAACCAGTGTCTGAAGAGGACAACTGGAGCTTAACCCACAGAGAAACATCAGGGAAATGTATAGACCACGCACTTCAAAATTATTCCATCTGAGAGTTGGCAAAACTGAGAATCTGAACGGTTACTTTCTAGGACCTTCACTGAGTAAGAAAGCATTGTTCTCTAGAAAGTGTTATGACTTCAGTGCTCAGCCTGTCAGGAACTGATACTTGGCTTTTCCTAGTTCTTTGGGAAACAGGCCCAGGAGGGTCAAAGACATAGATCTTGGAAGTGACGAGTCTTCTGAGCACACTGAGGGGTTGCAGCAGCTGTGTGCATGTGTAGGGGAGGGGCACATGGAGGCTGTTATGTGCCTTACTGGTGATAAAGTCAGACTTCTCTCTCCCAGCTAACCACAGGCCTTAATTAATAATACAAACTCAGCCTGGCAGTGGTGATGGTGGTGTGCAATTTTAATCCAACAGACCATTGTGTCCACTGATTGTGCCTATACTCTGTTTTTCTAAGGTAGTAGCAGGGTCAGGAATCTGGCCAGCTCAAGAGTCAAAGCCATTGAACTGAACACAAAATCAACCAACACGGAATTCTTAAGATCTGAAATCCAGCCAGGTGATAGTGACACAAGGCTTTAATCCTGGCACTTGGAGGCAGAGGCAGGTGATTTCTGTAAATTGGAGACCAGTTAGGTCTACAGAGTGAGTTCCCGAACAGCCAGGTCTACACTGAGAAACCCTGTCTCAAACAACAACAAACCTAAACCAAACACTCAACTGACTCTCAAAATTACACTTTCTCTTCTAAGATATTTGTCTCCATAGCCCAGCTCTTAACGATATTGGCTAATGGGCCTTTGCCACCAGGCTTTCTTAGTCTGCTGTTACTGTAGCAACCATTTAACTCCCATCTTCATCCTGCTAATCCTTGATTAGCCATCAGTACTGTCTTCTTCCAACCTTCCTGTGATAACTACATCCACACCCTTTCTTCTGGTATCTCTCTTGGTAAAATTTCACATTCTTGGCTTCCATTGCCCTGGATCCTGCATGACCCTGGATTCAGTATCTACTCAAGTGCTACAGTGGTGTGACAATCACTTGGACCGGGTACAGTTCCTAGATTCCCCACAGGAGCATCTGAAACTCGGACCACTTAAAACCTTACCATCTTGTTTTGTGCTGCACACAGTCTATAAAGCAGTTCAAATTCCCAATTCTCTAAGCAGTAGCTTCAAATACTGTCACTAGTCACATCTCTAGCTGTAACTTGTTCTCCAATATCTCAGCAGAGATTAGGGGTGCCAATGTTGGCATGTTCTGCTCAGGTTTCCAGGCCTCTATTCAACATAAAATAGGAAAACACATGCTTAGGAGTGTTAATATTTTTTCCAAATGAAAGGAGTTTTTTAAAAGCATATACTCACAAATAAAAGCATGACAACAATCAAATATATCATGCTTATTTTGTAATTAATTTTCTCTAAAGTTTTTCCCAGAAAGGCAGAAGTCATTTCTGATATGCCTACTCTATTAGTAGCTTATTGCATAATAAGTTCTGAGCAATAGATGATTAATAACAATAATTAAAATGCCAGTATAATACTGGATCCCCAAGAACCCTTTGTTTCCAGCCATGATGCAAGAGACTTACCATGGAAAAAGACCACATTCCTTCCTAATGTGTCCTTCTGGTGCATATTACCTTTGCACAGAACTAAGTTTCAAGATAAACTTGGTAAGTCAATTTAAAAGTTAGAAAAAGATTGATTTCTCTTCACTAAAATTTTGTCTGTAGTTAATCATTGTCATTTATCCATTACCACAACCATGATGATGACAGCTAGTAATTGCTCCAGAAAAATCAATGACAGGACAAAAGAGTTATAGAATTTCTAGTATTATGGGAAGTAATTATAGCTTCTGGCAGAAGATTCTGCTACTATGAAGGGCTTTCTGAAGCAGAAAGAACTTCTATATAGTAAGTGATTTACAGCTTGAATTTATTTTTTGTCATTCAAGCCTTTGAAAAACCCTGGGAAAGCAAAAATGAAAGTTAGACTATGTTCTCCCCCTACCCCCAACACCACACACACACACACACACACACACACACACACACACACACACACCCCAAAGAAGTAATGGGAGAGCTAACACAGGATTCCAAATTCAAGCTTTTGTGTATTGGGAGGAGGTCGGTATTTTGAGATGGGTTTCTCTGTGTATCCCTAGCTGTCCTGAAACTGGCTCTGACCAGACTGGCCTCAAATTCACAGACATCTGCCTGCCTCTGCCTCTTGAATGCTGGAATTAAAGCTTTGTGTCACTATCACTTGGCTGGATTTCAGATCTTAAGAATTCCGTGTTGGTTGATTTTGTGTTCAGTTCAATGGCTTTGACTCTTGAGTTGGCCAGATTCCTGACCCTGCTACTACCTTAGGAAAACAGAGTATAGGCACAATCAGTGGACCCGATGATCTGCCACATAAAGTTTTATTCCACAATATTAACAACTCTTCTTCCCAAGTAATTATATATACCCCTGTGAGCAGTGAGGACTTTCTATGCCCTATTAGCTTAAGAACAAGGCTAGAGGGAATCTGTTCTTTCTCCCTTGAGGACCTGACCTCAGGTCTCTAGAGGTAGGAGACAAGAATCCAAAGGCAAGAAGATGGTTTCCCAACTCTGGAGCAGAGTTGGTTAAGTGGCTCAGCCTGCATCCTCTCCCCAAATTATTCATTGCCCATCTAGACCTTTCAAGATGAGATCGTCTTCCTGTGAGTTGTCCACTTGTTGACCCAACACACAGATGCCAAGTGCCCACACTGCACATAACCGACTCTTGGGGAAAAAGACAGTATCCAATAGATTTTAGAAAGGGCAGAGATGCAGAGATTGAGAAGAATTTCTCAATTAGGAACATTTAGGAAACAAAGAAGACTGGACCATGAAATGGTGTCTTAGCTGAAAACTAAGGGGTGATCTAAATAATTCTATTTCAGTTAAAAACATTAAACATGAATTTCAAATATTGAATTCCGGGGAGTTAGAATGATTTAATATGTTTAAATGTTAAAACAACAACAACAACAAATTAAATGGCTCTGTAAAAAAATAGTATACAGCAGCATGAAAAATGTATATATGTCTTTTAATTTCAAACTTGTTTGTCCATGCTATCTTTAAAGAACTGTTTTAATCTTCTGCATTGATAGCACATTCATTAGTAATAATATTTTATAATATAGCTAAGGTAGTATTTCATATTAAACCTAATAAAATAAAATAATAATAAGGCTGAAAAGAATTTGACATCCAGCCCCTCCCTTTAGACAGAGGCCAGTGTCAGTTCAGACTCATTTGGATGGTCTTTCATAACACATTTGAGGATATTCCACTCTATGGTACCATCTCATATTTAACTAACGTATGTGTTTCCTTGTCTTGGTTCAATAGAAATGCTCAGCATGAAGTGTAGAAATAACTCTAACAGAATCTCTTTTTAGTACACATGTGCCATGTGGTCACAGATCCTTCTAAATCACCTCAACTTCAGGGTTGGGTTTAGGTGAAGGGTTGCTACCAGAGAAGCAAGCATGGCTGTCTCTAGCCAGCACTGGCTCCTAAAGAACAGAAATGGCCACAGTTATAGTCTTGGACACAAATGTCTGTTGGTATAGTCTTAAGTGCCTATGAGCACTTTGGATATTTTCCTTTGGGCTCCCAGCCCTGGCTGTGTGCTATGGGACCCAAGTGATACTTTTCTTGCTCACTGAGAGTGGAAAATCTTGTTGAGGTAAAAGCACTTATAATTAGAGGTATACCATATTAGCAGGGTGCTTTCCTGGTGTGTGTGTGTGTGTGTGTGAGAGAGAGAGAGAGAGAGAGAGAGAGAGAGAGAGAGAGAGAGAGAAGTGCTTGGTCCAGGTACCAGCCTGTGACTCTATATGTCATTTATCATGTACTTTTTGGTACTCTCTCCCTCCTTCTCTCTGTCCCTTCCTCTCTCTTTTTCTCCCTTCTTTTAATCTTTTCTTTCTTCTTTCTTCTCTTTTTGTCTTCCTCCATTTCTTTTCTTTTAATTCAATCAAAATCTCATCTTTGTAGGCAAGTTTGCATCTTCAGATTGGTATATAATAATTTCCTAAATATTCCTGAAGTTTCTTATTTTGAATTTTCAAGATTTTATTTTGGTTGTTCTCAGATTACTAGTTATCTTAGAAATCATTTTCCTAAATGGCTTCTTTTCTGGGATTTAATTTCTTCATCTTTTCTTAGCATTATGAAGATTGGAGCTGCTGAAAACCTTTCACATAGAACTTAAAAGACATCTATGTAAATAAGCATGGCTGTGGACTTGATTCATACATTAGCAGTAAAAAAGACTGAGTATCCTCTCTATCAAACTGCACCATTCTCAATTCATGAAATGAATTGAGAGCAAATGACCTTTCTAAAGCTATTTTATAAGTAAAGTTAAACATTGATCTTCATCTTTTGATTTCTAGTCCATTTACTTCTATCCAATTTTCTTGCAGCCCATATTGGATTTTGAATATAGTTATTGCATTTATGATGATTCCCCTAAATGCCTATGTCCTAATCCAATTAATGTTTAGCTGTGTTAATTTGTATCACAAAACAAATTGAGGTAGTAACCAGATCACCAGTCAGAGTTAAACTGATTTAAAATACAAAGACCATCTTGGATTGTTCAGACATGAAAGTAACCAACTGCTTTCTAATATTGGACATAAGGCCCACTCCACAGGAGGAAACACAAGCCTGGTACTACAAATCTAGCCAAGAACCTGTGGTTAGGAAGCTCACAGTCCCCAGGAGCGAACCTACTACTATGACCTTTAAATGGACATAGTATCAAACATCTCTCTAAATTTATCTCTCCCTCCCTATAGCTCAGAGATGCTCTTAGCCCTCATTAGAAAAGCTTCCTTTTGGGCTGGATAGGAGTTAATGCAGAAACTCACAACTGGTCAAAGTGCAGAGAATATGTGACTATGGAGTGCTCAGCCACAAGTGGGACATATATATTACACCTGTCCTATACACCAGACTCAGGGGCCATTACAGAAGAGAGGCCAAAAAGATTCTAAAGGTCAATGGGAGGTCAGGAGTACAACAGTGTCCTCTGAACATGACAGACTACTGCACTCATGAACTCACAGTGGCTGTGGTTGCCTGTACAAGATCTGCACAAGATGAAGCCAGTCAACATTCCAGCATGGAGTGGGAAGAGGTTCATGAGCACCCACCTGTAACTGAAGAGTTATGGTCAGTCTAGAGCTTCTATGGAGGAAGAGTTAATTCTTTATGCTTGTGGCTCCTGGTAGGTTAACCAGACTTAAGTGGGTTGCCCCATACTCAGAAGTATATAGACAGCATAAATTAGAATCAATGGGTTATTCAATTTTAAAAAATAAAATTAAAAGTAGTATGCAAAGTTGGGATAGAGATGTTGAGTTGGGTATGGGAGAAGATAAGAGGAGAGATGAAGGTATATACAATTAAAATATGTTGTATGAAATACTCAAAGAATTAATAAAAGTATTTATAAATACTACACAGAGACATAATTGCTAGGAAGCCAGATGGTTAGTGTTGATTTATTATAAAATATTATTGTACAGACACAAATTAATACCCAAACTCACCAAATGATGAAAGAACTTTATGAACGGCCTGGGGGATGTCCCTGACAGACTTCATCAGAATGCCCTTGGGGCAGCCAGAGAATGAGCAAACTTTTGATGTGTGGCTGCAATTCTCTATGGATTGGATAAAACCTTCTCAGTGCTCAACTGTAGATAATAGAAGCTTCTGCAAATTGGCCTGTATTAATATATTTACAGGGCTGTGATAAAAGACACTGGCGCTCACACAATTTTGTCTCTCCTAACCACACTTTCCACTCAACGTAGCAGTGGAGTGGAAAATCACAAACATACACACACAACTATCACACACATACACAAATATTACAGACACACAACTATCACACACATATGCAACTATCATACACACACACAATTATCACACACATACACAACTATCTCCATGTCTACCTTTCTCAATAGTAATTTTCAACTGAACATTTATAGCAATAAGAAAGACCTCAATTTTCATATGGCATTGCTACAAATCTAGTATTAGAGAGTACTTAAGTCAGATGAACAGGCAAGTAGAAACTAGGCTTTAAAACTAGTATTTTGTTTACCTAATAACTCTTGACTTTGTTAAAATTCTGAATTTTCAGCCAGAAAGTCATTGTTCTTAAGTCTTGGCAGTTTGCCTTGTATGACTGTCACAATTTTCTTGGGTGGAAACAAGCAAGTTTATGGGACATTAAGGTTTTTTTGTTTATTGTTTGTTTTTGCTAAAATGATGACATCCCAGAGAGAGAGACAGAGAGGCAGACAGAGAGAGACAGAGACAGAGACACACAGAGAGAGACAGAGACAGAGAGAGACAGACAGACAGACAGAGAGGGAGAGTCGGGGGAGAGGGAGAGGGAAATGGAGAGGGGGGGAAAGAGAGATCCAAAGGCCTGATATTAAATGTCTAGACTCCAGAGGAAAGCATTCTGCAATCAGGGTCTAAAGACACCCATTTATGTAAAGTTGGGGTCACAGAGGGTTCCTCCTTGCTCATTATTTTTGATCCATAACAATCTCTCCTGAACAGTTGAGTTCAAAGTCTCTCAGGAGCAACCAGAAGGCCACATGTGATTCCATGGAGAATGTACTAGATTACCAACCAAGGCAATAGGATTCTGTGCATGTTCACTGCAGGAGAAAATGCTCACATGCATACAAACATCCACTTGGCTCACATCAAGTGTTGTCAAACAGTATGAGAATGTGCTAGAGGCTCAGTTTGACAACAACACTGAGCAAGCTGACAGAGCTCTCCAAAGTACAACTTTGAAACAGTATGAGATGCTGCTGAGTTAGACAGACATTTCTTTGCGGGCTGAGCAAATAATGTCATATTAATCCCCAAATTATTTCCTTCAGTAGAGAGAGGCTTGAATTCAACAAGCCATGGCTGAATCTCTGAGCTTCATCTCTTGCAGTGTCATTGCAGGCATATTTGGAGAATGCACAGTGTCACTCTTCCCACAGCCTTGCCATGTCTGAGTGATTTATATCAATGAATTCTAGTGCATTAACGTCTGTTTCACAACCAAGCTCATCACAAACCTGGCTGACTCTTTCTGACTGCATCCCTTAGGGAGCCAGACAGACACCCCAGCTTCTTCTATCACATGATCTTTACATCATTATTTTGACTTATGTAAAAGACAAACGCAACAAATTAAGAGCTGTAATAAACTTATCCACACTCCTGTAAGCAACATAAGTGTTACCTACCTTGATGAAATTCTTTCTCCCAGCTGTTGTTTGCAAGCTCACTTGCCGATGACTATCAAATATTGCAAGAGTATTAACGATTTGTTTCTTTTATCTTCTAATGCCATTTTTTTTTTTTTGCAATATAATTCCAATGAAGGAAATTAAAACACAAACAGTAACTGGGGAGAAGGAAAAACTCTCACTAGACTAACAACAATCATAATCACTCAGAATTACTCAGCAGGTTGCTGTAGCCAGGTCGCCACAGATGAAAACAAGCCTCTCCCCCCACATGAGTGTAATTAAACAGGATAACCAAGCATCGTTGGAAAATGTGGGTATGTCAAGCCTAATAAAAATAAGAAGCAGCCATGTAATCTTCTAGCCAAACACTGTGTCGAGAGGCAAGAACAAAGCATGCTGGTGTTATGTTTTAATTTAACTGGAGAGTATATCACTTGCTCTGTCAGGTTTCACCTGTTGAGTCCAAGACACAGGCGCATAGTGAATATTTTTAAGCCTGAGTAGTTTGTGATAAATCACACTTTTCCTTCTCTGTCTGTTCACAGTTGTTGGCAAAGCTAAACGATATAAACCAGCCATCTTCATGGGCTGTGCTTCCCATGGGAGATAGTGGGTTTCTGCTGTATTTTGCCTATGGTTTCTGAGATGGGTCAACATGCAGGATTTTTACAGAGGAGAACAGAAAATATTTACATTCCAGTTAATTCTTTATATCCTAACTTTACTAAGGGAAAAGGACACAAACATACACATGAACATATATGCATACATACATACATCCATACACACACACATACACACACACATACAAACATATATACACATACATATATACACATATACATGTAGGAGCAAACATCCCCATGGATCACCCGGCAAAAGCGGGCTGTGTGAAGTCACAGGAACACCTCCCAGGGGTGGCAGAAGGTGGCCGTGGCTCCCTGGGGACTCTCGACAGCCAGCTCCGTGGGGTTCCCAGGCTCTGGGCATCTGGGAACAAAGTGGGGGACCTGCGTGTGGGGCCGAGAAGAGAAAGAGCTCAGATTGGCTTGGGTGGATGGCTGCTGTGGCTGAGAACGCTGGGACAGCTTCGGCAGGAGGCTAGACAGGTGGCTCTTTAGGCGAAGGCCTGTTCCGTTGTTTCCCACAGGGATGAAGAGAGACAGTCCAGGTTTTCAGATCGTTTATTGTCATGTCATGGCAGAGAGTGGTGTGGGTGGGACCCAGGGACCTCAAGAGGGGCGAGGTTGATATAGTAACTGGGAGGGGGCATGGCTAAGCCTCTAGGTGCCTCATTAACATGGGGATGTCTTGAGGCTACATGGCCATGCCTTTACCTGTGGTGGGGCTTTAGGGTGTGACCACGCCTCTACCTGAGTAGGGGCTTGAGAGGTGTTTCCATTTTACATGACCAAATGTCACAGACCTATGGAGAGATATAGGCACATGTCAGGAGCTGTTTCTCAGAGCCTGACAAACACCTGCCATTGTTCCCTATAGGGTTTTTACCCCCTATTGGGCCCACAGGGTTCGAACCTTAGCTCTACCAGAAAACATAACTGCCTTTCACAGCCCCTCATACACACAGTTGGTGGTGGAGAAAAACTCCAACAACTCACACAGTTATTTTTTCTCTTTGCCTTTTTATATTGTCTAAGACAAAGTTCTCTACATAAGAGGAAAAATTATATCATTCAAAGACTGATAAAATGTTTCCCAAGAGGAAGCTACAACAGGATTGCTCATTGTAAGTTCAAAGCAGTAATTTTTTTATGTTCATGACCTTACTTTATCATGGTGCACAACTGTGGCCTCATCCTTGAACCTGTCCTAGAATGAATGTTTTTCTTGATCATTAATTTATTGAAAGTCTATTTCTCTTCTTAGTGTAATATATGTACATATAACATATGAAAATTTATTTACTCCTTTTTATGAAGCCTTTACTATTCTATAAGGAAGAGACACATTTTACTTTTGGTTCCATATTTAAACTATCAACTGTCTTAACTTCTTAAAATTATTTGAATCAAATCAGAAATACTATAAAATCATTAATCTATCTAAACAATATTATTTTATGACAATTCATCTTCATGTTGATGTGCAGGAAATTTGCCCAATAAGGCAGGCTAATATCCAGGAATCAATCATAACAGACCATAGGTAGAAATGATCTTTCTTTGCCCAATCACACATGTGAGAAAAATGAAGAATACAAGAATGACAAACATGAGAAGGCACATGAGCAGCAAGGAGCAATCCTGGGATGAAACCCCTGGGGCCATGTCTTTCTAGATTCACTCACCGCAGCCATGCAAAACAGTGGGCCTTCTCCAGGAAGCTCACTTGCCTACTGCAGTTCCTCCTGCATGGCACCTGCCAAAATAGTGTGTGAAAACTTCCTTCTATAAGTCTAAAAATTGTACATGGAAATAATTTACAAATATGAGACTATTATTATACAACATGATTTATTTTGTGACAACTATTTATGTATTAATTTCCTATGGTTCATTCAAGCAAAAATAGGAGAATGCTGAATTTAAATCTAACATAGGAGAGAAGACTTAGGAGTCAGAGAAATTATTATATGGGTATAGTGTCCTCAATAAAAGATTAAATTACAAGAGTCAACATGTAACAGGGTAAATTTCAGTAGCATTGTATCTCTGTAAGTCCATTAAATTCTGACTTTTCATTTGCATTTGAGATGTTTTCAACTCTGATCAAGACATCCAATGCTCAGGGCTTCTCAACAAGTTTGGCTTTTATATCCTGCCTGTGAATAAAATTGATGGCTGTGTCTACACCTTCACTCAGGTATAAATATTGACAGAGACTGATGAAATTAAGACCACCTACTTTCTATAATTCTACTCCTAAATATATAATCCATTTTCAGGACTTGTAGGCTTATATTTTTCAAAACCTACTTTAATAAGTGTACTTAAATGCTTTAACCTCCCTTCTAGTCCACCACCCACCAGAAGTAGTAGAAATGAAAAGTTAACAGGGCAAAGGAAGATGTGGACCTGTTTAGAAATAGTTCTTTGGGGCAAATCCAATGTGTCAGGATATCAGCAGTTCAGTTTGCACAAATCATGTACTTTCAAACACCATTCACAAAGTAGCAATGGCAATTCAATCCAGAAGAAACAATGAGGCTCCACCAATCAGCCTGAGTCTGCAGAAGTGGCAAGAAGCCACGAGAACACCACCAGAAGTTCTTTGGGGTGTTTTTTTTTACAAAGTCACGACAAATGATGATCAGCAAAGAAGGCAAGGCAAACCAATGCCACAGCCTTGTCGTCCACTGTCTGTAGGGTTATACTTAGACCTTTTCCAAATATCACTTGTCCTCTCAAGCATCCACTTCAACCAAAACACCACATGCCCTTTTCCCAGGCAGCTTCCAGAAAAACACCATGTGTCTTTTCTCAGAAAAACATCCTCTTATGAGTCTGCTTCAGCAAAAACATCCTCTCATAAGACAGTTTCTAGAAAAACATCACATGACCCAACTGAGTCTTCAAAGAAACCAGGAATTCCACTTTAAGGAGAGAGACGCCTTCTAATCACACTAGTACTCCATGCTCTGGTGCCAGCAACAAAGAAATGTTAATGCTGGGTAGTGTGATATGTATATATATATGTTTGATGAGACATGTTGCACTAAAATCTAAGGGGGAAAGTAACAAGAAAACAGGACAGTATCTAAAATGTGAGAAACTGTAAAGTTTTACATCTCAGAGTTTTAATTTTCTGAAAACATAGACAATATATAGTTTATAAATTCATTTGATAAAATGTTCTGAGCATGCTGCATGCTCCAGGTGTATTGGTGGCTAGAAACATACAACTATAACTTTCAGGGTGTATGGTTAAAGAATTTAATCTAACACACATTTAGATATAGTCATCATGTAACAATTACTTAACTAAATGAGTGTTGCAACTTAGATGAGCATAATAATATAGGATTTTTCATCTATATTACTGTATAGCTTACTTACTACCTTTTTTTTAAAAAAAATTGTTCTCATTGCATATATGTTACTAAATATAGTATATATAGTAAATAAGTTACTATATAGTATATGTAATAGCACAAACATATACATTTATATACAATACAAGGTATAGATAGATATACACTTGTGGGTTCATGTCAGCTTAAAAATATCTTATGGCATTTTAAAATGTGTATATACTTAAGAAGTAATTAAAAATACTGCAAGAACTTCTGAGAAAACAACTTGAAAGTATGAAAGTTTAAAGCAATCCCTGTGAAAAGGTCAGTAGGTGATCATTGGCCATTAATAACAACATATATTGTCCCAGAAATCTGCAGTTCTTGAAGTTCCTACCACAGACTGAATAAGAGAGCTAGGCCCTGGCTGATGTCATCTGCATCACCATGCCTCCATCAAGTCATGTCTTACAGTCCATCGATCCTCCCAGATGATGTTCTATCCTTCCTCCTGATTCCAATCCTCCTCAGAACAAGGAGTCAGTAAGGAGACCTCATAAGAGGTAACACATGCCACTGTTGAAACTATTTTATTCTAATCTGGGAAAAGTACCTACAAGCCAGTTTCTGAAAGTTTCCTTCCTTCTTTTCTTTTGGTAATAGAAGTGGAAAAAAATATAGATTCAGAGCGGGCTTGAATTGTCCCAATAATTTGATTAAAATAAATACTGTTTTATTGTAGAGATCAGGTTCCTATACACATAGCTGGTTTGCTACTGTTCACACTGACATTTCCATGCCTAGGGCTTCGTCACACGGTCAACTCAGAGGGTTATTTCAGAAGTGTTTGTGATGATCTTTGACTGTAAAATCTTTGTTTGTTGGAGTCAGTTTAGTGAAGTTGCTTTGAACTGAATTTGACACAGGCAGAATACAGTGTCATCAGAAAGCTGCCGTTCTTGATAGATATATAAGGTTTATCAATATAATCCTAAAATTTCTCATTTTACTTTTTAATTATATGAAACATCAGGAAAAATCATTCCATGAACAAATGAAATGAATCTTTCTAGATATAGTGAACAATGCATACACACACACACACACACATACACACACACACATACACACACACACATTTAAGAACTGTTGACTCCAAAACTAGCAGCATGACTAAACAATGTAGATATGCTCACATGAATGGTTGTACAATAATTCACATCACTAAATATTATACATATGCAGGAATATTACTGCATAAACAGTTTTAAAAGCTTATTTGAATCCTTTGAGCAATATTGTTTCAATTTATGAAGCATCTTGTTGCCAGAAGTTGAGACCATTGATCCAAAAGAGCAAGCAGATCTAAAACATTTGATACTCTCTCTCTCTCTCTCTCTCTCTCTCTCTCTCTCTCTCTCTCTCTCTCCCTCTCTCCCCCTCTCTCTCCCTCTCCCTCTCTCCCCCTCTCTCTCCCTCTCTCTCTCCCTCTCCCTCTCTC
>JADRCH010000156.1:2546083-2586913 GCA_019843965.1 Rhynchomys soricoides | reverse complement strand
GTGGCCTTGTTGGGTGAACAATGTCTCCTCTTCCTGCTGCCTGCTGATTAAGATGTAGAACTCTCAGCTGCCTCTCCAGCACCATGTCTGCCTGACAGCTGCCGTGCTTCCTGCCATGCCAATAATGGACTAAACCACTGACACTGTAAGCCAGCCCCAATTAAATGTTTTCCTTCTTAAGAGTCGCTATTGTCATGGTCATTATCATAGCAATAAAACCCTGACTAAGACAGAAGTTTTTCACTTTAATTTTACTGGGGTTATAATTAAGAGATCTTCATGAATCTGGTAGTCAGAGAGGCTTTGGACTCTCAAACAAATTTACGACTGTTGTAGACTATGGGATCTTTTGAAGTTAGACTAATTCATTTGCACTATGATATGGCTACAAGCCTATGAGGACAATGGAGTGGACTATGGTGGTTTGGAAAAAAAATACCCCATAGACCCATAGAGAGTAACACTATTAAGAGGTAGGGTCTTGTTGGAATGAGTGTGGCTTTGTTGGAGGAAATGTGTCACTAGGGAGTGGGCTTTGAGGTCTCAGAAGCTCAAGCAAGGTCACTTCCTGCTGGCTGCAGATCTGAATGTAGTAGTCTCAGCTCCTTCTCCAGCACCACATCTACCTGTATGTCACCATGCTTCCTGCCAGGATGATAATAGATTAAACCTCTGAAACTGTAAGCCAGCCCCAATTAAATGTTTTCCTTTGTAAGAGTTGCTGTGGTCATGCTGTTTCTTTGAAGCAGTAGAAACTCTAACTAAGACATTTACTCCAGTCCCTTCGGGGTGCACAGCAACTTGGAGGCTGAGGGAACTGAATCACCTAAGGGGAGGAATAGAAAACGGGATGGGGGTGCTGTAGAGTCAAGAAGGACCCACCTCTCAGTCACTGGGAGTCCTTAGCTCTAACAGGTCCCATCAGTAATCAGACATCACTGGAGACCTTGAGTACATTCCACAAGGGAGCTACAAATACTGGTTTGAATCCCTGCCTTTTAGGGGATTACTAATCATCTACCTGGGCTTTGAAGCAATTGCTTGGATCAGTTCTCTCTAGACCACAGCCCCAGAACAGAGCATGAGGCTCCTAAAGTAGGCATTCCTCAGCTTGCTTCTTTGACCTAAGTGACAGAAGGCCCCTCTCCTAAGAAGTCGAGAAGGCTTGCCTCCATGAACGGCTCTACATTCTGTTTTCTACACCATCCAGGTTCATACCTCAGAGATGGGATTGTCTAGAGCCTATGAACAGGGAGGGTATGGCAAACCAGGAATAAGGAAGACAGGGTGACATGAATGTTGGCAGAGAAGGACACAGCAAGTTCATAAGGATTGTCAGGAATGGTGAGGAGAAAGAGAGAGAGGTTAGAAACATGAAACATGGGCCATGTCGGGAACTGGCTGTGCTCAAGATAAGAGCAAGATGAACCCCAGATGTTTAGCCCTATGTAGGTACTGCCAATGAGTCAGGCAGATCTCCAGTGGGCAGATGGACAGGGAATCGACACAGGATAGACTAATGTACTTTTCAGTTAAACATTGAAGGCTGCAGACTTCTTCCTCTTGGGACAAAGGCCTGGTAGGCTTCTCTTCTGAAGATACCTGTTCTGTGGGACTTTCAAATCTCTGGGCTGGGGTGGGGCTCCTCCGGCAGGAATTAATCACTTCCCTTCTTTTGTCTGGATAACTAAATCTACAGCAAAACCTGAACTAGTCAATTCCAAGGGAGATTGGGAACTTGTCCCATTCCCAAGCATAGAACTCCTGGCCCTAGGAGACTAGTGAGAGACACTGCCATGTGGGTGTCATCTCCATGGTTGCTACCACATAGATGTTACCATGCTAGCTGGTACCGTCATGGTCATAACCACATATGTGATTATCTTGGCTGACACAATTATAGATGGCGCTACAGAAGCATCACCATCTTGCTTATCTTGGCACATGCCCAACCATTGCTGAGGTGTGTGCCCCAGTGGGCTCAGTACCACTGTGCTTTGTGGCCTTAGCATGAGCCCTGCCACCACTGCAATATGTGTTCCCAGGGACTGGGACTCTGCATGTGCTGGGCCAGCCATTTCCATGTGTCTCAGGAAAAGTGAATGGAGAAAACAAAAGAAAGAAGAGAGGGAGGAAGGAAGGAAAAAAATTAATAGATTAAGTAGAAAGTTTTAAGACATTAGAAATATAACTGACTCATCAACTTGGTGCCTGCTCAGATT
The DNA here is from genome assembly GCA_019843965.1 of Rhynchomys soricoides. Lineage (NCBI taxonomy): Eukaryota > Metazoa > Chordata > Mammalia > Rodentia > Muridae > Rhynchomys > Rhynchomys soricoides. The sequence goes on along the minus strand of JADRCH010000156.1, from coordinate 2,584,691 downwards.
TCCTGGTCTTGTATCCCAAAAGGAGAAACTGGACAGGAGCAAGTGGAGAGTCCTATAAGCACAGGTAGCTTATGAAGTGTATACTTCCAGGGGAGGAAGTAGGCCAGAACTGGAAGGAAGATTAGAAGCTCAATGATCCTTAAGTCCTACAGCCTGGGGCCCTTGGTTGGTCATTTGTTTAGCGTTGGCATTTTTGGCTCACGTTGTATCTGTTGGGGGTTGCCTGGCCTTGATTGGAGCTTAGCTGGTGATGGTGGGCCTGAGCCTTCCTCTCTGCCACCTGCTTTCCTTCATACACTGATATTTGTCTTCACAAATGAACAAATACATGTTCTATAAGTTAGTGACAACAAACTGTTAATGAATGAATTCATAACTGAATGGATGATAAATGTAGACCACTTCTTATTATAGACACTTAAGATTTGTTTAAATGAAAGGAAGTCCAAAGGCCTGGGTAGGGTTGCTCAGTGGTAGAGTATTTGCCTAAGATGCAGAAGGCACTGGGATTGATCCCCAGCATGGGGAGGAATGCAGCCCATCCCTGACTTTAAGCTGCTGAACGGTAGCTGTCAAGAGTCTGTAAGGTTCAGAGTCCTTGTCCCCTCATTCCTCAGCTGTCCTTACTTTCCTAGGAGACACACTGAACAAGCTATAAGTTATCCACTATATAGTAGTACTCAGATGAGTACATTGAGCAGTCTGTGTCATAAGAAAATACTTTCTGGGGTAGCAGGCAACCATTCCCAGAAGTTAGAGCTGTCGGTAAAATCAGACTTGTTTGTTTAAACAGCCATGAATCATTTCTTTTCCTGGCTGATGAGAAAGTTAGACTAACCATTTATTTTGCAGAATAAAACACGAGTAACTGCAAAGGGAAGCTGGTGACTTTTAAAAATCTCTCTCCTAATTTTAAAGGTGTTTGCCCCTGCTTTCTGCTCATTTCAGGCCTGCCTCTGGGGGCTGGGAAGTCTGGATTTAGGAAGGTCAGATCCCTTAATCTTTGAACTCCAGCATAATAGTCAATATGTCTTTGTGCTTCCTGCATTCCAGATCTGCTTGCTCTTAAGCTGATGATGTGCACAGTCAAGTCTATTGCCAGCTATATCCAGGAACATCTGCACAGAGAATGATGGGACCCTGACTTCACTGTCTCTGGTTCATTTCTTGTCTCGTCTGAATCTTTCATTTTGTTAGGCTGAAGGCTTTGCAAAACCTTAACCATTCATATAAACTTTTAGGTCTATTAAACCACTTAGATCTTTAAAAACCTATCATAAAAATGTCATTAAAACTGCAAAAAGTGACAGATTGTCTGCTTTGGAGTGGGCAGGAAGCACCACGAACAAACCAATGAGCAAGCCATGTTCAAGTGATGCTGTGTTTAGCCATTGAGAACCTGGTTCTTGGGGAACTGGTAAACACTGGCAGAGTACACTGGTTATAATGGGAGTCTTATGAGTAAGAAAATTATAAAGGAAAATGGAAGATTGAGCAACATAGTCTAGAGAAAAAGACACCGTCTTTGTCTAACTTTTTTATCTCTGCTCATTCAAACTATGCAATGAACTGTCTGCAGCTTGCCAAAAGTGTACTTAACAACTGAAAGTTCCAGCCTCATAAGGTATATACGACATTCGCTAAAACAGACATTAAACAGCTCGGCAATTAGTTAATTAGTAACTAGGAATTTTGCATGAGCAAGTAAGGAGTAGGCTTATGGAATGAACACGTAAGAAATGTTTCTGACTTGGGGAAGAGGTTCTCATGAAATGCCATAACCTGGGCAGGGAGTAAGGATGACAAACAACAAAGATATCTTCCAGGGCTGTTGTTATTAAGGAGGTGTAAGAAGAAAGCCAGGAAGTGTGGATCTTAGAGAGTTGATGGCCTGGTAGATTTAGGAATGGTGATGGGCACCATATTGGGCAAAGTTTAGACTTCATGTACAGTCCTAAGAAGAATGTGGAAAGATGGAAGGTGCTAAGTTATACATGATGTGGTCTAAGACTTTCTGAACACCAGGCTATGGAAAGCAGCTAGTAAATGAGACGAGATATTTTGGCTGGAGCGGCTGGGTAATGAAAAAGGCAAGAATCATGCTCTGATTGATACACTACATTCACATTGACATCTCCCAGAATTAGAACATATTATGCTAATGTTGGAAAGTATTATGCCAACTTCAATTTTTAAAATGTAATAATGCACATTTAGGTTATAATATAAAGCATCTTTAAAATCATAGAGCACAATATCAATTTATAGTAGAATATACATATTGAAAGAAAATGTTATTCCATATTGAAAATAAGGAGTTCACATTATCTAAGACAATGCTCAAATAATTTGAAAAGAATCTGTTGAAAACTCAGTGATTTGATGGGTGCATTAGTTGTCCACTAGATGGCAGCAGTGCAACTGCAGCAAAATCATCTCCCAATAATTCAGTATTACTTCAAATAGAAAATCAACAATAAAAGGACTTCTGGGGGAATCAGCATCCCTGACCCCAACTGTACTACAGAGCAATAGTGATAAAAACTGCATGGTATTGGTACAGTGACAGGCAGGTAGATCAATGGAATAGAATTGAAGACCCAGAAATGAACCCACACACTTACGGTCACTTGATCTTTGACAAAGGAGCTAAAACCATACAGTGGAAAAAAGACAGCATCTTCAACAAATGATGCTGGTTCAACTGGCGGTCTACATGTAGAAGAATGCGAATTGATCCATTCCTATCTCCCTGTACAAAGCTCAAGTCCAAGTGGACCAAGAACCTCCACATAAAACCAGATACACTGAGTCTAATAGAAGAGAAAGTGGTGAAAAGTCTCCAACACGTGGGCACAGGGGGAAAGTTCCTGAACAGAACACCAATGGCTTGTGCTCTAAGATCAAGAATTGACAGATGGGACCTCATGAAATTACAAAGCTTCTGTAAGGCAAAGGACACTGTAAATAGGACAAAACGGCAACCAACAGATTGGGAAAAGATCATTACCAATCCTACGTCCGATAGAGGGCTAATATCCAATGTATACAAAGAACTCAAGAAGTTAGACTCCAGAGATCCAAATAACCCTATCAAAAATGGGGAGGAGAGCTAAACAGAGAATTCTCAACTGAGGAAACACAAATGGCTGAGAAGCACCTAAAGAAATGTTCAACATCCTTAGTCATCAGAGAAATGCAAATCAAAACAACCCTGAGATTCCACCTCACATCAGTCAGAATGGCTAAGATCAAAACCTCAGGTGACAGCAGATGTTGGCAAGGATGTGGAGAAAGAGGAACACTCCTCTATTGCTGGTGGGAATGCAAGCTGATACAAGCTCTCTGGAAATCAGTTTGACAGATCCTCAGAAAATTGGACATAGTACTACCTGAGGACCCAGCTATTCCACTCCTGGGCATATACCCAGAAGATGCTCCAACATGTAATAAAGACACATGCTCCACTATGTTCCTAGCAGCCATATTTATAATAGCCAGAAGCTGTAAACAGCCCAGATGTCCCTCAGCAGAGAATGGATACAGAAAATGTGGTACATTTACACAATGGAATACTACTCAGCTATGAAAAACAATGACTTCATGAAATTCACAGGCAAATGGATGGAACTTGAAAATATCATCCTGAGCAAGGTAACTCAGTCACAAAAGAATGAACACGGTATATACTCACTGATAAGTGGTTATTAGCCCAAAAGTTTGGAATACCCAAGAGTCACTTCACAGCAACCATTGGGCTGATCGTGAGGCCCCAGATGGAGGAGTTGGAGAAGGGACTGAAGGAACTGAGGGAGTTTACAGCCCCATGGAGGGAGCAACAATATCCACTGGCCTGATCTCCCAAAACTCCCAGAGACTGGATCACCAACCAAAGAATACACATGGAGGGACCCATGGTGCTGGCCACATATGTGGTAGAGGAGGGCCTTGTTAGTCATCAGGAGGGGGAGAGGTTCTTGGGCCTGAGGGTGTTAGATGCCCCAGTACAGGAGAATGCCAAGGAGGGAAGCTGAGAGTGGGTGGGTGGGTGGGGGAATATCCTTATAGAGGCAGGGGAGGGAGGGGATAGGGGGTTCCAAAGGGGAGATCTGGAAAGGGGGAAACATTTGAAATGTAAAGAAATTATCAAAAATTTACTAATAATTATTAATAAATGTTTCCATATATTAAAAAAGAAAGAAAGAAAAGGAGAAGTTCAAAAAGCGCATTCCAATGAACTTCACTAACTTGATGGTAAGTTAAAAATAGGCTCAGTTGTTGAAACCATGCCATACTCTCTTAGAGGTCTGGAGTTCCGGCCCAGCGTCCACATCAGGTAATTCACAGCCACATGGGACTCTTAAGTCCTGGGGGAGCCAACTCCTGCGGCCTCTGTGGATACCTGCACTCTAGGGGACATCGCCACTTATAATTTAAAAAATAAAAAATAAATCTTTTTTATAAACGACTGTAATTGAAATTATCTTTCTTTTCTATTTCAGTTATATAATGCTGCAGATTAGAGAGTTAATTCAACCATAGTAACAGAGCAACATTCTCCTATGGACATGTGTTATTCAATTCCTTCTTAATATACTATCTTACTGTGCCTTTGGTCAATAGTATCCATCCCTAATTAAGAAACGCTATGGCCCTAAATTTGCAAACCATGTGTATGAACCACCAGAACCACCTAAAGTCTTAAGTTGAGCACTTTAAAAACAGAAATCATATTTTAATAAAAGTGTTCATTCAGAAATAGAAATCAAGACCATTGGGTTTTTTGTTGTTGTTGTTTTGTTTTGTTTTGTTTTTTTTTGAAAAGTCTGAGACACATTTACAGAGAATAAGGAAAAGGAAGGTGAATGGGACAATCTAGGCATGGTGACTGCAGGATTCTGAAAACCTTTTGCGTTTCTTTATCTACTGAAAGTTAACGGCAATCTGGCGGGATGTGTTTGCTTCAATCCCCACGCATTAGTCTGTTGCCTGCCTGCCTAGCTGCACATCCACTACCGAGAACCCCCACTCAGGCTTGCTCACCCAAGATCCTCTAACCACACCCACTCTGAAAGCCCAGCACAAGCTGAGTCCTTCCAGCTGCTCCATGCTCCAGCCCCTCACAGTAACAGTCCCTAAGAACGGCTGCACTGGAGCCTTCTCTAACAGTGGAATTAGGAAGCAGTCTGTCTTATTTCCTAGTTTCGCCAACAGAATTCATCCAGAGCTACGTGTTCATCTGCTTTTGCAAACTAGCGTATGCGAATCAAAAAGAATTTCTGGAAAGAGAAGAAACAAGATACTGAAGGTAATTTGGAGACCCACTGGAATTTGCCTGGGCACAAAAGGCGAAACACAAAGCTTGCATATTTGCTTGCACGTAACGAAAACAAAATTCTTTGAGGCACTGACAGGGTATTTTGTTTCAATATTATGAATCTGAGATCTGAGTTTCATCTCCAGTACCACAGAAAAACTAAATCCAATACACATAATTAAAAGTCACACATTTTTATTTAAACGGTCACTTGGTGAAGTACCTAAAGCAATTTATTGGTTTGAATTTGAGAGAGAATTATTTTTTAAAAAAAAAAATCCCAAGCCACAGAAAAGCTTCCATTAACACCATTTCTTTTATTGTGACCTTTATTACATTTTTAGTTAATTTAGTCTTTGAAGACTCCACACGTGTGTATACTGATGTGCCTTGGTGATATCCACTTCTCTCCCCCTTCCTAACTTCCCCTGGGACTCTCCCAACTTCATGTCCTCCTTATTTATTTTATGTTGCACTGAGTCCAGTTAGTGATGCTCATATGCACATGGGCATGGGACCATCCACTGGGACACGGACAACCTTCCAGTGGCCATGTTCCTAAAGAAAAGTGACTCCCCTCTCCAGCAGCCGTTGAGAGACCAAATCTTTTAGGTTCAGACTCCATCCTAAGATTGAACTCAAGTTAACTAACAGGCCAGTACCTAGCACCAGTTTCCAGGCTATCCCCAACAAGACCTAGGTCTAACACCAGTTTCCAGGTTATTCCCCAAAAATCTGCACCCCCAGGTTACAAGCCCGCCTCTGCCACTTCAATTCCTAACAACCACCAATCAAACAGAAAGCAGAAGTTAAGTTTACAATTTGGCTCCCAACCAATTTTGTTAAAGGCCATAATGGCCCCCCAATTAGATGTGTGCCAGGCTAGATACCCCCTTCTTGCCTTTATAAATGCTTGCCTAAAACAAGGCTCAGTTCCTTCCTGCTGTGTCAAGGTTGATGGGGAGCCCAAGCTTGAGTTTGAATAAAGAGACCCTAGTGCAATTGCATCAGATTTGGCTCCTTGGTGGTCTTTTGGGGGTTACGATAATTTCCTGGCACAACGGCAGATCTATTTCTACTTTTTTTGGGAATTTTTCAGACTAATGGCCAAAGTGGCTGTATGTGGTTATGCTCCCACCAACAGTGTGAGTTGTGGTCTTCTATAACCTACGAAGCCAACACTTTTGTCATTACTGATAATGGCTGGAGGGAAGTGGAATCTTATCATGATTTTAATCTGCATTTCCCTGATTGTTAATGATGTTGAACATTTTTGAAAGTTTTTATTAACCACTTGCATCTCCGCTTTTGAGAACTTTCTGTTCAGATTCATAGACAATTTTAATTTTTTTGTCTTAGTGTTTAAGCATTTTTATCTTGTGATTACTAGAGATATTGATCCTTTATCAGATATATAACTACAAAAGATTTTCTCCCATTCTCTGGCTCACCCATTCACTCTGTTGGTCCTTGGCTTTACAGACACTTTTTTAGTTTGGTGAAGCCTTGATGTTCAGTTGCTGGTCTTTGTCAGTGACCTCTGCCCAATTTAAAAAGTCCGGGCCCACGCCTGTGAGTTGAAGTGTCTTCCCCACTTTTTTCTCTTTCAGGTTCAGGTCTTATAATGATGTCATTGATCTAGCTGGAGTTAGGCTTTGTGAGGGCGAGTAGGAAGCATCTTGGCTCATCATTTTTCCAAATATTGAAATCCAGGTTTTCTATACCATGTGGAGGATTCTGATTTTTTTCTCAATGTATATTTTGTCAGTGTTGTCAAGGATCATAGCTGTGGTTCTGTAAAGTTGCATTTGGGTCCTTTGCTCTATTCCATTGATCTATATGTCATTCTTTGGGCCAGTGTCAGGTTGTTTTTGTTATCGTAGCTCTGTAACATAATTTAAAGCTAGGTATGATGATACCCCCTGCAGTACTCTTTCTGTTCAGGACATTCTGGGCTATCTCTGGTCTTTTGTGCTTCCCATATATATTTTTAACTTTATCTGCATTTATTTTATGCTGAATTTATTCCCATGCCATGGGTCTTTGTTTCTTCAGTTCCTTCTGGGATATCTTTTTCTTCTTTGCAACCTCCTTTTCTGGCTTTGGAACAATCTGTTCCTTCTCAGTGAGGATCATCTCAATGTGGCAGGGGGAGCTCATGCGTGGGTTAATCCAACCATGAGCTCTGTAGGCTTGTCGGCACATCTTAGGTGCCTTATTCACCTGGATATGTTCAATGACTAGAGAATCTACATCTAAACCCTTTAGTTCAGCATTACTTTCTGCATGTGTAGCAAAAATTCAGCACTCATTTTTGGCCACCATCTCTATGTCCAGCCCCACTGTTTAGCCTGGGCACACCTACCGACTCCACCATTAGACTGTTGAAAAGGCACACATCACTTTTTTTAAAGTGACATCCTTCAGATACTTGGCTTTGTGGATATGCATACCCTTGACGGCTTGGGCAGTTTCCCAGTTGTTCTTAAAATGAACAAGAAGGTTTGAACCTTTTGATTTGCATGATTTTGTGGGGTTTTCTGGGTCAAGAGAGTTGTGAACCATCTTCACTGGTCACCTCTGGATGCTTACAGGAAGAGTCGCATATATTTTTTAAGATTTTTTTTTTCTGTCTGTGAAGAAAGTACATGGACTTTTGGTTGGGGTTTTATTGGATCTGTAGCTTTCTTTAGCAGGATGGCCATTTCACAACATTGAGTCTTTCAAACCATGAGCATGGAAGCTCTCCAATCTTCTAGTATCTCCCTTGGGTCTTTTTTTCAAAGTCTTAAAGTTCTTACCGTAGGTGTCCTAGCTGTTTTGATCAGAGCAGCAGTGAACACATATAAGCAAGTATCTCTATAACAGGATATGGAAGCCTTTTACTATATCCAAAGAGTCATCCATGGGACAGTTCTATTTCTAGCTTTTTGAGAAGTTGACTATGGATTTCCATAGTGATGGCAGCAGTTAGCACTCCCGCAGCTGAATGTTTCTCAGACATTTGAGTTTCTTCTTTTGATTATTTGTGTTCAGTTCTGTAGCTCAACTTTGAATTGGGTTGTTATTGTTTTAAAATCACTTTTTAAAATATTACATTGATCTATTGATTATACGTGCTGGTATTGGTTTACGTTATGTGTGTGGGAACATGAATGCCATGGCTTGCTTATGAAGCTCAGGGGATAGGTTGTGAGAGTAAGTTTTCTCCTTCCACCATTTGGATTGAGCTGAGGCCATCAGACTTGTCAGCACTTGCCTTACGCACTGATCCATCTCTCTAGCCTAGAGGTTGTTTGTTTTCTTGATGCATAGGTTTTGTGTATTCTAGACATCAATCCTCTGTCAGATGTACAGCTAACAAAATGTTCTCTCATTTTAAGGCTGCCTCTTCAGACAGTTTAAAGTTTATTTTGCACTACTGAAGCTTGTCAATTTCATGAGGTCCTACTTGTCAGTTGTTGGGCCACATTCTTACACAGCCGAAGTCCTTACCTGAGCCTACATCCTGATATATACTAGCTACTCTTTCTTCTAGAAGTTTCAGAGTTTCCAGTCTAACATTGAGGTTTTGATCCATTCAGAGTTTTCCTATCAGTTGAGAGAAAAGGGTCAAGTGTCACGTTTGTAGATGTGGCAAGGTTTATTAGCGGCTCACTCTCCATCCTACCTTTGCTCAGAGCAGCATACATGACAGTTATTTCCATCTTCCCTTTTCCATCTCCAAAACAAATCCTCCCTGGAGCCCACAGAGCAGCAGGGACACGTCCTCACTATCCATTACAATCGGCTCAGCTGGCACGAGCTACTGGGGATGTGCAGGCTACCTCCCTGGGCTTGAATTCTCCTGATACATAAGAGACCACAAAAGGCAGAGAGGTGATAATTTAAGATATATAATAAATAAATACTTTTTATGAGAGAAATTTTACCTCAGAGAAGACAAAAACAAAGCAATAGACTAGGGCTTAAATGAAAGAGGAGAGAACCAAATAGCTGAAGCTATATAAATGAGTCATTCTGGCCTCACGGAGAAAATAAGGGGAAATTGAAATTTATTGAGAAGTAACCATGGGGCATGCACAAACTGTGCCCCAGGGCCATGAACTAGAAAAGAAAGTCACTATGAATATCATAAATCAAAGAATAATTTTGAAAATGAAGTATGTTTTGTACATTCAGACATTTAGCAGGTTGATGTACTTGGGAATGGGGTCTAGTTTTCTCTGGGCTATGCCATCCCAGGACCCTCACTGTCAAAAAAAAACAGAAACAAAAACAAAGCATGAGGAGCTTTTTCTTTCTCCTTGACGTCTCTACCTGATACCTTTATCACAGACTTTGGTACTGTAATCCAAAAGGCCTTCTTCCTGTGGCCGAGATAAAAAGCTCCCCGGTGCCAGTAATGTATTTACAGAGCGAATTGACTGGTGCTTCTCATGATTTGATTTTAGGATATTGCTGCACTATCACAAATAAAAGTGCTATTGAAAATGAGAAAAGAAAAAATATCAAAACATTCTTTTTCACAGTTTAAAACGTATTAGGAAAGCATACCATAAATTTAATTCATAGCAGCATTTAATTGTTTTGATTGATATGTTGACATACATTTTTCTTTTTTGGAAGTTGTACCATTTAAATTAGAAATAGATATGCCGTAAGTGTACTTCCTGATTTCATAAATTTCTAGTACATTCTATACTATTTGCTTACATTACATTCAGATGACATTTTGAATTCTCAGGTGAAAGAAATAACTCCCCACTTTAAATTACAGCCAGTTACTGTGTCACTTGATCCTCCTGATAGCCAGGCTTCTCCGGGTTTACCTCAGTTGTAATACTTCATGTCATTAAATAGAGACCAGATGGGGATTCCTAGGATCAATAAATTTCTGTGAAGTATCCAGTCAAAACTCAAATTCAGAAAGGCTCTGGCCAGATGTTATAAAATCTGGTTTGAATAGCAGGCTAAGATTGAAGAATTCTGTTTTCCCTAATACTCTTCCAGTGCAGACCAAAAGCTTGTTGTTTAACATGAACACAGATGACAACGTGAATCACTGTAAGACCCTGAGGCAGGTGGCTGACACCTTTCTTTTTTTTAAAAACTAATGAATTTATTTATTTACTTTACATCTCTACCCCAGTTTCCCATCCCTCCTCTCCTCCCAATCCTTTCCCTCCTCCCTTCTTCCTCCTCCCTCCCCCATCCACTCCTCTTTCCTTTCTCTTCAGAAATAGAGAGGTCTCCCATGGATATCAGTCAGCCCTGGCATATCAAGCTGCAGTTGGACTAGGTGTATCTTCTCCTTTTGAGGCTTGCAGAGGCAGCCCATTTAGCAGAAAGGGTCCCAAAAGCAGGCAACAGAGTCAGAGACAAGCCCTACTTTGGCTGTTAGGAGTCTCACATGAAGACCGAGCTGCACAACTGCAACATATATGCAGAGGACATAAGTCGGTCCCATGCATGCTTGCTTTCTGGTTTGCAATTTAGTCTCTGCAAGCTCCCATGGGACCAGGTTAACTGATTCTGTGGGGTTTTTTTTGTGGTGTCCTTGCCACCTCTGGCTCCTACATGCTTTCCTCCCCATCTTCTGCAGGCTTCCAGAAGCTTTGCCTAATGTTTGGCTAAGGGTCTCTGTATCTGTTTCCATCAGTTGCTGGGTGAAGCCTCTCTGATTATTGTTGTAGTTCCTGTCTGCAAGTACAGCAGAAAATCATTAATAGTGTCCAGGGGTGAGACCCTCTCATGGCACAAGTCTCAAGCTGGACCAGTCATTGGTTGGTCATTCGATCAATTTCTGCTCCATCTTTATCCCTGCACATCTTGTAGGCAGGACAAATTGTAGGTTGAAGGTTTTGTGGTTGAGTTGGAGTCTTAGTTTGGGTTTTACTGCTGTGAACAGACACCATAACCAAGGCAACTCTTATAAGGACAACATTTAATTGGGGCTGGCTTAGAGGTTCACAGGTTCAGTACATTATCATCAAGGCAGGATCATGGCAGTGTCCAAGCAAGCACAAAGCAGGAGGAGCTGAGAGTTCGAAAGTCTTCATCTGAAGGCTGCTAGAAGAAGACTGACTCCCACATGTTTAGGAGGAGGGTCTTAAAGTCCACAGCCACAGTGATGCACTTCCTCCATCAAGGCCACACCTACAAATAGTGCCACTCTCTGGGCCAAGCGTATTCAGACCACCCCAGTTGGTGTCCCAATCCCTCCATTGTAAGTCTTGCCTGGTTACAGGAGGCTTTAAATCCTCCATTGGAGGAGTCTTAGCTAGAGTTACCCTCATAGATTCCTGGGAGTTTCCATTACCCTAAGTTTATAGCTTGTCCTAAAGATGACCCCACCCCCACCCCCACCCACATGATTCTAATTGGTTCTCCCAGTATTCTCTCCCTCTATCTTTCCCGCCTCACTTCTCCTGTTCCTATCCCTACTATTCCCTAACCCAGTTCCCTTGCCCTGTCATCCACATGTCACCCACTATTCTATTTACCCTTCTCAGTGAGATTCAAGTGCCCCTCCTTGAGCCACCCTTGTTGCTTTAGCTTCTTTGTGTCTGTGGATTGTAGCATGGTTATCCTTATCTTTACAGCTAATAGCCACTTATAAGTGAGTACATACCACGTTTGTCTTTCTGGATCTGGGATGCCTCACTCAGGATGATCCTTTCTACTTTCATCCATTTGCCTGCAAATTTCCCACTCCCGTACAATAAAAGAACTTCTGGAGATATCACTATCCCTGATTTCAAGAGCAATATAATAAAAACCACATGGTATTAGCATAAAAACAGACAAGTTGGTTAACAGAATTGAATTGAAGACCCAGAAATAAATCCACATACCTATGGACTCTTGATTTTTGACAAAGAAACCAAGGCTATACAGTGGGAAGAAAGAAAGCATCTTCAACAAATGGTGCTGGTCTAACTGGATATCTGCATGTAGAAGGATGCAAATAGAACCATATCTATCATCCTGCACAAAACTCAAGACCAAGTGTATCATAGGCATTATCATAAAACTAGATATGTTAAACCTGAGATAAGAGAGGGTGTGGAACAGCCTTGAACACTTTCCTTCTTACCAAATAACTCACTCTCACCTTTTCTCTACTTTAGTCTTCCAGGCCTCTTTTGTCCTAAATTTTTCTCCAACCCAGAAATAAAAACCAGATCTCACAGAGTGTATTTTTCACTTGGCTAGCAAAGATGGCTTCTTGATAATCACATTAGGAAGTGTTGAGCTGCCTATAAAACTGTTTTATCTAATTAAGAAATGATTTCTAGACATTGTCTCAAATTTGCTACAGGGGTATAAAATCCATGTAATTAGATAGTTGCATTCCTCAAAAATATTAATGTGTAAAGTAATGTATGTAGACAAGAACTATGTAAAATTTTACCTCCAAGTATTAATTATATAGTTTCATTTGCATATTTATAATTTGTGCTACTAATTGTCAATCAGTAATAAAAGTGGATTCTAACAACAGAAACCCTTGTAAAATTCTGTCAAAGATTTTTGTAAAGAATCCCTCATTCCTTCCTTGTGTGTGTGTGTGCTGTTCAATAAAGAGACAGAACAAAGCCCTTTGTTAAGGATAGATGCACAGTCATACACTACCTTGATTACTTTTCTATTGCTATGAAAAGATACCAAGACTCAGGTAGTTTATAAAAGAAAGAATTTATCTGGGGGGCTTGCTTACAGTTTCAGAGGGCTAGTCCATGACTATCATGTCAGGAAGCATGGTGGCAGTCAGTCAGGTTTGGTGTTGGAGCAGTAACTGGAGCCTACATCCTGATCTGTGGGCAGAAGTCAGAGAGAGAGTAGACCTGAAATGGTCTTTTGAAACCTTAAAGTTCACCTACAGTGGTACACCTCCTTCAATGAGGCCACACCTCCTAATCCTTATGGAACAGTGCACCAACTTGGAACCTAACACTCAAAATATGACCCTATAGGGACCATTCTTATTCAAACTACTAGATCCATGCATAGACACAGACACAGGGGGAAATTCACAAGATAGCTTTGAGGCAGGCATGGATTCAGACTCATACAGCAGACAGACAGAGAAGATGGAAAATACAGGCACACAGGAAGTACAAAGTAGAGAATTCAAGTCTTGGCTCACACTTCATTAAACAACACCAAGGGGAAATGCTTTGATTTATTTCCTTAATGTGACACTGAAACATTATTTGTGACTCTTGAGGATTACTATTAATGTGTTTGAACCAAACATGCACACCACACACACACACACACACACACACACACACACCACACACACACAATGTGGTTGGATCCAGGCAAAAAGCTAAATAAGAAACATGAGCTGGTTTGACAGCCTCATTTGCTTAGACAGAACATATAAAAAACCATCTGAGCATGGGATTTTTTTAATTTTCAGAAAATTAAATTATTAAGCCAGATTTAATTTTAAAAGTATGCTTATTTCCTTTTCATTTGTTATTTACAAAAAAAAATCATAGAAAGCCAAGTCTAAAACCCAAATAAAATATGTACTTACTAACCCAAACAGACTAGTGAGCAAATGTTGACAGGAACGCACACTCATTGGACTGAGGCTCAGAGGCAGTGTGGTGTTGAGATGCAGCTATGGAAACCCTAGTGATCTAGGAATTTTGTGTACTGGAATCATCAACCTTTACCACAGCCTTTCCATTGGCCAAAGTTAAAATTAGAAAATAAGAGTTATTCATAAAAGGAAATTCAGAGAAAAACTATTAATATAATAAGAAAATGCAAATGTCACAAAGCAATGAAGTCTTATTATGATCTGCATGATCATGTCTTGGAAATGCAAATGCATGTTTGTTCTCTACTTACTCTCTGCGAGTCTCAGGATTTTAGAAAAGCTCCCATACAGTCCTGGGTTATATTTTTTTAATTAAATTTTTTACTAAAATATGATTTCCATTTTCAACGCTAACATGCCACGCTTGTCTTTCTGGGTCTGGGTTACCTCATTCAGGATGATTGTTTCCAGAGTCATCCATTTCCCTGTGAATTTCATTATTCTTAATGGCTGTTCTTTGGGTATATGCCCAATAATGTTCTAGCTGAATTTTTGAGTGCCCTCCACATGGATTTCAATGAGTTTCATCCCCATCAGCAGTAACGGGGTTTCTCTTCTGCACAGCCATTTATTGTATTTGTTTTATGTTAGCTGATCTGACTTGGGTAGGATGAAATATCAGAGTACTTTTAATTTGCATTTCCCTGATGGTTAAGGTTGTAGGTACAAAGATTCTGACCCCTCATGTATCCTGTTAGTAACTAGGAGCTATCCTTAAGCAGATCTCCCACCCATTCCATTCAGCGTCTCCCATGCCCAATGCAATTCTAAACCTCTCCAATATGGCAGTCCTTCCAAAAACCAGTATGTCCTCCTCCTCACTTAAACAAGATGAAGACTTCTCTTCTGACAAAGCTCCTTCAAGTGTGACGTCAGAAACACCAAAGAAGTAGAAACAACTGTCTTTGTATCAGAACTCAGAAGGTTAGCAATGCAATAAGAGAGATGAGAACCTATGTAGTTGTGTGTGTGTGTGTGTGTGTGTTGTTGTTGTTGTTTGTTTTTTGTTGTTCTTGAAGGAAAGGGAGTAAGTGTTGGATTTTTCCAGCACAGGGTCTCACTCTCTATATAGCCCAGGTTACACAAAACTCCCACTTCTGCTTCAACCTCTCTAGTTGTTGAGATCAGGGGCATGGGGATATTTTCTAAAGCCTAAAATAAATTCTGACACTAGGAAAAAATCTTTGAAAAAATATGACAGATTGTGAATTATGCACAAATATTTAAGGATACTTCCCATGGGAGAGCAGTGTGTAAACATAATTTGAGTTCAATAAACGGGAAAGAATAGTTTTCAAAGAATGGATGAGTTATTGGACATCAGGGAATCAATATGAGATCTAAAGCAAGAGAACAGGTTTATTTTTGCTGTTTGAGAAACAAGATAAAATAAGAAAGGTTTTTACAGACATAGCATTTGTGGACAGAATGGGTCTCTCATTTTGTCAGTCTCATGGTTATCCTGGAACTGTCACGTCTCCAGTACTTTCCTGAGTAGTTGACCCCTTTTCCAAATACATGCCACTTCCTTAACTACAGGACCCAGAGTTAGCACTCTCTAGATTTTCCTCATGATTGCAGTTTTTATAGAATTGGCATCTTCGTTCAGACTTCTTGAATTCCGGGAAGTTGGTAAGAGTAAATAACTTACTTTTCTTATTTTATGAAATGTCCTCCATAGCGGGCTAATTGCAATGTCTTCTTTGTTTGATAAGCTGAAATTGGCATTTTGTCAATCTATTTCTGCTTACATGTCTTATTAGCTATATATAAACTTGGAATTTCCATGTTTAGATTTCCTTTCGCAATGAGAAATGCCCAGTTTTGTAAAAATAAACTCACATCACTGCCGTTTATTTAATTGGATTGCTAATCTACTTGGGCTCCTACTATCTTTTAATGTTCACTCTTCATATAACATTTGAATGGGCATGGAGTTTGTTATTGGCCCACAGATACACACATTCTCTAGAAAAGAAGCTACCTCATACCTGACTTATACCCATAGTCCTTTGGGCTCTCCCAACTAAATGCAAAATGTCTGCCTACTCAATCCAAAACCTATATATCATAGACATCAGGAAATCACTAGGAACCAGTTATCATGGGTCATTTCTGTAAATCCCAAAATCTGGAAACTATCAAAATAAGATGATTTCAATGGGTCAAATACTACAAGCAATGTGTGACCTGTGAATTGAGAACTATGTACTGGATTCAAGAAGGTCATCTTCTTAGATAGTTGGACTAAGTTTTCTTGAAGCGCACACACACACACACAAATAAGACTTTACCAGAAGAAGAGATAAGGCAGATAGAAGCTGTGTCTGGAATGAAATTCAGAGTATGCTGGATATTTAATAAACGTGGCTAGATTTTTGGTGTATGAAGTTGTTCACTAAATCACAGTGATTTCAGGAGGTTTAAAGGCAGGACCATTCAACTCTGAGATTTATTTTACGTAAACTTATCATTAACAGTGGCTCCTAAGATTATTTGCATTTTATGTTTTTCAAAATAATTTTATATTACTGATTGTAATACAGTTTTTCTTATAGCTTCTTCCACCTTCTAGGTCGCAAATTTATGATCAAAACCTTCATTAAATCAGGTATACAGTAAAGGTCATACTGAAAGCTTGTCATTCATAAGCATACATTATTATAGAATTGAATCATACTTAGTCTTCTATTTCTCTCCATGTGTATACATTGAGATACATAGTTTATACATGTGTATGCATGTGCAATATATGTTATATGTGTATGTGCATATGTATATATATGTGTATGTATACATACAGGTACATACATACACATACATATATGGCTATGATCTGCATGTGATGAAGATCATAATTGTCTTTTACGAAAACGTTCCTTCTCTCTTTCATCACTGCTTTGAATTCTTCTCTTTCATACCGAAAATGTTAAGGTCAGCTACACTTCTCTACAACATGAGTGATTTTGAATACAAAGATATTTAAGGGTAACAAAGAGATACTTCACTGGTTGAGAGGGTTGATAACTTTTGAAGAGGACTTGGGTTTGGTTCCCACATGGCTTCTCACTAACAACTATCTTTCTAGTTTCAGGATAGTTTACAATTTCCTTTGCTGGCTTCTGCAGACAGATATATGGTAACATACATATATAGGCAAAACATGCATGAACATAAAACGTAAGTAAATAAGATTGTAAAGTAAAAATCTTTTTTATTACATAAGAAAATGTGTAAATGTATTTATAGTGCACATAAATAAAACCTACGCAGAATGAATTATCTGCGCATACACAAACTTCCTCGAAAGGTGTGCTTATATTTTCTTTTTACCAAATAATATCATCTTATATAAATAAATATGGAAAATTTGGGCTGAGGATTAAATACATCCTTAAAGTCACTTACATAGACCTTGATGTTTGCCCAGCAACAACCATAGCAAGATGTCAGCTGTTAGAAAGAATGCATAGTTTACTTGCACAGTTTTGTACGTACACAGTGGAGCTTTAAACAAAACCACATATTTTTGCTCTATGTGAAATTGGAACCCAGCAGAAAAATACTGATTTCAGTGTTTTGAATGGTGAAATAAAGATTACATGAGAAGCAATGAAACCCTTCAAATTTCTCTAGAATCTTATTAGTATCACGTGGGCTTCACCATTTCATGTGATAACAAGATAAAAAATAAATCAAATGCATTCCAGATCTTTACAAATGTTTCTTAGTGTTTTTGAAAAACTACATTTCTCTTTGACTTTTGACTAGCATCAATAACAAAAATTAATGCTTCTTATTAATTTGATAATATAAAGATATATTCAATTTTCAAACATATAATTTGACTTGAATTCTTTTTTTCATAGAAGTACACATATTTTTTTGTATTTTTAAAACAACAAAGGATATCCTACAGGAAATAAATTAGTTTGTAGAGAGATGAATCTCAATGCTTTAAATACTAGGTCTGGTTTTTATCCACATGGTATACATTAACTTAAAATAATTGAATCTGCAATATTCAGAAGAAATTACCTCTTGACGGTTACAGGAACAGCCTTGAGAGTTTGTGATCCTGGTCCTCTTAATGGATAAAGGAAGCTAGGAAGTGTGTTACAAACTTAGGGTTAAAAGTCCCGTTAAGCAAAGGCAAGTAGCATGACTTGCTACCTCCACACTGGGCTCAGTCTACAGGCTCACAGTCAGCACCTTCCTTATACCTCTCAGGACAACCTGCCCATGAATGACACTGCCTACAGTGGACTAGACCCTCACACATTAATAATTAATAAAAAAATACTCTCACAAACTTGCCTACAGGCCCATGTGATGGAATGATTTTCTCCACTGAGGCTTCCTCTTCTCAGGTGATCCTACCTTATGTTAAGTTGACCTAACAGCCAGCACGAAGAGACAGTGTGAAGTTCAGACTGGATCTAATGCAAAAGACACCACCTTTTCACTAATTGGCAACATGTAAAAAATTATAGGTAGAACTCAAATTACAGGGAAAATTACATAACCCCTTCCAATCTAAAGTGTTTTTGTGACAAGTGCTCCACTATGTTTATAGCATCTGTATAGCCAGAAGCTGGAAACAATCCAGATGTCCCTCAATGGAAGAATGGATACTGAAAATGTGGTTCATTTACACAATGGAATACTATTCAGCTATTAAAAATGAGGACATCATGAGTTTCTCAGGCAAATGGATGGAACTAGAAAATATCATCCTGAGTGAGGTAACTCAGACTCAAAAGCACATGCATGGTATGTACTCACTGATAAGTGGATATTAGCCAAAAAATGTACAGAATACTTAGGATACAACCCACAGACTGTAAGAAGTGTGACAAGCAGAAAAGCTGGAGTGAGGATGCTTCAATCCCACTTAGAAGGGGGAAGGAAATAATCATGGGAGGCAGAGGGAGGGAGAGACCTAGGTGGGACAGGGGAGGGGAAGGGGGAAAAGGGAACAGGATCAGGTATGGGGAGGGCTAACAGGAGATAAGCCCAGAGGGCCAAGAGAATGAATGGAGACAGCCTGGGATGGGGGGTTGGCAGGACCCTCTAGAAAGTACAAGAGACCAAGGAAGTGAGACACTCCCAGGACTCAATGGGGGTGATCTTAGCCAAAATGCCCAACAGTGGGGAGAGGGAACTCAAAGAGTCCACCTCCAGTAGATAGACAGGGATTCAAGCAGAGGGACAGGGTTACTAACACACAGTCAAAATTTCTGACACAGAACTGTTCCTGTCTAAAAGAACTGCAGGGACAAAAAAGGTGGTCCAATGACAAGCCCAACTTGAGATCCATCTCATTGGAGGACACCAAGGCCTGACACTATTACTTATGCTATGATGTGCTTACAGACAGGAACCTGGCATGGCTGTGCTCGGAGAGGCCCTACCAGCAGCTGACTGAGACAGAAGCAGACACTTACATCCAACCAATGGTCTGAAGTCGGGGACCCCTATGGTTGAATTAGGGGAAGGACTGAAGGAGCTGAATAGGAGGACCCATAGGAAGACCAGCAGTCTCCACTAACCCAGACCCAGGGAGCTCCCAGAGACTGAGCCACCAACCCGAAGCACACACGGGCTAGGTCAAGGCCCCTGGCACATATAGAACAGACGTCTGCCTGGTCAGGGCTCAGTAGGAGAAGATGTGCTAAGTCCTTGAGAGACTTGAGACCCCAGGGAAGGGAGAGGTTCGGTGGTGGAGGGAGCACCCACTTGGAGGCAAGGGGAAGGAGGAATGGGATGAGGAACTGTGGGAAGGGGACTGGGGGGCAATGACTGGAATGTAAATAAGTAAACATTTTTAAAAAGATTTAACTTCTAGGGAAAAAAAAGAGAAACCTTAGTAAACATAGAAACTGATTAAATGATGTCAAGTGAATAAAAGTTACACAATTCTTATAGACGGTAATAAATAAGATTTTTTGGAAGTTGGAAAAAAGAGCGACAGGAAGATGACTATGACAGTTGGGTTGGGGGAAGTCTTGAGATAGCCGTTAGGAGAGGTTTCCAGCCACATGCCTTTGTGATACTTAAATCTGACAAAGTACCCTAAACTTCATTTTAGTCCTAGAGCCATGGAAGCTAATATTTGCGGAGCCATTTTGACACTACAAATAAAATTCGGTGTTATCAGACAGACTTGAACTTAGATTAAGAAAATGGTGTTGACAACTATTAATAGCAGTTATAGCAACTAGGGCAAGGTGGTAGCTATCTGAATTATGCAATGCAAAGTGGACCAATAAAAACTTAAATATTACTGAAAAAATAACGTGTTTTTGTAATAAAAGTAGCACTTTCTAAATAGTGAGACCAAATTGAATGCAAAACCATCAAAGCAGTATTTCAAAGATTATGCCTTTACACATCTTGCTTCTTCTAAACACAATTGTATTTTGTGATTTTAATATATTTTTATTTTAAAAAGATTTGTTTTGTGTATATGTGTGTATTTGTGTCTGTATGTGTGTGTGTCTGTTATATTTGTGTATATGTGTGTGTATGTACATGTATGTCCATGCATGTATGTGTGTGCATGTATATATCTGTATATGTGTACATATGTGTGTGTATACGTATGTGTGTACGTGTGTGTGTACGTGTGTGTGTGTATGCAGGTGTCTGTGGAGACAGAGTTACAGGCAGTTGTAAGCTGTCTGATTTGGATGCTGAGAATGAACTCCAGTCCTCTGTGAGACTAACAAGGTCTGTTAAGGGATGAACCATCTTTCTGATCTTAGTCTCTTTTCTATAATGCGTCTTAAGAGTGTCTTGTAAATTTTATATAGGCTCCTTCAGAATTTTCTCCAGAAAACTTTTAGGAGATTCTCTTGAATTCCATCTTGACAACCCAAAGGTTATCATTTTATCATAAAAATGAACATAGCTAAAAGCTGCCCATCCAGAAAACCGGATCTGAAATGGGCCCAGTGTCATTTCACCTTCTCACTCGGCGTTCACTTATGGCCTCGTGCTCACTGCCTTCAAGACAGGTTAAACTGGAAGAATGTAGAACTATTTTTGAAATATTATATTCCACATGCAATATCATTGCCAAGGACTCACTGATG
This sequence comes from Rhynchomys soricoides, assembly GCA_019843965.1. Taxonomy (NCBI): domain Eukaryota; kingdom Metazoa; phylum Chordata; class Mammalia; order Rodentia; family Muridae; genus Rhynchomys; species Rhynchomys soricoides. The sequence goes on along the minus strand of JADRCH010000156.1, from coordinate 2,563,657 downwards.
TGTGCTAGTGATTGCTTTTACATTGTGGGCTTAAAGGCTTAAAAGATACTGTGACACAAGGAAACAGTCCCCATATTCTATTTGACATATAAGATAATTGGCAAGAACTCTGTCTTCTTTTCTTTCTTAAAGTCTCCAGTTCATCTAAATATCAGCCTCGAACAACTTACATTTCAGGACATAATTACATTCTGATGTGGTATGGTCACCATAGTTCAATACTCACCCCTGTGTCTACTTGTCCATTGATCACAAGTCTTACAATTCACCCTGTGCCACATGTGTGTTGATCACAAGTCTGTGACACACGAGTGAGAGTCTCTGCCACTATTCAAGTCTCACATGTATAAAATATTGCCCAATGTGCTTTAGTGACTTTCACATTTAATGCAAATTGAGAACTAAATTTCACATGGTCAAATGTTCCATCTTGCCAAATTGTTCAAAACTTGTCATTTCTTCGGAAGGTAGATTACATGATTTGTGAGTCACTGACTCAAGTTCTAATTCTCAAGCTGTGCTAGGGCTATACCATCATACTGACAACACACACACACACACACACACACACACACACACACACACACACTCCCCGTTGCTCCCTCTGCCATATGGTCTGGACCAGATCTTCTCACCACTGAATCAGCATTGGAATCACTTGACAGGTCACTAAAGAACACACTGGGGGACTCTGGGGAGGCACGAAAAGCTTGCTTTCCCACAAGTTCTCTGACAATGCCACTGCTGACAGACCAGGAACCATATTTTAAGAATGACTGGTAGAACATATCCCACATAAAGGCAACAGCTTTTGGGAGGGGTTGACTGGGAAGGGGGGTAGTGAGCAGGATGTAAAGTAACCTAGTAAAAATATAAAATTAAATTTTAAAAAAATGACAGGGACAGAGTAATTCTAAATCTTTTTTCAGTGATTAGATTTTTAAATATTACTGTCTCTGGTGTGTGTGTGTGTGTGTGTGTGTGTGTGTGTGTGTGTGTGTTGCATAAGAAAGCACACATGTAGAAATGAGAGAGCAATTTGAGAAGACCATTGTCTTCTTCCACCATGGGATCCAAGAACTAAACCTGTCTTGTGCAGCAAATGCTTCCACCTGCTGAGCCCCAACAGTTTTATTTCCCCCAATCATTTTTGTCATCTTTAGTCAGCTGTGAACAGTATTGGCAAAAGCAATCTACTCCGTTTTTAATTCCAATTCAAAGCTTAGCCAAATCGAGCTGGGCCCGGTGGTACCTGCCTTTAATCTTGGCACTAAAGTAGCAGAGGCAGATAGATCTCTATGATTTCAAAGGCAGTTTGGTTTACATCATGAGTTTCAGGAACACCGAAGGCAAATAGTATGAACCTGTTTAAAAACTAAGCCAAAACAAAACAAAACAAAAATACAAAAACCAAGAACAAATGTGAAGGGCAGGCAAATCCGTAACAGATGAGAAAGGGATGACATTTCGTTTTCAATCTCTAACTTATGTAAATAATACATGTAAAAAACAAAATGAGGTGTTCAGACACAGGCCTGCACATTTCAAATCTGTCAAACATTTAAATAATTTAAAAAAAGATAGAAATAACTAAGTGCAATGAAATTTTGATTCTTTGCCTTTTAGTTATCATCTTATTATCTATATTTTATGCATTTGTTTGTTGACTTTTAAAGTGATTTAACTGTTAATCTTAAATTTTATATCCAAATTCACTTATTTGAGACTAAAGAATTCTCTATTCATCTTGAATAGCAAAAAAACACCAAAAATAAATCTATACACAAGATACCTCCCATTCCTCACAAAGATCTGAACTTTTGCTCTAAAGACATTTATGCTTAAGAAATATGAGACAAAATGTCTATTAAACTCAAGATATTTCACATACAGTCCAAAGTCACATCCAAACATAAAACACCCCACCTCACATCAAGCCTTGATTCCCGATAACTGCACCCTACTTAGAAAATTCTAGCTTAGAGATGTTGCAAGAATTCCTAGAACAATGCAGAACACCCTTAACAGGAAAACTTTTATATAAAATTCTTGCTTTAAGAAAACGAAGGCGGAATTCTAATACATGGTTCTGCGGCTCTCATCATTTCCAACCATACTGCTCTGTGCTCCCACAGAGAGGGTGATAGGATAAGGGGAGGGCCGACAGCCCTGATGGTGCCTTTGACAAAGCTCAAGTGTGTTTGCTTCAATTAGTCCTCTACCATGATAAGGGAAGAAAAGATAATGTGCAGGCGTCCATCACTGTGACAGGTGACTTGAAAGAAACAGGAAGGGAAGTCAACTAAAATCCAATTTCCCTAATCTCCTTCCTAAACCACCACTTTGGCTTGGGAATGTCTGAATATTCTGCATGGAATCTCATGGTGCCCTAGCTTTCCCTTTCATCTGCACACAGAAAGGAAGTCTTTGAGACAAGTCACCTTTGGGCTGGGCAGCCTAGTGACTCTAGGCTGTGCAGAGCATTCCTATTTATGTATTGCTTTTCCAATGATAGAACTTTGTGGATGTTTATGTTCTCTCATTCTTTATATTATCCTAAAGCAAATACATTTCATATAGTGTGTGTGGTGTGTGTGTGTGTGTGTGTGTGTGTGTGTGATTGAACATAGGCCATATATATTCTACATACCCTCACTGGTGAACTTTTCCAATACACCTCCAATCCTTTTGATTATATATATGTGTGTGTGTGTGTGTGTGTGTGTGTGTGTGTGTGTGTAATTTTATATATATAATTTTATATTATTTATATAACTATATATTAACAAAGATTAACAATTAACAATATTTGCAATATTAACAATATGTGCAATATTTGAATGTACAACATGTGGTTGGGTGCATAGGAACTTCTAAGACACTCAAAGGCAGTCTTGAATATAGACTTCACTTATCAAGTATGTCCTACCAACCAACTATGAAATTCACGCAATGCAAGTATGCATGTGTACTACTTGGATGGCTAGTGTCCTTCAGGGCCAGATGAGGGCATCGGATTTCCTGGAACTGGAGTTATAGGATGTTGTGAGCCACCATATAGGTGCTGAGAACCGAACTAGGATCCTCTACATATCAGCCAGTACTCTTAATCACTGAGCCATCGCTCCAGCCCACTTTGAGTTTTGTTCCTTTGTTTGAGATAGAGACTCTATCATAGCTCAGGCTGGCTTTGAATTCCCAGTAATCCTTCTTTTTACAGTCTTTGAGTGCTGGGATAACAGGTAAGAGGCATCTCCTCTACCTTTGAGAAGAAATGTGGTGGTTGATTCATTTTTGTTCCGTTCAAGTTTGTGGTTTAAAGATGGAATATGAAAGAAAAATCCATAACTAGGAAACTCACTTCTTACAGGTAGCTAAGATTTAGAGTTTTGAAATAACAAGTGTTTAATGTGTTTTCAAAACCAGGTCCTTGGTAGCAATAGTCTAACAAGTGCCTTAGCAAATGCTGAAAGCATAGCATAAGATCCTCCTCCAGGTTGCAAGCAGACATAGGAAGTGCAGCAAGACAAAGTTATTATCATTTCCTGGATTAAAGGCAGTCTCAGCAACAGTTCAGATTCAACTCACACTAACAGCTTTAGTCTACCAGAGTAAATATTTTATGTGCAAAAAATGCTGGGTAATTAATCTGTGCCAAGTCACACATTTAGCTAGCTGCATTTCTCCAGTCGCCTCTATAACAAGGTCTCCCCTTCTACGTGGTGTCTTTCTATATAAAACTAATCGTGACTGCAAACAACTGCTATAATGCCTACAAAAATACTCAGCTTAAATCTTAAAATGTTTTCCTCATACTGTTCCCTTTGTTACATGCTGTACAAATACCTTGATCTTCATTCCATTTAAATTGATTTTGTAAGGCTTTTAGTTACAGGTCTTATAGTAGAGGTGCTAAGCTGTTTCAAGAAAGGATCTCTATAGAACTGTGGACACTATCAAACCATACACTATCAAACATGCACTCTTTGCCAACACATACACAGCCATGATAATTCATAAGTTAGTCATAGTCAGAGAGTCACATCACCAGTACAGAATTCCAACAGTATGTTTCTGGTGCTCCATACCAGGTTCTTTATATCATGATCTTATTGAATCACTCAGCACTGCTCCAAAGCAGATACAGTTCACTGCTTCTCATAGAAAAGAAAACACAGATACAACTAATTGAAGAGAATTGCCTGTGGTTTTCAGAAAATGGCAATCTTACAATCTGAATCATTGAGGCACATTTCCCTCTCAAGGTGATCATGTGTCTTGGTTAATCTCTATTGCTATGAAAACCATAACCAAGACAACTTTAAAAAGAAAGAGTTTATTGCAGCTTACGGTTTCAGGGGGTTAGAGTCCATAACAATTATGGCAGGGAACATGGCAGCTTACAGGCAGATATAGTGCTGGAGTAGTAGCTGAGATCATACATCTGACCCACAGACACAAGGTAGAGAGAGTTAACTGGGAATATTGTGGGCATTCGATACCTCAAAGCCCACCCCCAGTCACACATCTCCTTCAACAACTTTTGATCCTTCCCAAACACTTCCACCAAGTGGGGGTGGTAGACTATTTAAACATATGAGCCTATAAGGCTAGTCTCACTCAAACTACCATGCCATGTATCATCCAAAGTCTCTGGAACAAAAAGTGAACAACTTTTTCTCTAGAACGTAAAAGGTTACAAGCAAACCTTTTACACCTCAAAATGATTAAAATAGAGGGGAGAACCAGTGTCCCTGCCAAGACCTTAGGCCTGTACCAATGCCTCACCTCATAGCCCAGGCAACAATAAAAAGTTTCACTTTTTCTTTCACATGGAAGGAAAAGGAGGCATGATCCTTCTAGATGCAAGTCCAGTTAGGAGCTGGTTAGCCCCGTACAACTCCAATTCCTCAAGCAAATTCCTGGACATATGACACAAGGGCTTGAGCCCAAAGGCATGAGCCAAACTAAGGCTGGCTGTCCCACACAAAGCTGCCAGATTTTCCCCTTTCTAAGGTCAATTATTTCTACTTAGTTCCTTATCCAGATCTGCTCCCTCTTGAGTTGTCCATACCCAAGTACCCAAGAAACCTCAAGAGCATTAGTCAGTCTATCATTCTGCAACCATGACATTTAGGCCTATGGATTGCAATTAACATACTGGAGGGGGGGGAATCACATTTTAAGTAATACACTTGAAATTCCCAGGCACCACACACAAAGCATGTGTTCTCAGAAGGGCTTCCCAGCACAGCTCCACACTCAGATTCTAATGACTTTAGGACATTGTACAAACCTGGCCTGGTGAGGATTTTCCCAAAAGGTTCCAAGTAAGAGCATGACCTCTTCTCTCAGCATGTCTGAGTTTGAATTGCTAATATGGTAAACAGCTCCTAGATAGGGTTACTGCCAAACAGGTATCTAAGCTCCTAGAAATCAGCAGTTATCACATAGAATTCCTTTTGTTCTCCCCAAACACCTAGCATATATGTGAAATAGTGAGGTTAATGTTCTTGGCTCAGGGCTTCCTGGAATAGCAATGTCTTCCTGGAATGATCACAATGCAGAATGGGATGAGGAATGATTATCCTTGCCCAATGAATGCAGACTCTCGAAGGCTTCCTAGTGAGTTGACAAAAGTGTTGATTTGCTCTGAGCTGAGGAGGGTTTGGAGTGAATCAGGAGCATTTGGAATGAACTGGACTATCACACTGGTTATAGTCACATCCATGCCATTCAGATGTCAGAGATGGAAATGCAAGCAGGCTGGGGATGGAGAGCTGCAAAATCAGAGTCTCAACTCTGTATTTTGATCTGGCAGTGATATTCTTTTGCTTACAGGAAGAATACAAACAGCATGATACTTCCCAGCAGTCAGCCTTTCACCATCCCCTTGTATCCCAAACAGTAAGAAAGTCTTGGCTTTTCTATCTTAGAGAGCCTGAGCCTGGAGCTGGGGCTGAGGACAGTAAGTGCCCCCAAGGGTGATGCTAAGGCTTCTGAAGTCCCGCCCTCTTCCTGAGCTCACTCTAGGCATCTACATCCCTGTCTCTGGCTTTTCTTTTGGTGTAACCTAAACTAAGCAAGACAAGAAAGCAGGGCAAATGGTTGCATGATCCTGAAGAGAAGAAAGGCTTTGAGGTTAATCTGCACAGCATCCACAACTGTCACCTCTAAGGAAAGTAACATTTTCCCCCTAGTTTTCTGCTTTTGGTATCATTGGACTTGATCCAGTGCTCTGTTGACAGTAGACACCGAGTGGTGTTCTCTGCAGGCTCCTTCCCTAAAATGTGTTATTTCTAATACAATAGGGAATGAGGATGTTGGTGAATTAGCAACAGGCAATGTTCAGACTTGCTCTATGGATTGGGATACATGAGATGATTGTTCTCAATTTTTTATTTACTTCTTAATAGTTATAAACCCAGAGTCCTCCAAGTGGCTTTGAAGATACTTCCAATATGGATGAATGTCTACACCAGCTGGGTTGCTGAGCTTGGCCAGGTGACTGATTGGCCAATGATTTTTTTTTTGGCAGATCTCTAAACATGCTTTTGTGGCTTGGCCTGCCAGCTAACATTTTTGTTCTTTTCAGTAAGAAGCACACACTGCACGGGGACTGGTTGAGCAGATAGAAACTCATAGGCTGGAGCCATGGCCAACCCCTTGGAGCTCAGCTGACAATCTATATATCTAGTCACTTTTCTGTGCTGTGATAAGATACCTTGACAGAAGCAACTCAAGGGAGAAAGGGTTTATTCTCCTCACAATTCCAGAGAGAATATAGTCCATCATGACAGGAAAAACATGGCAGGTGGAGCCCTGTCACAATGCGTGGCCAGGAAGCAAAGAGGAAAGAGAGGCTGAGCTGTAAATAATGCCCGCTCTCAGTGACACACTTTCTCCTGCAAGACTCCACCTCCATAACCTTCCCAAACAGAGCTGGGGAACAACTGTTCAAGGGCACGAGCCTACATTCCACATTCAAAGCTAGCCACAGAGATACATGATGTGGAGAAAGTATTTATTACTATAAATCCAAATTTGAAATGTTTGCTATGTAGCAAAAATGAATATGAGCATTACATGTTTAAAAATGTGCTATAGTTTCCTTTCTGAGCTGTTTCCTTGTGGCTCACAAATAAGAGGAGAAAGGGTTTATCTTAGCTCAGAATTCTAGGATTCAGTCCATCTTAGCAGGGAAATCCAAACAGTGGGAATTTAAAACACCTGGTCACATGACATCCATAGTCAGGAGCATAAAGAGAAATGAACAAATGCATGCTTAATACTTGGCTAACTTTCCTACCTTTATACAATCCAGGGCCCTGAACTAGGAAATGGTACAACCCATACTAGGCTGGATCTTTCTACATCAATTAAGATGTTCTCCATAGACAGTACCACAGGTCAAAGTGATCTAGATAATCCCTCATTGTATCCCCTGGAGCCCTTCTCCATGAGTCTATGTTATATAAACTTGATGATTAAAACTACCCAACACAGCTTGGGCAGTGGTGGCGCATGCCTTTAATCCCAGCACTCGGGAGGCAGAGGCAGGTGGATTTCTGAGTTCAAGGCCAGCCTGGTCTACAGAGTGAGTTCCAGGACAGCCAGGGCTACACAGAGAAACCCTGTCTTGAAAAACCAAAAAAAAAAAAAAAAACCTACCCAACACAATATGTAAAATAATGGTTGGTCCTGGTTAACCATAATGATCACAAAAGCTCTGTATGCTACATTGTACTATATACAAATGTAACATGTTCAGTCTTTACTAGTGGGTGTGTAGTGCTGTGCAGTATTGTCTATATAAAAGATGTTACATATTTACATTTTTTTCTAAACCAAATTAAAGCTTTGAGTACCAGGTCTTGGGAATGATAAAAAGTTCTTCTTTCATTTATGTAATACAAAACCCCTGAAGCTTGGCTTATGCAGTTTTAAACAGGGGGAAGACTGGGTTTTTAGCCAATTTAGAGATGTTAAAAATGATTCAAAAAATATATCATGTTTTGCTGGACACCTAAAGTTTCAAAATATGACTAACATATGCTCTCTACATTACTAGAATCTAAGGAAAGGCATGTTATATTTATATGCCTAAGTAAATAAATTAAAATTAAAATTATAGATCTTACAAGGCTATTTGGAAGTAATGGTGTTCTTTTTTTAAAAAAAAATGAGAGGATCTATCACCATTTTAATCTAATGTACCCTTAAAAGCATAGTCATGGTAGCATAAAAAGGGGAAGAGGATTTGCCCACTCATATATAAAATTTGCCCATATGAAACCAAGTATACAGCAGAGTAATAATATAGAAAATTATTAATTGAATAGAATATTTCTTTACAGGAGAATTTGGCAGTGTACACCAAAACCCATAAAATTTCCACAAGTCTTCTAATCTCGTTATTGGGATTACACCTAAGCCCCAGTCTTAAGGATATAAAGATGTAATCGTAGTCCCTAGCAATAAAGACAGCTAATAACATTCTCTGAACAGTCTCCAGCAATATAAGTTTAGTAGGATTTAAAATAGACACAAAAAAGCATAAAAATAAAAAGAGCCAACATTGGAACGTGAAAAGAACTAATAATTTTAAAAGTGAAATTATATGTGACAAAAACCAGAGACAAGATACACAAGGATTGTGTGTAGTATTTCACATATATCAATGATACTCACAAAATTTGCATTTTGCAAAAAAAATCAAAACTATATGCTACTTTATATTGGAAAAATTTAAATGGTAGAAATATTGAGGGGATCCAATTATAGATCTTACTAGGAAAACAAGTCAAAGATACCAAAAAAGGTATGGTCAATCCCTAAGGTACATACAACCATAGATATGTGGGAGAGGTCTTAGAGAGAGACTGGTTCTGCTTTTCCTCACTGCCTCTTGTGTTCCCTTGCATTGTTGCTGAAGTCTAAAACCCAGCCGGAAAAGCAAGCACTCCTAAGTCTAAAGGATGAGATATCTTAAGAGTGCAACTATCTGGCCTTAGGGCCATTAAAACCATAAATAATCAAAACAAAGACCACTGGGCTGGGGCTCAGTGGAGCATTTGCCTGTGCTCAACTGTCAGGATCTGAAAAACAACAATAAAAACATTAACAACAACACATTGTAAAAAGTCAGAAGACATTTTAAAGATAAGGTCAAGAGATTTAAAATAAAGATCATGAAGACAAGATGCATTTATAAAAGGTCACCTCTGGGGCAGAAGGAAGGGAAGAAATTCGAGAAGTAAAATAGTCAGTATGCCCTGTCTTTCTGCTGGAGGTGGGCTCTACAAGTTCCCTTCCCCCAATGTAGGGCATTTCATCTAAGGTCCCTCTCTTTGAGTCCTGAGAGTCTCTCACCTCCAGGGTCTCTGGTACATTCTGGAGGGTCCTCTCAAACTCCTACCTCCCAAGGTTGCATGTTTCCCTTCTTTCTGCTGGCCCTCGGGGATTTCAACCCTTTTACCCACCCAATACCTGATCATGTTTCCCTCTCCTTCCCCCCCACATTCCTTCTCCCTCCCAGGTCCCTTCCTCCCCCACCCCCCTGTGGTTGGTTTCTTCTCCCTTCCAAGTGGGACTGAGGCATCCTCACTTGGGCCCTTCAGCTTGTTGACCTTTTTGAGTTTTGTGGGCTATATCTTGAGTATTTGGCTTTTTTTTTTTTTTGTGGCTAATATTCACTTATTAGTGAGTACATACCATGCATGTCCTTTTGGGTCTGAATTACCTCGCTCAGCATGATATTTTCTAGATCCATCCATTTGCCTGCAAAATTCATGATGTACTTGCTCTTAATAGCTGAGTAGTATTCCATTGTGTAAATGAACCACATTTTCTGTATCCATTCTTCTGTCGTGGGACCTCTGGGTTGTTTCCAGCTTCTGGCTATCACAAACAAGGACACTATGCACACAGTGGAACACATGCCCCTGTGGCATGGTGGGGCATCTTTTGGGTATATTCCCAAGAGTGGTATTGCTGGGTCTTCAGGTAGATCTATTTCCAATTTTATGAGGAATCTCCACATTGATTTCCAGAGTGGCTGTACCAGTTTGCAATCCCACCAACAATGGAGGAGTGTTTCCCTTTCTCCACATCCTCACCAACATGTGCTGTCTCCTAAGGTTTTGATCTTAGCCTTGGCTGTCCTAGAACTCCCTGTATAGACCAAGGTGGCCTTGAACTCTGCCCAGCTCTGCCACTCAAATGCCAGGATCAAAGGCACCGTGTCTAGTGTAGGATCTAAAATTTTTTAAAAAGAAAAAAAACTATCACCAGTATATAGAACTAGGATTCTTACAGGGGTGTGAGAACATACTAAACCACAGCAGTCCTCCAAGCTGGGTTGTGAACATGAATACGTTTTGGACACCAAAATCTCCCTAGTAGCCATGTTGCTGATTGTGCTTAGCTGGGTTAACATGGTTTGGCTTGATATGCATTTTCCCAGCAGATCTGGAAACACATGGGGGTGGGGGAGGATCTGCTTCTTAACAGGCTCTTTTTTCAATCCCTTTTTATTTAACCCAGTACAGAGGCCATAGGTTGGGGCCTCCCTCCTCATCAAACCTCTCAGCAAACAGGCTCGTGGATAAACTACATTAAACGTTTCTAATACTTTCTGCTGGTCCTGGAAGCTCATATCTGAAATGGCAGCACTTAAGAGGCTGAGGCTAGAGGGTTACTATGAGTTTGGGGCCAGCCTGGGATATCTAAGGTGTTCTAGGATAGCCTGAGTCACAGCATGTATTAAAAGAAACACAGATAAAACCTCCTCTCTTAGGGACACAGTGTTCTCCAAACTTCCTGCTCTGCCACACCCTGGACAGGCTTCAGCAGCTCCAGAGGGGCAGATGAGGGGTTGACAAGAGCTCTAGGGTGGGACTTGCTGGGACATTACTGGTAACCTATGGATATCTGGAAAGCCCTCTTGTCTGGCTGAATGAGGTTAAGCACTGGGAGTTCCCGTGAGGAGGTCTTCTCATGAAAGGGCTGGTGTCTTGGACTAGGACTCCACTTCCTTGAGCTTTCCTTTATTCCAGAGCAGCATCAGGGATGGCAGCCGTACTTGGTTTCTGCTTCACCAGAATATCACACGTCTTGAGCTGAATTATATTCCCCAAAGTTCATGTATTGAAGCCCCCAGCTGTGGCATCCTGAGGCACTTTTCTTTTCCTCCCTAGAGACAGATGTGCTGTCCCTTTCTCAAGCCTCCATTCAACAGAAGGACATAAGAAGACAGGTCAGTTCCGCTGTTAGACACTGTCATTGCCGAGGATGGGAAAATGTCTCTGGAAAGGACAAAGTGCCCTGTGCCAAATTAGGTTTGATTCCAGGCTTCAGGGTGGCAGGCAGAGCTGTGCCCTGGTGCCAGGGTCCTCTCAGCCCACATCAAGACACCCAGATTGGCTGTCAGCAATTGCTCCACTCACTCTAAAAACAGCTCTGGACTGAGCACAGGTCTCAGCTTGTTCTTTTGATGACAGTACAAAAGAAAAACACTGTGGCTGTCAAAACTGGCTGCAAACATCAAATTAGAACTTCTCACGTTATTATCCACATGAGCATCATCTGTGGTTCTCACAGGGGCGAAACCTCGATGCTGTGTCCCGAGACCTCTGTCTTTCTCATGCCAAGGCCCCTTCTGACAGGACACAGGGTTCACAAGAGTGACTTCCACATGTAGTAAGGGACAGGCAGAGGGAGAGGACAGAAAGGATGATGTGCCCAACACTTACGAACACTGTCTCATTTAATTTTCCTAGGAGGTCTTCAGGGCACATTCCAGTGTTGTCATTTTGTAAAAGAAATCGAGGGTCAGAGAAATGGTGTGGCTCTCCTAGGTCACTTAGCTAGGAAAAGGTGGGATGGATATTGAAAGCCAAGTCTTCAGGGTCTGTGGAGAAAGGGAAACTGCCAGGTGTACAGCAGACATGATGTAGGTTGTAGTCCATCAGAAAGCACACATCCCAGCTAAATAGTCTTTCTTATTTTATGGAATGCATTGTACAGGACAAAAGGAATACTAGCTATTAAGTCTTTAATCTGTAAGCATCACTTCCTCCAAATATATTTCCCTGGTATTTTCTTTACTAAGCACAAGTCCTTTGTATTGTCTTAATTGTATATAGAGTGTGTAACACTATTATCTGGATATTGTATCAAAAATACCTCCATGGTAAAAAAAATCTCTTTTAAGTGTCAACTTTACATAAGTCTCCACCTCATACTGAATCAGCTGGAATATCCAAGGCTACAGAAAATGTAGTGTAAACATTTTATAGAAGAACTATGATTTGATATCAGTCCTGTTTATAACTGTGCAGTTTTGTGTCATTGTCAATTCTTAACAATGTTTACTTTATGAAACCCCACAATTTGGAGGAAATAGAAATTCTGTTGTAAATGTGAATACAAATGAATCGTGTGGCTTTCTGATTAACTGGCTCACTAAGACCCTAACTCTCGCAGAAACACATCAACACAGAAAGCTAACCCTCACCAATACGTCCTTCTGTCATCTGCTGCCCCCTACTGGAACAAAAGGATAAAGCAGACAGTGTGGTCCAGAATTCCCACCGACACCAACAGCAGGGAAGGCAGCTGGCTCTGGAGTGGTCCTAGCGATATGATTAAAAACGTGCCAAGTTACAGAGGAATCAAGATACAGACTTTCTGATTCGGAAAAGAAAGTTAAAACAAAATGTACTAGTCAAGGCGGTATAACACGGAAGGCGTCAATGGACGTTTCTTCATCTATTAGTTTTCATTTGATGTCACTGTGACGATGCTCATTCTACAAAACAAACAAACAAACAAAAATACAGTGTACTGATTCAATCCCAATAGAAATTCTGACATTCTTCACAGAAATAAAAGAAAAAAATCTAAAATTAGTATGGAACAACAACAACAAAAAAAACTATTAAGACTCCTTTCTCTTGAAAATGAAGTGTATGTGGGGGGGAGGGCTTGGGGGAGTCCTCAGTTTACCTTGTTTTCCACAGGCACAAATGTGAATGAGAAAACCTCATTGTGATTTACAATGGAGACACTGGAGACAACCTGGGACTCATTTACCTTCCTTAGGAAAGAATCAGTTAAACTGTCTCACAATGACATCTGCACATCCCTGTTTTGTGGCTTTCGGTAAATTGTAAAACTGTCACAGCAGGTGGAAAAAATAGTCTCTCTCTCTCCCTTTCTCTCTTCTCCTCCCTCTGCCCCCCCCACCTCCATTAAGCATAGAAAGGATATTTGGAAATTACTTTGAGTTAATGTCCCTTTTCTTCTCATGTGCATGCCTGCGTTAAGACTATTATTTCATGTTTTAAGCTGAAATCCTGGGAATCAGGGAGGTCTTCTTGCCAGTGGTCTTGTCCAAATGCAGCATGGGTTATAGAGGCATTGGTGCTAACCAGCCATAGCATCCAAAAAGGCTAACTCTGAAAGTTCTTTCTCTTGAGGTTCATCTGATTAAGTTCTGAGCAATCCTATTTTAAAGGTTCTTGGGACACAGGACTGTGTTCAGTGTCTGACAAGGTTTCCAAGCCAGATGAGGGCACCTGAGAACTAGACCTGGCACTATAACATCTGTGCACGATTCCTTATTGTCTCCAGCATAGTAAAGAGTGGCATGGGGTGCAGGCTGCCCCCTAGATTAGGAGATCTCTTTTAAAAGGAGAATAGGGTGTTCAGAAACATGCAGAGATTAGTGCTTCAGAACCTTTGAGCCCATTTTGCAGGCTAGAATGTCAAGAAATCCTTTGCCTCAATTGATATTTGCCCCAATGGATACTGTGTCAATATCCATCTTAGGTTACATTCCTTCTTGGTCAGAGTACACTTCTTATTAGTCATGTTATATGAGACCCTAATATTGAGAAAAACAGAATAAATTTTAGATAACCCAGGTCTCTTCAAAGAAAATCTAGATTGTGCCCATGTGAGACCATCAGATGCCCTTGGCACCATCAATCCTGTCTTTTCCAAGAGGGCACTAGAAGGAATTATGTTCTAGCCCTCTCCCTGAGGTTGACTAGGGCAAGCCTTTCCTAATGTCCACCCTACTTGGAGAACGCATACGTCTCTGGCCCTCGCTTTCCTACTGTCCTTCTGTTTCTGTAGCAGGGATGAGGGAACTCTTCCGGGGTGGCTTGTTCCTTCCTTTTGCTTGCCTGCAGGAGACTAAATGGCAACCGCAAACAAAGCAGCCTATGTATTAACTTATTTTATGTTTTCTCTTTAGTTGCATCTGTTGGTGATTGCCGTAGAGACAGTGTTTTCCAGTTGAGACGGGTTTGTCTCAGAATCTACCTTTAAGAAATAGGTATCACAAGTGCCCTGATATATAATAAAGTCTCCAAGGATGTTACCTAGTTACCATACTAAGTAAATTGTTTTTAATTAGCCTATAGTCTTGTCACAGACATTAATTTAGAATAAAATTTTTATTATATATTTTTCTTATACCATTTTTTTGCCAAAATATATTGTTGCTTAGAATCTTGTTTTCTATTAATTTTTAATTTCTTTTGACTTATTTCAGGATTTTTTTCCTAAATTACATTTTGAAGCCAGCATGGTGGTCTACTCAAGAGGCAGAAGCAGGTGGAGCTCTGTGAATCAAAACCAGCCTGATCTAGATCACGAATTCCAGGCCAGCCAGGGCTATGTAGAGTAATCTTGTCTTGAAAATAAAATAAATTACATTTTGAAAAGGAATTTCAGACCGATTTCCCTTATGAACATTGATGCAAGAATATTCAATAAAATACTCACAAACAGAATACAAAAAACATCAAAAGCATCATCCACCATGATAGAGTAGGCTGCATCCCAGAAATGCAAAGATGATTCAATATATAAAAATCTATCAACATAATACACTATATAAACAAACTGAAAGAAAAAACCCACATGATTATCTCATTAGATGCTGGAAAAGCTTTTGACAAAATCTAACACCCCTTCATGATAAAAGTGTTGGAGAGATCAGAAATAAAAGGTACGTACCTAAATATAATCACAGCAATATACAGCAAGGCAATAGTCAACGTCAAAATAAATGGAGAGAAACTTAAAAACAATTCCACTAAAATCAGGAACAAGACAAAGCTGTCCACTCTCTCCATATCTATTCAACATAGTACTTGAGCAAGTCCAATAAGACAAAATCCTACCAGAGAACTCCTATAGCTGAGACAAAATTAACTCAAAGAAATCAGTATCCATCCTTTATACAAATGATAAAGAGGCTGAAAAAGAAATTAGGGAAACAACACCCTTCACAATAGCCACAAATAATATAAAATACCTTGATGTGATTCTAACCAAGCAAGTGAAAGACCTCTGTGATAAGAACTTCAAATCTTTGAAGAATGAAATTGAGGAAGATGGAAAAATCTCCCATACTCATGGATCTGTAGGATTAACAAACTAAAAATATCCATCCTAGCAAAAGCAATCTACAGATTCAATACAGTTCACATCATAACTCCAACACAATTCCTAACAGACCTTGATAGAACAAGACTCAACTTCATAATGGAAAAACAAAAACTCAGGATCGCTTAAATAATCCTGTACAATTTCACATCTGACAGAGGGCTGATATCTAAAATACATAAGTTACTCAAGAAACTAGACACCAATAAACAAATCAAATAATCCAATTTTTAAAATGGGGTACAGATTTAAACAGAGAATTTTCAGAGGAATCTCTAATGGCCAAGAAGCACTTAAAGAAATGTTCAACATCCTTAGTCATCAGGAAAATGCAAATCAAAACGACTGTGAAATTCCAGCTTACACCATGGCTAAGATCAAAACCTAAAGCGACAGCTCATGCTGTCAAGGATGTGGAGCAAGGGGGAATACACCTCCATTGCGGGTGGGAGTGCGAACTTGTACAATCACTTTGGAAATCAACTTGGAGGGTTCTCAGAAAATTGAGACTAGTTCTACCTCAGCTATAGCACATCTGGGATGTACCCAAAAGATCCTACCACAAGGGCACTTGCTCCACTGTGTTCATAGCAGCTTTATTTATAATAGCCAGAAACTGGAAACAACCCAGATATCCCTCAACACAGGAATGGACAAAGGAACCGTGGTTCATTTACACAATGGAATACTACTCAACTATTAATAACAATGGCAAAATGAAGTTTGCAGGCAGGTAAATGGAACTAGAAAATATCATCCCAAGTAAGGTAATCCAGACCCAGAAAGACAAGTATGGTATGTACTCATGCTGGGGACAGCAAACCATGACAGGGACTGCCAGCAGTAGGCAGGGATGGAGACATCTCAGAAGCCCATGGCAGCTTCTTGTAAAAAAGGATGGCATATGGGACCCTGAGAAGCAGGAGACACATCCCTCCAGGGGACCCGCCATCTCAAATAAGGGACTTCCTGCAGTAGGCTGGGATGGAGACATCTCAGTAGCCCACAGAAGCTCTTTGTAAAAAACAGTTGTTCCCATTTCTCCTAACCTTAGCTCTGGACAATGGCTGTATAGATTTCATTTGTGTGTGACTGTTTTTCAGTTGGCCCAGGTGTGCATAATTATTCTATTATATCAGACTTTCCTACTTCTTTCTTCTGCTCTGGTGAATTCTGTGAAACTGGAGGTTCCTTGATGTAATGATTCTCAAACAATTAAAAATTGAGGCATAGGAGCACAGCACAGCACAGTCTTAATGGCCCAGGTGCAGGCTGTGTGTTCTCATCTTGGAAACAATGCAATAACTCCACAATGGTAGTTCCAGATTGATGCTTGACTTGCAAAGAAAGTTTGAAGAAATTATTAGAAAATGAATTAGAGCCAACATTGGGACCCTGAGAAAGGAAAAAAAAAACTATTAAAATTATGAAATAAGTTTTGCACAACATTTAAGAGTGGTTCCTGAATAAGAAAGTCTAGAATACAAAAAATCTTATACTAGTAAAACTAAGTCAAAACACTGGGACTCTTAGGAGAGCCATTGTGTGCAATATGCAGAAGCAGAAAGCTAGCGGAACTACTGAGTTAAGGGTTAACTTGACTCTTTCTGGCCACTGCCTGGCAGCTTTGCCCATGTCATTTATCATTAGAACTTCACAAGAAAATGCAAGTAGCTGACCTCAGAGCTCTGAGCTCTGAAGTATAATAAGTTAAAGTTTAAATAATGGTAAGTTTGCAATTATTATTATTTTGGCCACAGGCCTGGGAATAGGGAAAACGTAAAACTTTGGGGAACAATTGTAATTCTTAATTATTTGTGGAATGTGGTTATTCTTTTGAATTTGACTTGGCAACGGTTATACAATGTCTTTTTTTTTCTACCTGCTTTTGGAGAGTCAATAAAAGACTGGGGCAAGAAAAAGGCGAGAGAGCGAGTAAGAGAGCATGTCGAGCGAGCATGTAGAGAGCGCGTTGTGAGCATGTGAAGATCGAGTAGAGAGCATGAGAAGAGCATGTGAAGAACGAGTGAGGAGAGAATGTGAGGTGTACATGGAGAGTTGTGTGTGAGTGGAAGGAGAGAGCATGCGGTGTGTGTGAGGTGTGTGTGTGGG
>JADRCH010000156.1:2506366-2541083 GCA_019843965.1 Rhynchomys soricoides | reverse complement strand
GAGAGAGAGAGAGAGAGAGAGAGAGAGAGAGAGAGAGAGAATCTTTAAGCCTAGAAAATTGCCTGTCTATGTACTCACTGATAAGTGGATATTAGCCCAAAAGGTCGGAATACCCAAGATTCAATTCACAGACCATATGAAGCCCAAGAAAGAAGACCAAAATGTGGATACTTCAGTGCTTCTTAGAAAGGGGAACAAAATACAGGAGGAAATATGGAGACCATGTGTGGAGCAGAGACAGAAGGAAAGGCCATCCAGAGACTGCCCCACCTGTGGATCCATCCCATATACAGTAGCCAAACCTGGATGCTACTGTGGATGCCAGGAAGTGCTTGCTTATGGAAGCCTAATATGGCTGTCTCCTGAGAGGCTCTGCCAGAGCTTGACAAATACAGAGGTGGATGCTTGCAGCCAACCATTAGACTGAGCATGGGGTCCCCGATGGAGGAGTTGGAGAAGGGACTGAAGGAGCAGAGGGGGTTTGCAGCCCCATGGAGGAAGCAACAATGTCAACTGGCCAGATCCCCACCCCCACCCCCCTGGAGCTCCTGGGGACTGGGCCACCAAACAAAGAATACACATGTAGGGACCCATGGTGCTGACCACATATGTGGCAGAGGAGGGTCTTGTTGGCCATCAGTGGGAGGAGAGGCCCTTGGGCCTGAGGGTGTTTGATGTCCCAGTGTAGGGGATTGCCAGGGAGTGGGTGGGTGGGTGGGGGAGCACTCTCATAGAGGCAGAGGGAGGGGGGATGGGATAAGGGGTTTCCAAAGGGGAGACCTGGAAAGAGAAAAACATTTGGAATGTAAATAAAATACCCAATAAAAACAACAAAAAACAAATTTTACCATGAAGTAAAAACACACACAAAAAAGAAAAATTGCTAGCTTGTACCTGAAATGTAGTCTGTATATATTTATTATGCACCTTCCAGATATCCCTGCTTCCTAGGACAATGGAAACTCCCAGGAGTCTGTAAGGGTGACCCTAGCTAAGACTCCTAGCAATGGAGGAGCTGAAGCCTGAACTGGCCATCTGTGACCAGATAAGACTTCCATCCAAAGGAGGGACTGGGACACCAACCCAGCCACAAAACAGACTCACAATTTGTCCTGCCAACAAGATGTGCAAGGGTAAATGATGGACTAGATTGAGGGAATTGCCAACTAAAGACTGGTCCAGCCATGAGAGGAAGCCCAGCCCAGACACTATTAATGATGTTCTGCTATATTTGCAAACAGGAACCTACCATAAATGTGATAAGAGAGGCTTTACCCAGCAACAGACAGAAACAGATTCAGAAACTCACAGCCAAACATTAAGTGGAGTTTGGGGAATCCTGTAGAGGAGGGGGAGGAAGGATTGAAAGAGCCAGAGCGGTCAAGGACATCACAAGAAAACCTACAGAGGTGGAGCATAGAGTCAAGGGTTTTGTCCTTTCGACAGCGTCTTTTGCCTTAGAGCAGCTTTTCAATTTCATGAAGTCCCGTTTATTAATTGTTGATCTAATGCCTGAGCTGTTGGTGTTCCCTTCAGGAAGTTATCTCCTGTGTCAGTGTGTTCCAAGTTTTTCCCACTTTCTTCTATCAGGTTCAGTGTATCTGGTTTTATGTTGAGGTCTTTGGTCTACTTGGACTTGAGTTTTATACAGAGTGATAGATACTGATCTATTTGTATTCTTATATATGCTGACATCCAGTTAGATTAGCAACATTTCTTGAAGATGCTTTTTTTCTCTATTGTATAGTTTTGGCTTCTAGGTCAAAAATTTTTACTAACCACAATTTACAGTGAAGACCTAAGAAGTAATGTTGATTTGCCACATAACAATTTTACAATGGGTAGATCCAAATATATGTTGTTCTTTTTTATAGACTTTAAGAAGCTTAAGTAAACATTTAGATGCCGTCCTGAGACAATGGCTATGAGAGCTATTTTAGCCTTAGAACATGACTGCTATGGTCTCATGGAAGGGCAAGTAGAATGAAGCCACTGTTAACTCTCAGCTAGAATTTATCTCACCATGAAGGGATAAGGAGTTAACCGTAACAAGCCCCAACTGCAGTTTTAGGGGCTCCCAACACTCCCACAGAGAACCCCCACACTTGCGAGAGCAGACCCAGGCTATGACCTGTCATGACACATAGCCAGTTCCAAGAAGAAACAATGCACATTATGAAATTTATTCCTCAACATATTGAGCTGTCCATCTAACCGTTTTGATATGAGCCACATATAGATGACCCAACTGTCCTGGCTAGTTTTATATCAACTTGACACAAACTGGTCATTTAAGAGGGAGCCTCTACTGAGAAAATGCCTCCATAAGATTAGGCTTCAGACAAGCCTGTAGGGCATTTTCTTGGTTAGTGATTAATATGGAAGTACCCAGGCTCCTGGGTTCTAGAAGAAAGCAGGCTAAAAAGCCATGAGGAACAAACCAGCAAGCAGCAGTCCTCCACAGCCTCTGCATCAGCTCCTACCTCCAGGTTCCTGCCCTCACTGTGTTTGATGAACTGTTTTTTGGAACTGTGAGTTAAATACTCCCTCTTCCCTGCAAGTTGCTTTTGGTCACGGTGCTTCATCACAGCAACAGTATCCTTAACTAAGACACCGCCCAATGGAACCTAAACTTTTCCTGTTGGTTAATACAGTTTTTGGAGTTTGAACAAGAACTTCACCTGGGAATTCCCAGAGATAATTCTAACTCAATCCACCCCCTCTACTGTAAGCTACTCTGCCCACAACTGGGCCCGGACTGCATGGAGCTGTACTTGGGATCCTAGGTAGAGCCCTCTACAGCTGGTCCCCTTCACCAGCACCTGTTCACTTATCAGCCACTTCACCTACTTTGACAATCTCTGACAGGACAGCTTGGAGTCTGAGCCAGAACTTTAGGTAGGGACTCCCAAAGCCAGATCATCTCTGCGACTGTGTACCACCAGACCCAATGCTGGGTCCTAGGAGAGCATGAGACTGACCCAGAACCCCGGTTAGAAACACCCAAAGCCAGTCCCTTTTCCTACCTGTACAACCACAGACCACCATGTGGATCTGGTGCCACTTGAAGTCTGAACCCCAAGCCCCACAGTAGCCCCAACATTGAAACCAAGCATCATTTGGTCGACCCACAACCTGACAAACACCCACCCAACAAAGGTGAGATATGATATCTGTACCAAGAAACACCATAACAACCTACCTCCAGATGCCTAGATCCTATCACAAAAATACAAACAACATGGAAGCTGGGGCCAATGGTAGTTTGGAGCAGTTCGGTCCATGGTGACAAGAATGTATGCACAAGACAGCAGAGCAGAAAGCAGAGGGCAGCCATAACTATGACTGAGGCTAGAAGTTACGTTTTACCAGCCAAGGCCTATCTTCAGGTAGGTTACAGCTACCTAATTCAGACCAGGTATTCAAACACATGAGCCTATGAGGACACATCATATGTATGACATCATGTTTGCCATTGAAATAGTACATCCCATGATGCTCTATAAGGAGACTTTATCCCCTCTCACAAGGGACTGAAATTCTCAGAAAATGAAGTAAAATAAACCCTCCCACCCTGTATTAGGCAGAGTTCTACAGAGTAGAATCAGTAGAGAATATGTTACAAAAGGAATTTACTTGATTGGCTTAGATGACACAGGGATAGTCCAACAATGGCTATATGCAAGCTGGGGGCAAAAATCCTATGCACCTCTTTTCCTCCAAGAGTCTCTAAATCAAAGTAGAGGTCAGGTCCCCCAATGTGTGTGTTTTAAGTTTCTAGTTATTTATATACAATCATTTACTCAAAACTAAGTATATAAATTGGTAGTGGATCCCCAAGGGTTACTGGATAGAAATCCAGGTTTACCATACTACAGTGCCGATGGTTTCCGTCCTACATTGCATCACTGACCTGGGTTCTCAGCAGGTGACTAAGCAAGCCAGGTATAGTGGTCCATGTCTGTATTTGAGGAGACTCAGGCAGCAGACTGAAACTTCAACTCAGGTAATGGGCCCAGCTTTCAATTGGACTATCCAGGTGTCGAAGTACCCCAATGGAGCAACTTGGAAAGATTTACATGGGTACATGAAACATATGAGAGCAAGACAACACCTTTCCTCTGCTGGGATCACAATATGGAGACCTTTGATAGGACCACTGATAACTAGCTCTGTTTTGAAACCTGTCAATACAACTGAGACTTCCATGATGCAAAAAGAGCTTTCCGACAGCAACAGACTACAGGCAACTTGACTCATGCTTGAGTGGTTACTAAACTAACATAATTAGGCTAATCTGTGTGTTGGAGGGGGAAGGTTAAACACTTGTGACATAAAAGGGTAATTCTACTTGTTTTTACTAAAACTCACTGCAAATCTCTGCCAGCATGATTACTGCTTGCTGGGAGACTTACCCACAAGCAAAACTGAAGGCTGGCTCAACAAATTTAAGACAGTACAGGACTCTGTCGTGGACAATTACAAGGGGTTTGGGGTAGACTAAATGCAAAATGCTAGACAGTATTAGCAACCTGAAAGCTTGGCTAAAGGCAGCTCTGAGGTCTTGTAAAGCCAGCATTTAAGATACTCTACCCAACTGAGATTTTAATTTATTTTTACCAACGACCTAAAGACTCTCCTCTCCAATCAAATGCTTTATAGATTCCATGAGAGCAGACCGCTGTACCGAGTTGTTTGTGGTAACTGTACATTCTCCTGAGCTGCTTTTACCATATGAAGAATAGTCCCAAACTAAGTGGTTTTGCACAGGGGATATAATTCTTATCAAGAAAGACCCATGGACGAATCTCTATAAAACTGTTGTAACACTATACATGCAAATATTGGGAATATTTATCTTTGAATAGAATTTTGAAATTGTGTTTTTCCCCCTTGACTTTTCTAGGCTTTCAAGACAGTCCTGTTAGTTTTGGTTTGGAGAAAAACTTAAGAACGAGATGTGATGGCACATGCCTGTCATCCTATATTTAAGAAGCAGAGATAGATTACAAGTTTGAGGCCAGTTTGGCTAGAGAGGAAAATCCAGTCTTTAAAAATTAAAATATTTCAATAAAATACTATATACTTCCATAACTGTGAAAAGTTTAATATCAAAATAAAAAATATTAGACATCAAAATAATTTCCCCATCCACTTTGAAGTGGAAAATGATGTCCCCACCTTTTCTCAAGTTCAAGATATGAAAAGAAATTTAGATGAGAACACCAATAACAGATTTCACAAATACCTTGTACAACAATCTGTAATGCTTTATTAGAATTAGCGATCCAAGACATTGCACCTTTCAAGTCTGTGACTGAATTTAATGATGTTCAACAGTGGTTTTATTATGCTAATTCTTGATAATATTTAACAGTGAATTCAATTACTTCACATTAATGTTTGCCAATACATTATTAACAATTCTTAAATATTTTAAATCAACCAACCTAGATGTACACAAGGCTTACTCTCAGCTCTTCTGAGGGGACATGAGGACCGAAAGAAACCTAGGCCCTGAGTCCCAGTGTCTAGCCCACAACTACTATGTTATCACTGGTGAACTCATAGGTGGGCACTTCCAGGTTGAGAGGTGCAGGGCCCTTCCTGATCCTGCCAGAGGCATCATAGTGTGACCCATGGCAGGGGCAATAATAGCCACCAAAATCTCCTGCATTTGCAATGGGTACACAACCAAGATGAGTACAGACACCTATCAGGATAATCCATTCAGGTTTCTTCACGCGATCTAAATCATGCTGTGGGTCCCTTAACTGGGACACTTCAACTGCAGCTTCCTGGTCAATCTCCTTCTTGGTTCTATGGCGCACAAACAGAGGTTTGCCTCTCCATTTAAAAGCCATGTTCTTCCCTTCTGGAATATCAGACAACTTGATCTCGATCTTCGACATGGCCAGTACATCAGCAGAAGCACTCATGCTGGAAACAAACTGGGAGACCACATTTTTGGCCGCATATGCAACACCCACAGTAGTAGTTGCAGTTACCAAGTAAGAGAAGCCTTTTCTAGCCTCGCTGCTCTCTTTAGAAGATTTTGTGCTATCTAGAACTTCAGCTCGACGATAGTCAGAGAAGTCGGGCACCTTGATATCTGTATGGGAATAACGAACAGAAGCAGGAACTGCAAGACAAACAGGTAAAAAAAAAAAAACCAACACACAATTAAAAGTATGTCCTGAAAGGGGTACACATCAGCAAAGACTTTTGAGTTATAATGGCAAATAACACAATAAACAGATATTTAAGTTTAAAAAAAACCAACAATTGCTTAGACTATCCAAGTACACTAATTAAACTTACAAGTCCACCTTACAAGTTGCTGTGTGACCGACCAACTTAAGGCAAAGGCCTAGCCTTGTATCTCTGCTATGTGCTTTCTGCAAAAATTACTAGCTAAAGTTCATAACATACTAGTTACAAGACAGTAAGCCTCCCGTGATTTGTTGGTATACTTTATAGAAAACTTAAGGATTGTTAATTTTAAATTCCAGGGCATAAATTGATATTACTTTATCTTCAGAGAAAGCCTCTAGTGTCAGAGAATAACAACTCTCAGAATAGACAACAGCACTCAATAAAATCTGCAAAGTAATTATTAAATTTAATAAGAAAAAAAGGAGGTGATTTTCATATATCTCCCCCGCTAGTAGAATAACAATGCCTATAAAAAAAAAAATCTTTCTTTTTTATACTGTGGACTCTTTGAGTGGGGCACTTTTCCTGGAGGTCACAAAATAGACCAAATGCTTGTGACAAATGAAAAAACATTTAAGAATATTTACTGCTTACATATACTATGAAAGCAGAAGTGGCATGTCCTCTCTCTCATGCCATTTGTAAATATCTGACAAAAAGAATGAACTTACTGGCATGATTCTTTAACTATGTTTAGAAAGTAAATTTCCTCACAAAATAATAGATATGACGATTATATATGTGACAATAGGTACCCTTGCAAAATATATGTTTTAGGAACTACCACGGCATTTACTTTTTTAGGGGGAAAAAAAGGATATTAAAAACTTTTATTTTCAGAAAAATAAATCTTTTCAAAACAAAGATCTACTCATAACACACAATGCCACCAAAAGTGACAGTGCTACCTTGTTCTTCAAAGGTCTCATCCTAAGAGACCTCAATACCTAAAAAAAGTAGGTAAATATTAGTATTTCACCTACTTTTTACATGACTTCAAAGTGAGTAACTTTATGGAAGTCACAAATTCAAACAAGAATGAAAACTATCAAAATTACTTTTCTGACAACCCTATCATTTTGGGGGAAGAACTGAGACATGGCAACCTATGAGTCACAATTAGGACTTTGTAGACTCATATGACATTAATTATGAATTAATCTACCCAATATCAATTTGATGGTGTAAACTGGTATTTGGAATCAAGAAAGAATTATTTCCCCAGGAATTACACTAAAAAAAGTGTCGCCTACGTACAACAGAAAGAAGCCAACTTCACAGTTGTACGTTCAACAGTACCCACCTCCTAACAAGACAAGGTAACTAAAAACACAACACAGAATGACTCGTTCTCAAGAATTTAGGTGACAAAAGAAAGCCAGTTACCAACCGTTCTCTGTACAGCAAGTTACACATCACAATTAGCAACCAAGGAACCTTTAGGAAATTGTTGCAAAAGTCATTTTCTATGTAATTTGCACAAGTTATATTAAGCACAGATGCTTAATTTAATTCCAACATGAGGTATGGTCAGTTATTGAAATATCACCTCAAAATAAAGGAAATCTAAGGCACACATACTTTTGTAGTTGTAGAGCCAAGGTACCTAGAAATGTGCATCAAAGAGATGCTCCCATAATGCAGACTTTCCCTCCACACATTTCCAATCCAAAGCCACCCACTTTGTCAATACCTCTTTCCATAATCACCCAGACGGATTTTAATGTGCAATTAAACTACAATGTAAAGTGTGTTTTCAGAAAAGGTTTTGGCTTTTTCTACATGGTCTGGTTTGGACAATGCTTTCATGAAGCAGGCACACCACCAATTTTTATTAGAAACCTTTCAGCTATCTGACAAACTCAGGCAATGCTTTTCACCTCTGCAATTTTCTCCTCCCTCACTTCTCACCTACTGATCCCCTAGCCCAGACAAACTTAAAACATACTGATCCCCTAGCTCAGACAAACTTAGAACATACTGATCCCCTAGCCCAGACAGACTTAGAACAAACTGATCCCCTAGCCCAGACAGACATAGGACAAGATAGGTTATTACACTTCTGTCCTGAAAAGTTTTCAAAGACCCACTAATGCTCCTTCACATTCACTCAGAAAAAAGATCTTGAATCAAATGCATACACAATCTGATACTGGGAGACAAAACTTAAGGAGCTATTCTACCCCTTAAAATCAAGGCCAGGAGATTCAACAATAGAATGGAAAGTGTCAACATGCTATAATGACATGAAAATATCAGCAAAAGTAAAATTTTTAATCTGACCTGAAATTAAAGTTAAAAGCTAAAATGCAGATATACAGCAAACCCAGTGGGGATCATTAAAAATCTGCAGGAAAAGCTAACCAAGGTGGCTCTGGGAGGAGAGAGTCAGGAAGATCATGAGTTTGAGGACAGCCTAGGATACATAGTGAGCCCCTGCTTCAAAGAGACAGACAGACAGACAAAGGCAGAATGAGAATGAATGCAGAGTGAAAAACTGCCCAAGAAGGCAATCTAATTAACATGTAGAAAGGTCACAAACTCAACACCACTGAACAGTCCCAAGTAGGTAATACATTGAACGATGGTTACCTTGTTACTTTGTTTGGTATAGAGAAGAAAGCTGTATGAATACGAACTTCATTCTTTTAAAGTCAATGATATTTCTAAATTCAATTGTCTGTGTGAATTTGAAATCAAAGTTTATTCTACTTGGTAAAGTGAAGATTTAACTATAGGAGCAGAAACCAAAGAACCCAGTGCAGCTTCTCATATTTCAGGAGACACCAGAAAGCTTTCTAGATTTTTTAATCACAAGGGCATGTGAAGCACAGACTTAAATAAACTAAGAAGAGACCATGCTACATAGATTCCCACTGTGGTCTGTTTTCTGTATAAGAGTATCATTTACATCTGCCTCGTCTTCATAACTAAGTAAGATTATGAAAGCCCTAGAGCCAGGTATCTGAAACCACTGCTGACAGTGGAACTGACCTCAGAGCTGTTTTTGTGTTTAATAGGGATGAGGCTGCTGAGGAGTTATGATACTGAAAAGCGGCAGTACCAGTACACTGACAACTTCTACATGTTTGATTTTTTTTTTTTTTTTTACAATTTCTATTTTGAACACTTATCGTCTAAACTGTACCAATGGTTTTACAGAGAATTCTCTCAAGTAAGACTCACCACACCGCTACAAAATTGTGATAACGAGGAAACTTGCCCAAGGTCAAATTCCTGTAACAATATCTCCGACTAATAGCCGTGATAGAGGGTGATCTGGTTAAACAAGGAAGTCAAGTGTAGCCTGAGGAGAGAACCCAGAATGAAGTACAGACCGGCGGGATGCGGCTACTCGAGCATCCCAGCCGCATCCGGTCACCGTGAGCCCGCCTGCTCCGGGAGGCGCTCGGCCTGCAAAGGTCGCTGCGGCCGGTCCATCACATCCCAGCACACAGCCCTCCGCCGCTGCCCGGGACCTGGAGCCGCAGGGAACGAGATCGGGGCACCCCCGAAGCCTGCTCACCATTCAGGCCCACGGTGGCCACCAAAGTCCGGGTCGCGGCCTGGCCACTCAGCGACTCACGGCACAGGAAGGGTCGCTTCGCGTCCAGAACAGGTGGTTCCGAGGAGGCGGACACCGCGCCTTGCAGCAGGGGCCGCAGCGCTCCCGCCACCCCGCGGGACGTGGCCGATAGGACGGGCGCGAACGGGCCCGAGCGGGCAGCGACCGACAACATGGCGACAGCTGCTCCAACCACCTAGTCGGTCACAGGGACGACCTTCCGTTCGAACGAAGGCCCGAAGAGGAGCGGGAGGCGCAGGACTTGTGACGTCAGCGCGACGCCGGAAAGGGAGTTTTGCAAGGCTAAGCGAATCCGGAGGATCGCCGCGTTGGAGGCGTGGCTACGGGCGCAAGTTGGGCGGTGGACAGGAAAGGGCAGGGCCTGACGCTGACTCTCTGGAGTCTGACCTGGTCGTCCTGTCCCAGGAAAACAGAAGTCTGGAGGAATTTCTTGTGGTCACTACTTTCTAACGCCCATCTCTTAGAATAAATACCAGCCACTTTTTGTCTTTTGCTATGGCGATTTTTATCGTCTCACAACAAAAAAGCCAGAAACTTTTATGCAAAGTTTGACAATAACGGTTGCTTACGATTATTCATCATATACTACGCTTTGGATTTGGTAGTTTCCTTCATTGCTCATTTGTAATTATGATCTTTATGAAATAACACTATTGATACCAGTGTTTTACCAGTGAAGGACCTGGTCCTTAGACCCTTTGCTTAGGCATGAATTGCCAGCAAGCCCTGGAGTATTGCAGTCCCCTGAGTTTTTTCTCTGAACCAGTGGGTTTTCCCAAGTGATATTTTAGGCAGTACAAAAGAAGGGAAACTCTCAATCACTTTCACGTAATGAGAAAACTGCCAGCCTTTTAACTTCTTTCAGTTCTGATTACACCAATAAAATCGGTGTGATGCTAACATTAATCCCTCTTACTCTTGAAAATCTTCACTTTTTGAAGTAGAATAAACCTTGATTTCAAGTTCACACAGACAATTGAGTTTAGAGATATCATTCACTTTAAAAGAATGAACTTCTCATCCTTACAACTTTATACCAAATATTTTTTTTTTATTCTCTTAGGGTTTAAGACCCCAGTAAAAAAATAAAAAATAAGAATTTAAGCAGTGCACACTCGGGCATGATTGTGATATAATGCTTGTATACTACACTCTAGGACCTTGGCTGGTTTCCAAACCTTTGGAATTATAAAACAATGTAGTTGTGTTGTTTTAAGACACTATGTTTGTTATAGTAGCAACGTAAAACCTAACACGGGAGATCTGTGTCCTCGCACAGAGGAATGATTGCGTGTGTCCTTAGCCAGGGAAGACACTTGCTGGCTAGTCTGAGTCCCTTCTTGTCATTGTCACTTCATTTGGTTATGTTCTAACTCTCTGACTGAGGCTTCTGAGCATGGGGCTTTGGGTTGGCACAGTTCTACAATGTTGGATCCACTGTTAAACATAGCAGGATGCAAAAAGGCACCAGCCTCCCTAGTTCCAAAAATAGGAGCTGTAGTGTATATCTGGGGAAATGGGTACTGATGGATGGGAGGGATGTAAGCTAAGGAGAGTGTGCAATTGTTATGTAGCAATTTTCCCCCAGCTGAAACAGCCCATTCTAGAGGGAAGTTAGCTCCTTAGGGTTCCACAAGCTCTAACTTGAAATATTCCATCCCGGATGGAGGTTCTTTAAGACTTAGCAAGCAAACAACTCACAAGCCCTAGTAAATTCCTAAACCTACCTTCTCCAGTATAAAGCAGTAAGGACTAGAGAAGATAGGATACTATTTCTGACCAGCAGAGCTGTCTGCAGCTTGTGCAGAGAGCTAGCTCCAGGACTGCAGCTTTCTTAAGTTAGCATTCAAGCTGCAGTGAGACCTTCAATGAAACAGCTGCCTTTGAGTCATCCATGTCAAGCGGTAAGCTCACTGGTTCACTGGGCTGAATGTTAGTAGAACCTTTGATTTGCTTTATTGGTGACGCTTTATCTGCAGTGAGTAGGCATTTGTCCATGTCTCGCATAACAAATGGATGTTCTCTTGTTGACAACTCAGCAGTAGTACCTATGATCCTGAATGGCATGTTAAGCCAGAGCACACCCTGAAGAACATTCCTCCTTAACTGCTTTATTTTGTTTTTTTCAGTGAATAAATTTACTAAACAATGTTTCTGTCAAATAGTAAAACAATAGCAAATATGATTTCTTTACATCTATCTGGGGGAAATGGGTGTGTTTTAGAAATAAATTTTCACTTAAAACTAAGCAAATAAAAGTCAAATTGAGTAGTATTGCTTTAAGTATCATAACTTGTTTCAAGCTCCAAAAGATGAAAGCAAAGCCTAGACAGATCTGTGTGTGAGTCTTGGCAGTGAGGGGGAGGAGATGGAACGATGGGTACTCATACACACACCACCAAGGCTGGGACGGCCTCCTTTCCCAGTTGGACTTGTATCTTCCAGAGTATCATGAGCGGAAGTGCTCATTGCTGCAGACAATGCCACACTAATAGAGCTCTTACATGTGGAAAATGAGTCTGTGAGACGCTTCATTTTAAAGATGTTAGAATTTTTTCAAAAGTTATATCCTGATTTTTCATCTCTAAAATACTCTGAAACAAACACTAAATCTCTGGAGATTTGAATTCATATTGTGTAAAGATTAACTTCATAACTAAATTGTCAATATTATTGTCTCTAAGGCTACCAGTACACAGCAATGTACATAAGGGCACACACAAAGTCTCCTTTGAAAATTATAGAGCAATGTGAACCTTCTATTTGACAGAGAATTAATTTTTTAAGATCAAACTATAGGAAACTGTCCTTCCTCTTCTGCATTCTTCCTTCTCTTTTTGAAAATACTGATGCTTAGGGCCTTGGTTATAATTTTTTCTTGAACTTCCCATTCCTTAATTTTTTTTTTAAATAAGAGATTTACCTCTTATTTAAAAAATCTTTCAAATTCCACTTTAATATTCTTTTTTCCATTCTTTGATAAGTGCTAAACTACACATGCACACCATGTCATGGTTATGTATGAATAGATGATTTTAACAGATTGGGTGTGAACATATAAGGTGTGAGGTGTTTGTTTTCAGCACATATATATTTATTAGGAAGTAAAAGAAAAGATAAATACCATGAATCAATACAAAATAAAAATATAATAAATTAATATCTATCAGTATATGTGTACCGATTTGATTTTCACACAGGCTGCCAAGAGAGGAAATAATTCAATGTTCCCACTTATCCATGATTCCTATGAACCACAGCAATGATCAGCAAGGCATGATATCCTTAAAGATGCACCAGTGGCATGTACATCTTGACAGTTACCACCAACTGCCTAATTGGACTTAAGGCCTGTTAAACAAGAGGAAAATCTTGCCTGATACTACATACATAAATTTTATAGGAGAACCTACTACTGCCAATTTCCTAAACAAGTATACTTCTTAACTGAGTTCTAACTTCTCATTCTTATACCCAGATGTGTGCATATAAGGATAGCATTCCTCATCAAAGAAGCTGCTTTATGAAGAAGATAGAAACTGTCTTAGTGATGAAGTGATGAAACACCGCGACCAAAGCAATTTGAAAGGAAAGGGTTTATTTGGCTTACAGTTGTATATCACTGTTCATCATTGAAGGAAGTCAGGACAACAACTCAACAAGGAGGGAAACCTGGAGGCAGAAGGTGATGCAGGGGTCATGGAAGGGCACTGCTTACTGGCTTGCTCCTCATGACTCCCTCAGCCTGCTTTCCTATTGAATCTGGGACCACCAGCCCAGAGGTGGCCCCACACACAATGGACTGGGCCTTCCCACATTAGTCACTAATTAAGAAAATGTCCTACAGGCTTGCCTACAGCACAGTCTTATGGAAGCATTTTTCTCAAGAGAGGCTTCCTTCCCTCCAGTGGCTCTAACTTGTATCAAGTTGACATAAAACTCACCAACACAGAGACCACTACAGAAAGCCACAACTAATTCAGAGAACAAATGTCTTTGGGGTACCCAGCCACAATTGATTTATCTACAAAGCAACTCTTATACATGAGACTTGGGAAACATTGAAAGAAAGGGTACAAAGATTGCAAGATCTAGAGGACCAGAAATCTGCTGTAAAATCGTGCCTTCTAGATTCAATCATACATCCATGAAACCTCAGCAATATGGCTGAGCCAGACCTGAACAATGACAACACCAGTTGATGTGCTAATGGTTGGAGGAAATCAAATGGAGCCCCACCCCTAGATGAAGAGTTATAGCCAATTAAAACCTCTAGAGAGAAGGAGAATTAGTCTTTTCCAGAGATGAGAGCCACAGAATAGTTACCTAACCTCAAAGGGTCAGTTCTTAAAAATACACATAAAAGCAATGCTAGTAATAAAGAACAAAAGGCCACAAATTTGAAAGGTAGCAGGAAGGGGAACGTGGGAGGAATTGGAGAGAGGAGAGGAAGAAGGAAAATGATCTGACTATATTTTGACTAGAAACAAAAAGGACAATGGTATAAAAAGATATCCAGTTTAGATAGAAAGATTACCAAAAAAAACAACAACAACAACAACAACAACAAAAAAACAAAACCCCAAAACAGCCAAATTCAGGTCACCTTGAGCCTACACAAAAAGGCAACTAGCTTCTTTATTCATTTCCCAGTTTACAAGTGGGAATGCTGTGCCTTAAGAGAAATTCCCTTCGTCAGATTAATATTGATGGTGCCACATCTTGGCTAAAGGCTGGATACTAGAGGCTGACTGGAGCTCGTGGTCCACACATTGCATCAAGCTTAGACATTCTTTCTATTAAGATGGAAGCTAGGCAGGAAGAAGCACTGGAGAAGAGGCCATCCCAGAGCTTATCTTCGTGCACAAGTTCCAAGGTGACTGAGGATGCAAAATCAAGGATGATCTACATTCTGCTACTACAGTAAGAGGTAAGGTATGAAAGACAGGATTAATTTTGTCTTACATTATCATAGGGATAGAGTCCATCGTGGTGGAAAAGGCATGGAAGCAGGGATATAAGGCAGGTTGGAAAGTCAGAATGCAGAAAGATCCCACTCTAATTCATCCACACACAGGCAGGAGATAGAGACAGATAAGAGAGAGACAGAGGTAGAGACAAAGATAGACAGAGAAACAAAAATAGAGACATCGATAGAGAGATAGAATCAAATGCAGAGAGATAGAAATTGGATAGATAGATAGATAGATAGATAGATAGATAGATAGAATAAATACTGGCTAGTTTTGTGTGTCAACTTGACACAAGCTGGAGTTATCACAGAGAAAGGAGCTTCAGTTGAGAAAATGCCTCCATGAGATCCAGTGGTAAGGCATTTTCTCAATTAATGATGGGGGGGGGGAGGACTTGTGGATGGTACCATCTGTGAGCTGGTAGTCTTGGGTTTTATAAGAAAGCAGGCTGAGCAAGCCAGAGGAAGCAAGCCAATAAGTAGCATTCCTCCATGGCTTCTGCATCAGCTCCTTCTCCTTGACCTGCCTGAGTTCCAGTCCTGACTTCCTTTTGTAATGAACAGCAATTGGAAGTGTAAGCCGAATAAACCCTTTCCTCCCCAACTTGCGTCTTGGTCATGATGTTTGTGCAGGAATGGAATCCCTGACTCAGACAGACAGACAGAGAAAGACAGAGAGATATAGAATCAGAGGCAGAGAGATAGATATATATGTAGAGACAGAGAAATATATGAAAGAGAGACAGAGAAACAGAAATAGAGATAGAAGAACAGGAGGTGGAAGCAGGCCCAGGCTATAAAATCTCAAAGCTGGCTCCCACTGACATCCCTCCCCCAGCAAGGCTTCACCTCCAAATGCTAACCTCCTCAAACACCAACTGGGAACCAAATATTTAAATACATGAGTCTATAGGTGCCTTACTTGGGGTTTTACTGCTATAAACAGACACCATGACCAAGGCAACTCTTATAAGGACAACATTTAATTGGGGTTGGCTTACAGGTTCAGAGATTCAGTCCATAATCATCAAGGTGGGAGCATAGTGCAGGAGGAGCTGAGAGTTCTACATCTTCATCTGAAGGTTGCTAGAAGATTGGATCCCACATGGTTAGGAAGAAGGTCTCATTGTCCACTCCCACAGTGACACACTTGCTCCAACAAGACCACACCCACTCCAACAAGGCCACACTTCCTAATAGTGCCACTTCAAGAATATTCAAGAATATTCTTGTGCCAAGAATATTCAAACCACCACAAATTGTAATGGACTTTTCTACAGTGGCATGTACTCAATGTCAGAACTATACCCAAGCCATGAATGTATCCATGGGAACATGGCTTTTATTGTAGGTAAGTGTCAAGTTTTCTCTTGATGTTATCTTAAGAATCTGCTCCCACATAATCAGTCCAGCCCTGCTTCCACCTCTCCTGCCTTTCTTCTGATGACACAAAAGGTTTGGTGTACCTGGGCCTTCCTTCAAGGGACAGGCATGACAAGGTTACTGATCTTAGATAGGAGCAGGCATTTTTGACAAGGCCACAGCATTGGAGCATGTGTGAAGCACTGGTGGCAAAGATGTCCTACTACAAGTTCAGAAACTTTGGGTGACTCACAGTGGGGTCCCAGGATTTACATTTGACGCTTGTGGTTTGGGGACTGTAAGTGTAACTGGGCACGCAGCTTCATTCGCCCCAAGAACTGCAAAACTTTGGCATTTGCACCACACCCTAAATGTCAAGAGATAGGGAGTATACTGAGACTCTGCTCAGCTTTTACATAAATGCCAATGTGTTTTCTGATATCAGTGGTTGCCCAGCCATTAAAATATGTATTCAGTAGGCCCCAGATCCCACCATCGAAACTACCTTGCACAGGAGCAAGATGCAATTGTTGGTTATACATTCATTTGAGGGCTGACAGTCACCAGAATTGAAGCCACCAGGCCACCCTGGGTCTTATTGCTGCTGACAATACTTCTCTTTTGAAAAGATCATCAATATTTGTGAGAACCAGAGTATCTGCACCCATGAGCACACATTTGGAAGACTGCATAAGTGACCAGCTCTGGGGTTTCTCAGCGTGACACCTATCACTAAGGTTAGATGCAGAATTGCCACTGTCCAAGGCATCTACCATGATGATGTCATCAAAGACAGCCTCTACATCTACCTTGGTGACATCATCAAAGACAGCCTCTACAACTTTTCTCATTGAGTCTGAGACCTGAGGAGTAGTGAAGAAATCCATCCTCCTGGCTGTCCTGTGCTGTTTCAAAGACGAGTCCTGGACCAGAGCATCTTTGACATAGGCATCGTTCATGGTCATTGTCACAAAGGCCTGATCTGTCATGGTACAACCAGATGGGTCAGAACAACCTGGAGGGGTACTAAGGCCAGTGGGGAGGGTGTGTCTCTTAAATATAAAGTATAAGCAGGATAAGACTTTTAAAGTGAAGCACAAAGATTGTGTCTGTTATCTCAGGCTTCAGTGTCAAAGGACTTAGAAAGGGACGTTACCCCTCCAGCTTTGCTTCGTAACATACATCTCTCTCTAAAGCTGATCACACTCCCTGTGTGCAGCTCTTCTGGGCAGATGTCTATGGCTTTGTTGTCTTCAACATCTTGCTGGTGTCACTGCAATCCAAACTCCACTGTTACATCTCCATGCAATGACCTCCTAGGGCCTTCTTTAAAGGAGTGCACCTCTGCTACATGCTGTCTAGCTTCAGCTGCTCTTTGAAACCTTGAAGTAAGAACTCATGACCCCTTAGTCTTGTATCTTTCTTGTCCCCCAAACCAGTACCAAGTGGTTGACGTTGCCAAGTAATGCTGTCAGCTTGGGACCAAGCCTTGCCCTGAGAACCACAATTGCAGCACTTTCTGAATGTTGAAGCTGGTGCAAAACTTCCCTAGGGACTTTCTTTCTGGAAACAAACCCTCATACTTCCTCCTTTCACAAGCTGGAGGTAGTAACAACCAAGGTTCCCTGATGGGATGAGACAGAGAGAGGGAAGAAGGGAAGGAAGGAGGAAGAGATAGAGAGAAGACACAAACAAGACAGACTGCACAAGGCATGGGAAGAGAAGAAGTGGGAACAATCTCACAAATTCTGTCTACTTGAGTAAGTGTGTGGCATATAAATACTGGGCAGATGCACCTGAGGGAGACATTTGGTCCTTTTGTGTGGTCCCCCGGATCCCCAAGGACAGGACCTGGAATAATCCCGAAGAAGCATGCACTCTATGTAGATCTCTCCTAAGGAACCAGGAGTGAATATCTAACACAGCAGAGATCAATCTAACCTTTCCTCTCTCGGGTGAATCTCCAGATGGGACTCTTCACCCCAAACTGCCCTTGCCAGTGGCTCTGTCTTATGATGAAACTGAATACCTAGCTAGATACCAACTGCTGCTGGTGGTGCCAGTGTTTGTCCAGAGATGGACCATGAAGCTTTCCGGAATGCACATGACACCACATACATCTGAGCTAGCCCCGTCAGACAGCCTCAGCTGAGAAGCAGTCCAACAAAAATCAGCCAGAGCCAGGAATAAGTCTGTTCTTTAACAGTTTCTGAGGACATAAGAGACCAATTCTCTGGACTTCCTACGAAAGCCAGGATGGCCCACTGCATCTTATTGAAATGTGACCATTTCAGTAAGATGTTTTCAAGCTTTGGGCTTCAGGCCTCGGACTTGGGTTCACTCACCTGCTTTTTAGAACTAACAGAAACCTGGTAGGTTCCTTTCTTAATGTTGCTATCTTAGTTGGTTGTGCTGTTATCACTAAATATCTAAGACTAGTTAGTTAGTTAGTTAGTTATATGTGTTTGTGATTTGCCACACATACACCATGGCACAAGTGTGCCATGGTGTCCATTTGGAGGTCAGAGGACACCTTGTGGGAGTTGGTTCTCTCCTTCTATCACACAGGTCTTAAGGATAGACCTCAGATTATTACCCACCTTTACTTGCTGAACCATCTCACCAGCCATTTTCTTTAAAAATTTTTGAGACTAGATAATGTTTAAAGAATAAAAATGTGTTTCTTATAGATCTGGAAACAGGAAGCCCACAATCAAGGGACCAGTAGGGAGAGTTGGCTAACAAGTGCTACGCTCTACTGTTCTGCTGCTGTGTTCTCTTCAGGAAGGGACACTGTGTCTATACACAGTAGACAATGAAGTGACACGAGGGAACAGGTCCCCTCCATCAACTCCTCATCTGACCTCCTAACGCTGCTGCTTTGGGATTAAATATTAATACAAATCTTATAGAGTGCAAATCACTCATGCTGAAGAAGCCGCCAATAGTCTGTTTGTCTGTTCGTTTTTCTTTTTTTGAAAAGAAGACACCCTTAATCTGCTAACTTTTTTTCTTATTCAAGGAAATGGAAATCCAAATAAACTAAAGCCCAATGAAATTTTATCACTGGTCTGAGTTGGACCAGGACCTACACCAAAGTGCAAATAGGTTCCAAGGGGATCTGTGTACCTGGTTCTCAGTGGAGTTGGGACTGAAAGATGGCTCCACTCCCTACCCTCAGTGGGAAGCCCACACTCCAACCCAAAGCCCCATTAAAAATGTTCATTATATCTTATTGTCTCTGCTATAGTGAGACACTTGTTCATTGCTGTGTCCTGAGAAATGGGAACCATTATTTTCTCCAAGCTACTTCCTCTGGATTCCTGTGGTGTTGGTGCCTATGCAGTGGGTTGTCATGTGGGAGGAGGAAGGGACGTGTAGCTCAGGAGCATGTTTAGCTAGAACAGAAAATCTACTGCAGAGTGATGCTTCTGCCTGAAGGTATGTAAAATGACACTTTTTAGCAGTGGACATGATAGAGACCCTGGGGCCATATCCAGTCTTCCCTGCTGCTTTGTCTTTGTTGTGTGTTTGAACTTGAACTCATTATGAACTTTTAAATCTTATTTTCTAATATTCTAAATTATTTTATGTGTATGGATATCTTGTCTGCATGTATGCCTTTGTGCCCATGCATGTCTGGTACGTGTGGAGACCAGAAAAGGGTGTGAGATCCCTGGAACTAGAGTTACGTACAGATGGTGGTGAGCCAACAGGAGGGTGTTAGGAATCGAACTTGGGCCTTCTGGAAGAACAGCCAGTGCTTTTAGACCCAGGCCATCTCTACAGCCCCATCATCATCAATATCAAATGCCAGCAAAGCTCCCAGAAGATACTCGGGTCGCCAGCCAGTTTCCTTAGAAACCAGGCTACTTTAACTTCCCCACAATGATGGACCTTTGAGCCAGGAGCCAGAATAAGCTTTTCTTTCCTTTAAAAACAATCCATTTCCTGTTCTGGGAAAGCGTTAAGCTGAGGACTGGAGACTGAGCCTCACATCTTCCTCTACCACACACCCCAATCTGCCTCTCAACCCCAAGCCCCTGTAGTTTCATAGGTCTTTGCAAAGAGCAAAAAATTGTCATGAGCTCATCCAACTGACAAGGTGCCAACCCCTTTCTCTAAGAGCCATACTGCAAATGCCCTAGGAAGAGTCCCACACAACTCTTAGCACCATGACTTGGGGCCCCCCTAGCACTTGACCCTAATTTGGTCAATCAAGTCTTCTGGTGGCTCCCCTGTTAAGGTATGAAGTTATCTAGCTCCCTCTGGTGGAAACAGAAGGGACTGACAACATAAGTGCTTTCACAGAGGCAGGCTGAGACCACAACCAGCAGGTTGGCCAGAAGGAGGAAACAAGACTAGAAAAACGACTATCTCAAGTGGAAACTTGAGGGTTCTTTGGAAAGTCGGTTAGATGGTGTTTTGCTGGGGAAAACACGTGAAGAATAGTTTTATTAAAGTGTGTTAAAGTAGGTGTGAAAGGCTCAGGCAGATTCGTAAAGCAACGTTTTACTCAAGCAGACCCAGGAGAGAGGATGCTCTGCTAAAGCAAGCACGTGTAAGGACACGTGATGAAGGAGTCTTTGCTAATGACACACACGTATTGGTCCACCTTACACTGCGTAGTTGAGCTGCATTTGTTGGGACACCATAGAGAGAAATGTATCAAAAAACTTCTGGTGGTGTGCTGCAGTTTGTTGCCGCTTCCGAGGACTCAGGCTGATTGGATGCACATGCTGAGGCAAGACCCATGCTGAGGCATGTGCAAGACACATGATGTTGGGTATAAATAGGACTCCACAGAGTGACAGAGACAGAGCTTGGCTTGCTGGTACAGCTAGCTGTGCAACGCTTGTGGGTCTCATGGCTTCACTGATCTTTGCTTCCCTGAGAGAGGCACAGCTGAGAACTTCTGGCGTTCCTGCTGGTCCCTCCTGCTGACTTAAGCCAAGCCTGAGGCCTGGCTGTCTCTGCTAGGTTGTGTCACTACCGTTGCTAACCCTACTCTACCTACTGCCTGCTAATCTATAAACTGCTAATTTCCCGACAACACAAACACATTGCTCCAAAGAACCTTTCTAACCAGGTCCACTTCCCCAGTATCCTTTCTTTCCCACTACCTCTGGTGGGTAGTGGGCTACAAGCAAGGTTAAAGCATTTAAGAACCATCATTAAAAAATAGGATTTGAAAAAATTTAAAGTTACAACTATCTTTTGGGTTTTTCTTTGTTGGTTGGTTTTGGTTGGTTGGTTGGTTGAGTTTTTGGAAGTATGCATCTGCCTTTTGCC
This sequence comes from Rhynchomys soricoides, assembly GCA_019843965.1. Taxonomy (NCBI): domain Eukaryota; kingdom Metazoa; phylum Chordata; class Mammalia; order Rodentia; family Muridae; genus Rhynchomys; species Rhynchomys soricoides. The sequence continues at coordinate 2,519,655 of JADRCH010000156.1, read as the reverse complement.
TAGTCAAGCATTGTGCTGGCTGTTACAAAACCTGAGTAGCCACAGGAGCAAAACTAGTTCTGGGAACAGGCCTCCTGTGTTCGAGAGGCAGAAGGCCAGGCCACATCTACCTTGAACATTCTAGAAAGACTGATGACTAGTTAGAGGGCCAGTGAGTATGGAGATGCTGGGATCCTGAAGATCCAGATCCTGATATCTGAGGCTGTCTTAGCCCTTCAGTAGTCATTTACTGTGATTCTTCTCTGTATATGACTCAATATTCTTTTGGGATATATGAAAAGATGTCTACCGTCCACTAACCCCAAGGCTAAGAATGTCATCAGACAATGTCTGGGGCCCTTAACAGAGATTTCTCCATTTTGCTATAAACTACCTATTTGGGTTTCCACCAATGCACTTGAAAGTGTTGATTCACAATTTTTTGTTGTGTTACCATAGAAACATCATGACACTGTTACCATGTTGGTACTTGGAACTTGAGGTAAATTAAATCTGTATTCATAGTCATCACTCATATTTGGCTGCAGAATAATCTTTTATTCTCTTTGAGGTGAGAACAATGTTTTGGTTTAGGTTATTCAGAGGGGTTGTTTTTGCATTTTCCCCACATCTTACTTCTGTATCACAAAAAATTCAAACACTAGGCAAGACATTCTTATATTTGACAAACAAGTGAACAACTACAATGTTCTGGACTAGTCAGTCTGGAGCTCCAGAGCTCACAGAACCCTGAGGAGAATTAAGAACTAAGCTGGCATCAGGACTGGCAAAGCCACCCCTATGCTAGTTGCCTAGTGTCTTGCACAGAGAGCACTTACGCTCTAGAGACAGCATGTCCTAATTGTTCCCAGGTAATCTACTGGGTGGCTTCCATAGTCAGTTCTGACTGGACCATGAGGAGGAGTCCTGAAAATTTAGCTCAGCTGCCCCCAGTTCTTTGAACTGGTCAGAAAGACTCAGCCTACCTTGTGTACCAGACTCCCTGAAGCTTGCAGCCTTCAGAGTCCCAGTCCCTCTGTGCCCTAGATACCTTGCTCTGTATATCCTGGCAGCAGCTGTGTCTGGGTTGCCACCAAGTATCTTTGTAGAAGAAAGGGTACAGGGAGGCATGATCAGTGGCTGGCCAGACTCTCAAAGCAGGGATGGTCATGCAAGAGGGGTCCCCTGGGAGCCAACATTGTCACAGGGGCTTGGGTGCCACAGGAAGCCAACAAGTTTATGTGTTTGGCTTTCTTTCTGTGGATCTGGTGCAAGATATTCTCGCTTAGTGGGATGGGCTGAGTGGGAGGATGAGAGTGATCTGGGCCCCTCCCCTCATCCTACCTTCTCCTTGCCAGCCAAGGTGAGCACTTTTGCAAGGTCATTCCCACAAGGCACAAGGGGGAAGGGTGGTATGGCCCTTTGACAGTTATAGACAGATTCTAAAGCAGTTGGGCAGTGGGGACAGGTTCCTATCTGACCAAGAACAACAGGAGACTTGGAGCTGTGCCATTTAAGTTTTAAAAGTAAGGGGCTTGGGGGGGGAGGATATGATTTATTTATTTTAAGTAGATTAATGTTTGCTGGCATATATGTATGTGCACTGGGAGCATGCCTGGTACCCAGGGAAGCCAGAAAAGAATATGGAATCTCTTGAAACTTGAGTTACAGATGTTTTTGAGTGGCTATGTGGGCACAGGGAACCTAACTCAGGTTCGCTACAAGAGCAGCCAGGACTCTTAGCTGCTGAGTCAGCCTTCCAAAACAAGTCCGAAACAGATATTCGATCTTGGTTTTGTTTTTCATAAAACAAGAATACTTATGCTAATCTTACAAGGTTGGTCTAAGAACGGAAGCTAATAATGAATTCATCACTGCCAGTTTGTAAGAAAACTGCACTCAATAAAAGTATTGCTTCTTCCTTAGAGATTGTTAAAGAGAAGGTTCTGACAAGTGTTCCAGCACGAATGAACCACAAAGACACCACACTAAGGGAAAGAAGCTAATCAAAAGGGGCAACGTTGTGAGTTATTTCACTTTCACGAACTCCCTAGAGGAGTCAAATGGTGAAGAGGGAGGGAAAAGGGCAACATTTAGCGAGTACATAGTTTCCACAGGGGATGATGACGCCTTCTGGGCATGGATGAGGCAGAACACACATTCTTCTCAGTAGGTCAGTAGGCCACATTTTAAGTAAAACAAGTCTCAACAAATGAAATTTTGAAATAATTTCTTGAAATCAAGAGAAACTTAAAAATTCCCTAAACCAACTGGAAATTAAAATATGTCAAAACCTATAGGATACAATGATATCAGGTTTTACAAGGGATATGTTTAAAATCAGAGAAATTGCAAATAATCTACTGATGCAATTCAAATTCTTAGAAAAACAAATAGATCCAATGCAATAAAGATGAGGTCAAAAGTTAAGCAGAGAGGAAAGAACTACATAAAATTAAAATATTGTTTTTAAAGGTAAAATTGATAAACTTTTAGTGGAACCTAATGAAAGAGAATGAAGATCCAAACTAATGAGATTAGAAATCAAAAGAGAGACATTATAACTGATGAAATTTAGAAGACCATTAGGACATAATTTGAAAATGTATAGCCTAATAAACGGAAAATCAAGAAGAAACAGATGAATTTCTAGACATATGTGACATATCAAAAAATCAAGAGGATATAATCAACAGACTTATGACAACATCGAAGCAGTGATTCTTACAAAGCTCAGAGAGAGTCTCTGAATTTTATCAGGCCATATGGAGCCAACATCAATGCTTCTCAAGTAATTACATAAAGTAATAAAAGAATGCTATTGAAATGATTTCACAAAATCAATAGCACCGTGATACGCAAACTAGATTAGGACACAACATAAAAAGAAATTTATAGGCCAGCCTTCCTGATGAACACAATAGAAAAATTCTCAATAGTATACTTGTAAACCTAATCCAACAAATTAAAAGAATAGCTTCTTGTGACCCGGTGGACTCTCTTCCAGAGATGCAAGAGCACTTCAATGTGCACAAATCAAATAACAAATCACATAGACTCAAGGACAGAAATCACAAAGTCACTTCAACAGATGCAGAAAAGCTGACCATCCCTTATCATAAAAGAGGAAACTAAAAACACAGAGACCAGATCTCATCATAATAAAAGTAATTTATGATGAGTCATTAAATGGCTTTATACTAAGAGGGAAACTCAAGGCCACCTCACTGAATGTAGAAGCAAGGTAAGTGTGTCCACTTTTTTCCATTCCCATTTAACACCTGGAGTCTTTTTAGAAATTCATTTATGTTCCATGTATGCTTTTACTTGTGTGTCTGTGTACCACGAGCATGCCTGGTGTCCCCAGAGGCCAGAAGATGGCACTAGATCCCCATCTGCTCATCTGATAGCTCTTTTTAAGTTTTATCAACATCAGTAAAAAAAAAAAAAGATAAAGAAATAAAAAAGATATGAACAGGAAAGGAAGAAATCAAATTTACCCTATTTGTAGATGATGTGACTTTATATGGGACTCCAAAGACTCAACCACATAAATGTGAATATTGACAAACACTTTCAGCAAAGTTTCATAACACAAAATCAACATACGAAAAGCAGTAGCTTCTCTATATGCCAATAAAGGTCACGTTGAAAGACAACTCGGAAATCAATTCTAGTCAAAATAGCTTTACAAGAATACTTTGCTGTAATCTTAACCAAGGGGGTGAAAGACTTCTATAAGGAAAACTATAAAACACTAAAATTAGAAGACACTCTCCCACAACAAAATAGAGAGACCATTCCTGGTTTCCATCTGTGGCTGGGGACCTCAGCCTGGGCCATAGGGACCCATAGCCAAATAGCCCCAGGAGAAAGCTAGCCTCCCAGGAGTATGGACAAGCCCGTGAGGAGGGGAAAGACCAGCACTTCTGCTGAGAGGGACCCACCTGGAACCCTCAGGACACAGGGACTGAAGAATGTTCTTCCAGTTCCTTCTGTGGCTGGGGAGCTGATCCTGTGACACAGGACTTCATACTCAAATAGTGCCAGGAGAGAGCTGGTCTCCCAGGAGTGCCAACACACCTTTGAGCACAGGCAAGACCACCACCTCTGTTCAAATTCCTGGATCAAGAGGGACCCTTGCAGAGCCATCAGGACACAAGAATCAAGGAACAGCTGGGGACAGAATCCTTCTGGTTTCTATCTGCACCGAAGAGCTGACCCTGTACCACAGCTCTCCAACCCCAAATTCCCCTCAGAGAAAGCTGGTCTCTAAGGAGTACTGATGTAGAGGCTTGCAGGAGGGACAAGACACAGTCAGAGAGAGCAAGACCAGCTGACATCAGAGATAACCAGATGGTGAAAGGCAAGGGCAAGAACATAAGGAACAGAAACCAAGGCAACTTGGCATCATCAGAACCCAGCTCTCCTACCACAGTGAGCCCTGGATACCCCAACACACCAGAAAAGCAAGATTCCAATTTAAAATCACATCTCATGATGATGATAGAAGATTTGAAGAATGAAATAAATAACTCCCTTAAAGAAATACAAGAAAACACAGGTAAACAGCTAGAAGCCCTTAAAGAGGAAACACAAAAATCTCTTAAAGAATTACAGGAAAACACAATCCATCAGGTGGGATTACAAGAAAACACAATCAAATAGACAAAGGAAATGAACAAAACCATCCAGGATCTAAAAATGGAAATACAAACAACAAAGAAATCACAAAGGGAGACAACCCTAGAGTTAGAAAATCTAGGAAAGCGATCAGGAGTCATAGATGCAAGTATCACCAACAGAATACAAGAGATAGAAGAGAGAATCTCAGGTGCAGAAGATACCACAGAAAACATTAACACAGCAGTCAAAGAAAATGCAAAATGCAAAATGCAAAAACCTCCTAACCCAAACATCCAAGAAATCCAGGACTCAATGAGAAGACCAAACCTAAAGATAATAGGTGTAGAAGAGGGTGAAGATTCCCAACTTAAAGGGCCAGTAAATATCTTCAACAAAATTAAAGAAGAAAACTTCCTTAACCTAAAGAAAAAGATGAAAATAAACATTCAAGAAGCCTACAGAACTCCAAATAGATTGGACCAGAAAAGAAATTCCTCCCGTCACATTATAGTCAAAACACCAAATACACAAAACAAGGAAAGAATATTAAAAGCAGTAAGGGAAAAAGGTCAAGTGACATATAAAGGCAGACCTATCAGAATTATACCAGACTTCTCACCAGAGAATATGATAGCTATAAGATTCTGACCACTTGTCATACAGACCCTAGGAAAACACAAATGACAGCCCAGGCTGCTATACCCAGCAAAACTCTCAATTACCATAGATGGTGAAACCAAAATATTCTATGACAAAACCAAATTTACACAATATGTTTCCATACACCCAGCCCTACAAAGGATAATAGATGAAAAATGCCAACTCAAGGAGGGAAACTACACCTAGAAAAAGCAAGAAAGTAATCTTTCAACAAACTCAAAAGAAGATAGCCACACAAACATAAAAATAACATCAAAAATAACAAGAAGCAACAATCACTATTCCTTAATATCTCTTAACATCAATGGACTCAATTCCCCAATAAAAAAGACATAGAATAACAGACTGGATACATAAACAGGACACAGGATTTTGCTGCATACAGGAAATGCACCTCAGAGTTAAAGACAAACACCACCTCAGAGTAAAGGACTGGAAAACACTTTTTCAGGCAAATGGCCCCAAGAAACAGGCTGGAGTAGCTATTCTAATATTGGATAAAATTGACTTTCAACCAAAAGTCATCAAAAAAGATAAGGAAGATCACTTCATACTCATCAAAGGAAAAAAAACTATCAAGAAGAACTCTCAATTCTGAACATCTATGCTCCAAATGGAAGGACACCCACATTCATAAAAGAAACTTTACTAAAGCTCAAAGCACACATTTCACCTCACACAATAATAGTGGGAGACCTCAACATCCCACTTTCATCAATGGACAAATCTTGTAAACACAAACTAAACAGAGACACGGTGAAACTAACAGATGTTATGGACCAAATGAATTTAACAGATATCTATAGAACATTTCATCCTAAATCAAAAGAATATACCTTCTTCTCAGCACCTCATGGTACCTTCTCCAAAATTGACCATACAATCGGTCACAAAACAAATCATTCTCAACAGATATAAGAAGATTAAAATAATTCCCTGCCTCCTATCAGATCACTACAGATTAAGGCTGGTCTTCAATGGCAACAAAAACAACAGAAAGCCCACATACACATGGAAGCTGAACAATGTTCTACTCAGTGATAACTTGGCCAAGGAAGAAATAAAGAAAGAATTTAAAGACTTCCTAGAATTTAATGAAAATGATAATACAACATACCCAAACTTATGGGACACAATGCTCTGAGTGCCTCCAAAAAGAAACTGGAGAGAGCATACACTAGCAGCTTAACAGCACACCTGAAAGTTCTAGAACAAAAAGAAGCTAATACACCCAATGGGAGTAGAAGGCAGGAAATAATCAAACTGAGGACTTAAATCAACCAAGTAGAAACAAAAGAACTATACAAAGAATCCACAAAACCAGGAGCTGGTTCTTTGAGAAGATCAACAAGATAGATAAACCCTTAGCCAGACTAACCAGAGGGCACAGAGACAGTATCCAAATTAACAAAATCAAAAATGAAAAGGGAGATATAACAGATTCTGAGGAAATTCAAAAAGTCATCAGATCATACTACAAACACTGAAACTCAACAAAATTGGAAAATCTGGATGAAATGGACAATTTTCTAGACAGATACCAAATACCAAAGTTAAGTCAGGATCAGATAAACCATATAAACAGTCCCATTACCCCTAAAGAAATAGAAGCAGTCATTAAAAGTCTCCCAACCAAAAAAAGCCCAGGACCAGATGAGTTTAGTGCAGAATTCTATGGGACCTTCAAAGACCTAATGCCAATGTTCTTCAAACTATTCCACAAAATAGAAACAGAAGGAACACTACTCAATTCATTCTATGAGACCACAGTTACACTGACACCAAAACCTCACAAAGACCTAACAAATAAAGAAAACTTCACACCAATTTCCCTTATGAATATCGATGCAAAAATACTCAATTAAATTCTTGCAAACCTAATCCAAGAACACATCAAAAGGATCATTCACCACGATCAAGTAGGCTTCATCCCAGGGATGCAGGGATGGTTCAATACCCGGAAACCCATCAATGTAATCCACTATATAAACAAACTCAAGGAAAAAAAGCACATGGTCATTTCATTAGATACTGAAAAAAGCATTTGACAAAATTCAACATCCCTTCATGGTAAAAGTTTGAAAAGATCAGGAATTCAAGGCCCATCCCTAAACACAGTAAAAGCAATATACAGCAAACCAGTAGCCAACATCAGACTAAATGGAGAAAAACTTGAAGCAATCTCACTAAAATCAGGGACTAGACAAGGCTGAGCTCTCTTTCTCTATCTATTCAATATAGTACTTGAAGTTCTAGATAGAGCAATTAGACAACAAAAGGAAGTGAAAGGAATACAAATTGGAAAGAAACAAATCAAAATATCACTATTTGCAGATGATAAGAGTGTATACTTAAGTGACCCCAAAAACTCCACCAAAGAACTCCTACAGCTGATAAACCACTTCAGAAAAGTGGCTGGATATAAAATTAACTCAAACAAATCAGTAGCCTTCCTATACTGGAAGGATAAATAGGCTGAGAAAGAAATTAGGGAAATGACACCCTTCACAATAGTCACAAACAATATAAAGTATCTTGGTGTGACTCTAACCAGACAAGTGAAAAATCTGTATGACAAGAACTTCAAGTCTCTAAAGAAAGAAATTGAAGAAGACCTCAGAAGATGGAAAGATCTCCCATGCTCATGGATTGGCAGGATTAATATAGTAAAAATAGCCATCCTGCGAAAGCAATCTATAGATTCAATGCAATCCCCATCAAAATTCCAACTCAATTTTTCATAGACTTAGAAAAAGCAATTCTAAAATTCACTTGGAATAACAAAAAACCCAGGATAGCAAAAACCATTCTCAACAATAAAAGTACTTCTGGGGGAATAAGCCTCCCTGACCTCAAGCTGTACTACAGAGCAGCAGTGATAAAAACTGCATGGTATTGATACAGTGACAGGCAGGTAGATCAATGGAATAGAATTGAAGACCCTGAAATAAACCCACACACTTATGGTCACTTGATCTTTAACAAAGGAGCTAAAACCATCCAGTTTATAAAAGACAGCATTTTCAAAAAATGGTGCTGGTTCAACTGGTGGTCAACATGTAGAAGAATGCAAATTGATACATTCCTATCTCCCTGTACAAATCCAAGTGGATCAAAGACCTCCACATAAAATCAGATACACTGAATCTAATAGAAGAGAAAGTGGGGAAAAGTCTCAAATACATGGGCACAGAGGAAAAGTTCTTAAACAGAACACCAATGACTTATGCTCTAAGATCAAGAATCAACAAATGGGACCTAATGAAATTGCAATGCTTTTGTAAGGCAAAAGACACAGTCAATAAGACAAAACGGCAACCAACAGATTGGGAAAAGATATTTACCAATCCTACATCTGAGAGAGGGCTAATATCCAATATATACAAAGAGCTCAAGAAGTTAGACTCCAGAGAACCAAATAACCCTATCAAAAAATGGGGAACAGACCTAAACAGAGAATTCTCAACTGAGGAAACTCGGAGGTCTGAGAAGCATCTAAAGAAATGTTCAACATCCCTAGTCATCAGGGAAATGCAAATCAAAACAACTCTGAGATTCTACCCCACACCAGTCAGAATGGCTAAGATCAAAAACTCAGGTGACAGTAGATGCTGGCGAAGATGTGGAGAATGAGGAACACTCCTCCATTGCTGGTTGGATTGCAAACTGGTACAACCTCTCTGGAAATCAGTTTGGTGGACCCTCAGAAAAATGGACATAATACTACCTGAGGATCCAGCTATACCACTCCTGGGCATATACCCAGAAGATTCTCCAACATGTAATAAAGACACATGTTCCACTATGTTCCTAGCAGACATATTTATAATAGCCAGAAGCTGGAAACAACCCAGATGTCCCTCCACAGAGGAATGGATACAGAAAATGTGGTACATTTACACAATAAAATACTATTCAGCTATTAAAAACAATGACTTCATGGAATTCGCAGGCAAATGGATGGAACTTGAAAATATCATCCTGAGGGAGGTAACTCAGTCACAAAAGAACGAACATGGTATATACTCACTAGTAAGTAGATAATAGCCTAAAAGTTTGAAATACCCAAGATTCAATTCATAGCCACCATTGGACTAAGTGTGGGGTCCCAGATGAAGGAGTTGGAGAAGAGACTGAAGGAGCTGAGGAAGTTTGCAGCCCCATGGAGGTAGCAACAGTGTCAACTGACCTGACCCCTCAGTGTTCCCAGAGACTGGACTATCAACCAAAGAATACACATGGAGAGACCCATGGTGCTGGTCACATATGTGGCAGAGGAGGGCCTTTTTGGCTATCAGTGGGAAGAGAGGCCCTTGGGCCTGAGGGTGTTAGATGCCTCAGTATAGGGAAATGCCAGGGAGCGAAGATGGTAGTGGGTGGGTGGGTGGGGGAGCATCCTCATAGAGGCAGGGGGAGGAGAGATGGGATAGGGGTTTCCGAAGGGGAGACCTGGAAAGGGGAAAACATTTGAAACAACTAAAATACCAAAAAAAATTAAATTTAAAAAAAATTAGAGAGACTCCCCAGCTCTATACTGTAGTTCTATACTGGTAGAACTAATTCTGAAAAAAAAAAACAAAAAAAACGGCAACAGTGTCAGACATGATCTTTAAATTCAATGCAACTCCTTAAAATTATGAAAGCATTCCTCATGGGTCTAGAAAGAAGTTCTATTCATCTGAAAAGATCCCACATGGCCAAAATGATACTGACCAGAAAGAAACATGCTGAGCTTTTGTAGTCCTTGATTTCAAGTTTTACTACAGAGCCATAGCAACAAAGCAAACATGGCACTGACACAGCAAAGGAAAATAGAAAATTAAATAGAAGAGTCAGAGATGAAGCCACATGGCTACAGCCACTTGATAGTTGACAAAGATGTTTCCCTGTCTGGCTGTCTGTCTGTCTGTCTTTTTTCTTTCATTCATTAATTCTTTCTTTCTTTTTCTTTGCTTTTCTTTCTCTTTTGAGAAAATACAGGCTACTTAACAAATGATACTGAAAACTGGATAGCCACATGTACAAAAATGAACCTAGATCCCCATCTTTTAACTTGTCAAAACAACTTAAAGATTGATGAGAAAACACAATGAAACTGCAGAGTTGTAGAGGCTAGACCCCAAAAGATAGATTTCCCACACAATCCCAGCTCCGAAGGCTCAGGATCCCTGTGGAAAAGACCACAGAAAGACTGTAAGAGCTAGAGGATTATGAAGTGTGCTGTGAGATTGTCTCCTGGGAATGCCAGAAGCTGTACCCATAAAGTCTCACCAACATGACAGCCAAAACATGAGCCAAACAAGGATGCCACAAATTTCCAGTATCCAAAATAAAAAGAGAAACCACTATATCCCATAAAGGCGTTAAAAAGATAAAGGGCATACAATAAGATGGAGTAATCCACTGAACACAGTTCTCAGGATCTGATAATTAAGTAACTTGAAAATTCTTACAACAACTAAGACAACTGAATTAACTTTTTATTGTTTGAGAATTTCACACATAGAATGTATTTTGACCAAAATAGACCTCTCCACCACTCTCTTCAATTCTCCCCATCTCTCTCACCAATTTTCCTTCAAGTGGTCTTTACCACACACACACACACACACACACACACACACACACACACACATACACGCACACACACACACACGCACGCACGCACGCACACACACACACACACACGCACGCACACACTGAGTTTACTTAGTGCAACCTATATGTGTATGGGTGCCAGACTATCTACTGGAGTACGGGTAGCCTTGTAAAAGTCACATACCTGAAGAAAACTGACATCCCACCCCCTCAAAACATCAATTGCAACAATTGCAAACAGCTTCTCAGTTAAAAGTTGGACATCATGAGCCCCTCCCTATCCAGCCTGATGTTTGGGCTGGATTGCTTTTGTTCAAGTCTTGTGTAGGCAGACATGGTCATGGTGCATTTGCATATTAAATAGTGTTGCTTGTGCCTAGCAAATATCTATAACCCCTGACTCTTATAGTCTTTCCACCCCTTCTGTGGTGATGATCCCTGACTATTGGGGTGAAGGGAAATGGGGTCTGATTAAACTATTCCATTTGAGTAAAGCACTCCACCATCTCTTAGTCTCTGCACCTTGCTCAATGTGGGTCTCTGGACTAACCATCACAGGAGGGTTAAAGCTCCTCTCTATGAGAATTTCTTCTATAAAATGAAGCTTCTCTGATGAGAATGGAAAGATGCACTAATCTGTTGGCAGCAGGAACTGGACAAATGGAGCTGGCTTAAAAATATTAATAACCATCAAAAATAAATTCTGGATTGGGAAAGTAATACTATAGAGTTTAAAAGTATCAATAAATTAATACCAATTCAATACACGTCTCAGAAAAAAGAAGAGAATGAGTTCCTTCACAATTAATTTTATGAAGCTATATTATGGGGTGAAAGGCATGAAGAATATATTATTGGTCTTCATGCTTTCAGGGACAATAGGAGGACCTTCTAACTTATTCCTCCGATCATTTAAAAAAGCAAGAAAAGCCAAGCCAAGCCATCTTTAGACCTTAGTCTGAGATCCACCTCCCCGGCCTTTCACTTTTATCTATTTTCTTTCTAAATCTAAGCATAGACTGAAATGTCTTTATAGGAAAAATAGCTACCTACTTCTTTATTGCCCATTAATAGCTTTTTGTTCTAGATAGACACTAAACTTTGGAGATTCGTTATGCTCAACTGTACTCAGCTATAAATGGTACCAACCATCATGGTACAAGATCAAGTCAATGGCCATAGGTGACCATAGTTCTCTGCCACATGGCTCCTTCATAAGACATGCCCTGCATTGGTCAAGATGGAGGAGTTGCATCCCTAGTGTCTGAGACAGCCATAGTCCTAGTCAACAGGCCATGCCTAGCCCCTGGGCTTTACACCCACACCCATTGCAGTGCTGGCTTCCTTGGGCCCTTCCCTGCCTCACCTTTCTTCTCCTTTTCTTCATCTTGATAATTTTTTCTTTCCATAAAAATAAAAAAAAAATTTAACATATTGGTAATAGCAAATTGAAACATAAAGGGTTACAACAAGTGTAGGAAAACTTAGAAAGATATAGCAAATGATTATAATCTGTGTCACAGGAATTCTAAAATGCCATTTTGTTGGCATCAATAATAAATTTACTTTCAAGAAAACCGAACATGCTAACACTTTTGAAAAATGTAAATAGGTTTACTTGCAATTGTTATAATGATAGAATGTTGAGCTATCGAAACTTGTATACTGATCACAGCCAAGCAACGTACCTGTCGTAAGACTTGAACCCATGACACTGGGGTTAAGAGTCTCATGTTCTATTGACTGAGCTAGCTGGGCACTAAAACTTGCCTACTGAAACATTTAATCCTGAATTCATGCTTTACACTCATTTATTAAATATTCCTCCACAAATAAAAGTGGAAAGCTGCCTCCGTTTTTCTCCCATGGGGGGGGTATAACAGAAAGAAGAGAATGAAGGGTTTCTTGTGACAATGGATTCTCATGAACAGCTCCACATATAGGGCATGAGGTTGGATGCATGGACATAACTGTGCTAGGCTTGGTTAGCATGGTTAGGAGTGATATTAGTGTCTAAGAAGCCAACCAGACGGGCCGCAGCTGCCTCCTGCAAAGCACCTCCAGGTGTTCTCTGGAAACACAAATCAGATATGTTTTAAAGCTCTGAGCAAGTTTTTCCTCCACCAGATACTTGAAGAGGGTTGAAGGGGAACTTCTAAGACTGCCTGATTTCTGAACAGCACTGCACCTGCCCTGAATAATGAGCTGTCTGGGCCTTCCCAGTAGAACATGAATTTTCACTGACAGTTTTTGTAGCCTACTGCATCTTGGGTGCTTGATCCCTGGACCCCAAATCTTTGATCAGAACCTTGATGCAGAGACTGTCTTAGTCACCCCTCCTCTTTACGCAGAGTTCAGCCATATGGAAGTGCTGGCCTTAGAGACAATGTCCCCACAGTGATGACTGTGTACCCAGAGCTCAGCCA
>JADRCH010000156.1:2391794-2506356 GCA_019843965.1 Rhynchomys soricoides | reverse complement strand
GTGATGACTGTGTACCCAGAGCTCAGTCATATGGAAGTGCTGGCCTCAGAGACAGTGTCCCCAGGGTGATGACTGTGTACCCAGAGCTCAGCCATATGGAAGTGCTGGCCTCAGAGACAGTGTCCCCACAGTGATGACTATGTACCTGAGTTTTTTTCCTTATGGATCTCCATAGCATGAAGATCAGAGTGGATCAAGGCTAAGTACGCCTTCCTTTCATCCATGCCCAATCTGTTGACCACTGATTTAAACTGGCCAGTTTCCCCTCTCCTGCGAAACAAGGATGTTTACATACCTCCCTTCAGTTTCAGATCTCTTTCCTCCCATCTCCTCTCCTGTCCTCCCCTCCCTTCCTCTTCCCCTACCTCTTCCTTCTCCTTTCCTCTCCTCTCTGTCGTCTTCCCTGTCTTTTGACCTCCTCCAGACTGTCTCATGCACCCAGTGCTTTTGGTCTCATGAGAGTTTGTCTCCAGTCTAGATACTCTCCAAAGTCTTCAAACCTACTCACTGTAGGTGCTTGGAGACAATCTCAAGGCCAACTTTGTACCTCCAAATCTGTTTCCTGTCTTTCATGCATCTGATGGTGGATGGTCTTTCTACTTAGTGTCCCCCCTAGCCATACAATGTGCTTTGTCTTAGCATAATCACACACCTAATCAATCAGATCATGCCACTCTGGTTTGCTTGCAGGCCAAAATCCAGGCTCCAGGCATATCATCTGCCAACAGTGCCATTGTCCATACTCTCTGCGCTCATGTGCCACCATACACTGAGATGCATCTTACTCCAAATAGGTGTTACAGTCTTTGGTGAGCACACTTACCTTTCAAGAGTCATCTAAGATTGCTGGGGCTCTTCCAGAAAGTGTAAAATTAATTATGCAGGAAGAGCTCAGTGTTTTCTGACTAAATAAATATATTGGTATACAAATGAATGAATGAATGAATGAATGAACAAATGATTAAGAGTTAGATAAACTAATACATTCCTATACAAACACACACCCCAAGGCAAAAATCAGAGTTTGCCTGTCAGTGGCTGCCATTGATCTCCATAATATTCATGAGTTTAGGTTCTGGCTCATTGCATTGTCTTGGTCTTCAAGTTGCCTAAGAACTGGGATATAAAATGAATTGAAGTAGTGACAAGTTCATGTAATGCATAACTGAAGTTCTGAAAACTCAGAAATGAGAGTCAAAGCAGTCTCCTTCCATAACCCCTTACAATTTCATGGAGACGCACCAGAAAGAGTGGGAAGATAGTAAAATCATTTCAAATAAAACTTCAGGGATCTCCACGATTACAAATAGTATTTTCTATAGTTTTCACATGTAATTTTAATTTTGAACTTCAAATACAATTTCACAGGCTCAGAAGTTAAGTATACGGGATTCATTCCTATAATATTGGAAGGAATGAAAGCAGACAGGGGTTCCTAGGTTTAACAGTGTATCCAAAAGAACATGTAAACCTGCAACATAATCTGGCCAATCCTGAACAATATCTTTGTCAAACAGGATAAGTAATCCCTGCCAGAACATGGCTTATTGAGGGATGTACATGGGGTAAATGTTCAATCCAAGCAGGCCAAGAGATGCATCTCAGAAGATGGCAGGATGGGGTGTGGGGAGTGGGCCCAAATGTGCACAGTGAAGGAAGCTCTCAGAGAAAGAATCGTTCCTGTGTGGACAAGTTAGGTTTGAGCGGGTATAATCAGTCCAATGCACCAACTAAGTTCTCCATTGAGCATTTAGCTGTTAAACCATAAGAGTAGAAACTCATATAGATGCAGGAAGGGCAGCTGGGGAACCTCTTATACCTAGGTTAGCTTAAAAATCAATTTTCCACAAGGGAAATGCAAAGGATATGCAGACAAGTGAGGCAAAGTGACGACTCACCACACTGTAACATAGTTAAAGTGCACATGGGACAGTTGCCAGGGTTAAAGGGGATGGAACTTGTGTTTTTCTTTCTTCTGTGTGGAAGGATAAAGTAAAAAATACAAAACTGCTTTGTAATAACATAAGCTCTTAGCACAAACAAAGTCAAAGAAAACAGGGCCTAAATCAGCCATCTCGCTTCAAATGCAACCAAATCCAAGCAGACACCTGACAAAATTGTCTCAATTTCCATGCTTCTTTCATTTCCTTTATGAAAGTCATAGAGAGAATTGCTAAAACACCCCCTTGTGTTCTTAAAATATCCTTGAAGAGTGGAACGGTAATCTCAGCACAGTTGAGCCTTGGCACCAGAACGGAGGATCTCAGGTCGTTTGGCCTAATTACTGTTTAAGGTTTGTCTCTAATGACGGGATACCCATTGTTAGTGGCTTACAATACTGTAGTTTTGTCTGGTGAGACATCATGTAGTTCAACAGTATTCTAAAATGAATTCATCCCGAACCGGGATGTTTATACTGGGAGTAACAGAGTGTGTTTTTCTAAGCCAGTGTTCTTAACCTGTGGGTCATGACCCCTTGAGGGGTCAGATGACCCTTTCAGAGGGGTTGCCTAAGACCATCTGCATACCAGATAGTTACAATTTGACTCATAACAGTAATAAAATTACATTCATGAAGTAGCAATGAAATGACGTTATGTTTGGGGGTCCCCAGAACATGAGGAACTGTATTAAAAAGTCGCAGCATTAGGAAGGCTGAGAATAGCTGCTCTCAGCAAAACTACACAGTCAATTAATGTCAATTGAGGGGTCAATTAAAACCCTCAAATGCAGCAGTGTCCTCCCAAGTCCCTGCTACTGAAGGTTGAATGCCAGGCCTTGACTTAAAGCTATTGGAAGCAGAACACACCGGAGGTTGACATGTTCTTCCTGTTTAACATCACAACAGTTGATTTGGTCATCAAGAGCTGTGTAGAGGAACTAATAGGAACCTTTGGACAGCAATGGCTTTGAGGAAGTGACTATGGTCCTTCCTTCTGGAAGGTTAGGGAGAGGTGATCTAATATCTCATCAAACTAGAAGATTCGTATTGGTCTTGACCTTACCTTCAGATGCTGGTGACTTAAGAATCCTTCCATCAGCCTATCTCATCTCTACACACCCTTTTGAAACTAAGAGAAAGCTGTAAATGTACATTTCTTTGTTCATGTAGCATGTACAAAAAGTTTGCCGAAAAATTGTCATTTGGGGCGAAGAACTGGGGCTTCCAATCCCTGGCTTTCCCCTCCCCAAACCCCAGTGCTACCCTCTCCTCTGAGCTGATGCTTCCACAAATTGGAAGAGGGATGGGTGTCTGACTGGAAAACCTCCTGGTGGTGGGGTCTTGCACTTCTCCACCATCCTCCCTTGTGAGCTTCACCTTTCTGCCCCAGGAGAGGATGGTCTGCAGCTGCTCTCCTCTTTGTCACCTTCACTGAAGACTTGGTTAAAGAGTAAGAGGAAGATGTACCTAGCTGTAAGTCTGGGTGGGGGTAAGAGTGGTCCCAGGGGTTGGAGGAGACATTCCATCTAACTCCCATTCCTTCCCACCAGGCCTATAGCTTGAGGGTATCCTGGGCAACCTGTGAGTGAGGCCTCAGGCCTCCTTTTGGGCCTTTACATGGCTCTAGAGAAAATGTTATTTCCAAGAACTACAAGATAGGAGGAACCGGTCAAAGGTAACAGAGAAAGGTTGGCAAGACTAAACTAGACATTCAACTCTTTCCCCCAACTGGTTCTCTGAGGGTAGAAGCTGATGAGACTTGGCCCTTAGGCAAGATAAACTGAGAGAATCATTCAGAGAGAGTACTGAAGTATCTGCCCCACATTTTAGGTCACCTGACCAGTCTCAGCCTCTTCTAACTGACACTTGATTTAAAGACTCTGGGGTGCCTTTGAACTAACTTGACTCAGGCTACTATCATTCCTGTTTACAGATGAGGAATAGTTTTCCATGTCTGTCTAATTCTAGTAGGATATGGACTTAGGATACAGTCTGTGCCATTTGAGACTTATTAAGGAGATTTACTACCTTCTTAATTTCATACCTCATTCCTGTCTCTCACCCCTTCAGACTGATCTCAGCTCATTGTTCACTTTGCCAGGGGCACCAGGAGACAGTTCTGAGTGGACACAGTGGCCCCTGACTTTCAGCATCTAGACAGGAGGCATCCTGAAGGAGATGCCCAACACAGTTGTGCTGGTGCTATTGTGCCCTGGGGACTATACCATGTGGTCCTCTTCACTATCTTCTCGGGGGTCTGGACACTTAAACTGTTAGGTAAGTGTGTCCCTTTCACAGCATACCTCCTTTTGCTGCTCCTCCACCCCCTCCCTGTCCAGCCCTAAATATGGGTGTAGTTATCTTATGCTCTTTGATCAAATATTCAGAAGAGGGTGCAGTGGAAACCAGCTTCAGACCAGACTTTCCTGTAACAGAAAGTTAAGTTGCAAAGGGAAAGATAGTATTTGACAAGTATGGGATCTCCCATCTCTGGGGAAGAGGTTCCAGTGAGATTCCTGTCCCTTCTCTGAATTGTTCAGGGAACATAATGGGAAAAGGGGGTGGAAACACTACCAGAACCAGAGGGTAGGGAGATGTGCCACAAAAAGCTGTCTTCCAGACATGCTATAGCCATTGCACTGATGAGATCACTGCAGCTGCAGCTGTCTATATAAGACTAGCACAAACTTGGACAGTTTAACATTTCGTCATGGATGGAGAGGGGCCAGGAGGCCCCACCCTTCCCTGAGGGTCAATTGGCAACTAATGGTTATTAGAGGAGAGATGCCATTTTCTTCAGCAGTGTACCCTGTGACAGTTTTCCTCCCTCAAGTAAATTATCTCCCACCCATTCTTGGGAAAGGAACTCTAATTGAACTCAGTGGGTCACAGACAGCCCCCCCCCCAAAAAAAAACAAAAAAACGAGACATGAAAATAGCAGAGCAGAGATTTGTGGAAAAGAAGGATTCCAGTAGGGGGTGAGACAAGAATGGGGTAAAACTGTCTGAAATTCATTATATAAATGTATGAAACTATCACATTTTAAAACAGGTGTCCCTGTCACAAGGGCACCAAGGCAGGAGTAAACTTTCCTTCCTTTCAGGAAACCATACACCTTTTCCACACTGAGGTTCCCAACCCAGTGTTCACATCTGGGTGAATCATCTGTTACGTGTGTGGACTCTGAAACACACTTTAGATACATCAGACAACTACTGAGACAACAGTATAGTAATGTATACCACTGTGGGTACAAACTTCAGATTTCAGACCTGGAGAACTAGACGAACTAGTCCAAACTGAGACATCCCAACCAATCCCAATGGCCCCTTTGATGAACAAGCAAGGTCTTGTAACTCACCAGGAAGTCAGATCCCTTCTCTCAAACCTTCTAGGAAGGGCTATGCACATGATAACCAATACTCTTTGGTTTTGCCTTTTTTCACCTTGATGTTTCCTCTTAAAAGAAACCTTATACATACAGAAGAAATAGCACTGGCATTAGAGGTGGGCTCCATAGAATACAGGGAGCCAGGTGTCTTCAGTTCTAGGCAGAAGAGACCTTGAAGTTCCAGGAAGGCTCGTCTGCCTAAAACAGAACACTGCCAGTAGGGGTCATATCTAGAAGCAGACATGGCAGCTGCGGTCTATCCTGCCCACCACCAATATCTATGTATAGGGATGGCCTGATTCTTCTCAAAAAAAAAAAAAAATACACTAACAACAAAAAGGCTCTGGTACATCAAAAGTATCTTTGCTGGAAGTCATAGCCTTCCATGAGGCAGCCAAACTTCTTTTGTTAGTCCATTTCTGAGGGATACTTATGCAGCTTGTAACCCTGAGGGGTTTGCCTGAGCCCCCAGACAAAGAGCACTTGTACTTGACTGGTTGGTGTAAAAGCGGGGAATTCCCCTGTGTTCCACATTCTTTTGCATGTCCAGCCTCAATCTGAGCATACTGCTTATCCCGTGGCAAGTGGAACAGGAGAATGAACCTGCTGCTGAGTGATTGTTTCTATATTACACCTAACAATGCTCTTTGTTTCTGACCCTGGACTCTATCCACAAAACAGTAGCAGGCTGGTTGCTAGCTTGTAAGCAGTGTAAAGTCAAATGCCAGACCAGTCTTTAATCTTACTGTAAAAATCTATTTGAAATTATTTTGTATTTCTTTCCCCAGACTACAGACAGAAACAATATGAATGATGTTTTTGTGGTATATCTCTATTTCCAGTTCTACAGGGAACCCCTGCTGGACAAATTGGTGGATGTCCCTCAGTAAATAAACAGGAAGAGCAGTGGTATTTAAGCATAAAAACATGCAAACATGCAGTTTGAAGGATGGACTGGCCTTTTGCAATGATATCTCCTTGTAGTTAAAACAACAGCCATCAAATCCACAACCATGCATTGAGAACCTGCAGAGCAGGCCTCTTAATGGTTGATTTCTAAAGCTATCACATTGAAATGGTCGGCCCTCCATGTTCCAAGTCTCAAAATACTTGCACATACATGTGTTGCTCCACAAACCTCTGGGTCATCTAAGACTATGTTGTCACCCCTATGTGTGGCCAACAATAAACACAAGTGACAGCTGCTGTTTATTAAAGACTGTGCTTCATACACTCTTGCAGGCTCCTTACACATGCTAACTTGATCACCATCATAGCAGCTTTGTGTGTAGGTAATATGATTGTCTTCATTTTATGACTGATTAAAGTGAAGCAGGAAGAGATAAATACACTCCCAATCATCCTGCTCCTGGTTGGCAGTGTTAGAATAAGAATGAGCAGTCAAACTACAGGTCACAGCACTTACTACTGAAATGTACCATCTCAAAGAGAAAAATGAATCAGAGGAGAGAAACCCGTTGTACAGAAACCATCTGGAAAATCAGGGACAGAGCTGAGATCCATGCCTAGCTAGCTTATGAACATTGCTGGGACTTCAGACCAAGACCTACATCCAATAATCATAGTGTGCCCAAAGATACACCTTGAGATGTTCCCTGTGGACTGAAGAACTGTGTAACTCTGCCGTCTTGGGTGACTCTCAACAACATCCCCTGCCCAGTGGCCACGGCTGATGCCACCTTCCAGTAGCTCACAATTTCAAAGGAACTACTTGAAGAGGGCTGGTTCTTACAAGACAGGAGCCCTCCACTGGTGCCCCTCAACCTTAAGGCATGATTCAGAGACAGAGGTTCTGAAGCAAAGGGCAGACTGCTGGGTTCTAGTCCTAGCACCCTGTGACTCAGAGTCAGTCACTTCCCTTCTAGGAACAGTTTTATCAGAGAGAAAATGGGGCCCAGAAGCCTCTGAAGTCCCCCTCTCCTCACTGTGTCTTCCCAGCAAACATCTGTGACAGTTTTGAAGACCCCTTCTATATCCCTGAGTGCCTACCCTGAGCCACCTCTGGGCTTCCCAATAAGTCATACATCAAGACTTTCCTGCCCTGTTTTATCCTCTCAGGACCCTGTGCTTATCCTGTGACTAAGAATGCTTACATTTTCATCACAGAAGTTAAAATTATTGTCATTTCTTAATAATCTCCTTCTCCCAGGAGACCTCATGCTTCATCTCTCCTTCCTCTTCTCATCTTTTCTTTTTTATTTCAATGTAACACTTTCATTGATTCTCTCGAAGTTTCACATCATGCACCCCAATCATATTCACTTCCAAGTCCTTCCTTGTCTGCCCTCCCACTTGTGACCTCCCAAGCCTGGCTGTCTCTTCTGCCATGTGCCCATCTGCCGGGGGATATGTTGATGTCTGTGGCACACATTACCACCAAAGGCTAGGCAGACGTCTATGGGCTGTGCTGAGGTCATGTTGATATCTGTGGGCTGTCTCCAGAGCCATGCAGATATGAGTGGCCTGAGCTGCCTCCCAAGGCCATGATGATGTTTGGATCCACGCTGCCACCAAGGACTATGTATGGGTCCAAGGCCCTGCTGCAGTCATGGTCGGTGTTGACGTTTGAGGCCCAAGTTACCATCAAAGACCTTGTGGATTCATGGTCTGTGCTGCTACCTGAAGCTATGTTGATGTCCATGGGTTGGGCTGTTACTGGGGGCCATGCCTCACCTCTCTTAAATCGCATCTATTGTGAAAAGCTAATGCTCATCTCTGTCCTTTTAGAAACAAAAGACTGAGCTGGAGGAAAACAACCTTGCAAGTTTTGATCTTTTATTCCATGGTTATAAAGAAGCCTGAATTTGCTAACATTGTATTTATTGTTAAGTCAACAAACATTTATTTGTTAAACATTTGCTGAAACACTCCAATCCCCAGAGTAACACTCTACCATCACCACACACAGAAGAGTGATAAACCACAGGGACATCCAAGAAGACTCCCCAGTGGTGGAAAGGTTGGAGCTAAGACTTTCATCACAAGATACTTGATGGCCCTTCCCCAAAGCTCTGGACAGGTGACAAAGATAGGCCAGTCAGACCACTTGTGTAAAACTGTTGTCTTCACTAATCCAGTAGTGAGCATCCTCTGGAGGGAGCCAGAGGGCTGTGTGAGGGACACTGACCACGCAGTAACATCTGCAGTCTGTGTCCTGCCTTGGTCTCTGGATCAGAATTGTGGCCAACTTCCTAAATCATTGAAGTAAATTGTAAATAATGCAAAAAATAAAATTTTCTTTCTTTCCAAGCAGCTTATTTCTCATGTTTAATGTAGAAATGGAACATTTATGCACTGGTAGCTCTTGATTTTAGGCAATACTTTCTGCCCTTTAAAAACTGATCAGTAGGCCCTTTTAGGCATAATGCTATTCCCATTTGAATTCTGGTTCCTGTTGGCTGTTGTTTCAAGCCCTGCCTCTGAGTTCTTGGTACTTCAGAACCCAGTTCCTTTTGTCTCTCCCTTGATGTGGTTCAGAGAAAGGTAGCGGGAAATGGAGAAACTCGGTGGCAAATGGCACTGAAAAAATAAAGCCACCAGAACTGCCCTCGCCTTCCATTTCGGGGTAGTTCCCAGGCTAATAGAAAGTATGACTCTTCAGATGATGTGAACATAGCACAGAAAATCCTTCCTGGGCCATAGATTTGATGACCCAAATGTGAGATGTGGTTGATTGTCTCAGAGCTTGTGAGAGAAGAGAAATGGGAAGGAAGACCTCTTGCTCTTGAAGCTCAGGGGCTGGGTTTAAATTCAACTCTCATAGAACGCTGAGCTACAGCCCACCCCTGTGACACACAGCTCTCCAACTCCTTTTTACAATGATTTGTGTTTTCCTTTTGTTTCTTTATTTACTAGGGTAGTGCACCATAGCGCATGTGCAAACGGCAAAGGAAACTTGCAGGGATCAGTTCTCCCCTTCACCCATCCAAAGATCAAATTTAGGCTACCAGGCTTAAAAGCAAGAGCCTGTTATTCTCTGAGCTGTCTCAGGCTTTCAGTAAATCCTATGACGGTGACAGGCAGTCCCTGTATCCAGAGGAGAAGGGTGATGTTCTGTTTGGGTGGAACTCTCTCAGATGGTCCATAGACACACCAAGACAGTGTTCACTTCTTGTGGGCTTGCTTCTGAGGCCAAATCTTCCTCCTGACTTTGACTTCTGTGACTGGCTTCCTTGCTCTTTTCTAAGAAATTCTTTCTCTCTCCTCTCTCCTCTCTCTCTCTCTCTCTCTCTCTCTCTCTCTCTCTCTCTCCCTCCCTCCTTCTCCCTCCCTCCTTCCTTCCCTCCTCTCTCTCTCCCTCTCTCCTTCCCTCTCTCCCTCCCTCCCTCCCTCTCCCTCCCTCCTTCCCTTCCTTCCTCCTTCCCTTCTCTCTCTCTCTCCCTCTCTCTCTCTCTCTCTCTCTCTCTCTCTCTCTCTCTCTCTCTCTCTGCAACTGTAGTGATCTGAAGAAGCCATCAGATGCCCTGGGCTATCACTATCTACCTTGTGTCTTTGAGATAGGGTCTCTCACTGATCAGGGAGCACACTAAGCTAGCAACCAGCAGCCTCACCAATCCTCCTGTCTCTCCTACATCAACCCAGGGATGACATGGTGCATACAGCCATGTCTAGCTTTTCATATGGGTCTTGAGGATCCAAACCCAGGCCTCATGCATGTTGTAGCAAGCTCTCTCACCCATTGAGCTTTATCTCCTGTTTTTGATGGTTTCCTATAGATTTTCCCCCTTGCTGAGCTGCTGCTCCACACCTAGGAATGAGGATCCCAATGATGCTTCTTGACCACACCCCCACTCCTGATGGCCTCAGCCCCAAGACCTGTTTAACAGTTCCCACTCTGCACAGCCCTTGCTCTCTCCAGACTGGCAGCTTGCTGGTGCCAGGAACTATCTGGAATCACCAACCCTTTATAGATTCAGTGTTAGTTTGTCAGAGCCGTTTCAGTAAACTACCACCAACTGGGTAGCTTCAGGCAACTGAAACTTTATTTCGATATGAATCTAAAGACCAGTAGTCTGGGTCCAGGACCAGGGCTTCAGTAACTTGATGGCATCTCTATATGTCATTCCTCCATGTTCATGATTCTTGACCACACCCCCACTTCTGTTGGTCTCAGCCCCAAGACCTCTTTAACAGTTCCCATACTTCATGACCCTTGGTCTCTCCAGCTTGACAGCTTGCTGGTGCCAGGAACTATCTCCAAATTCTCTTGTGCTGTAAGATCATCCATCTTACTGTATTACAGTCCCCTTTAAGCAATTAATTTTTATTTAAATAAACATGTGAGAACTCTTTTTTACAAATAAGATCGCATTCTAATTTATTGTAGTATACGTTGGACTTCAATGTAAATTTTTTACTTTTCTGGACATAGATTCAAGTCATAATATTTCCCATGCTAGAAACCTAAGACTTACATTTTACTACTCCCTACCCCATCTTTAAGCATGTTTCTTCCCATAAACACACCACCTACACCCTCAGTAGCACCTCCCTCTGCAGGTGACGCCTGGACTATCTGTCTGGAGCTAATCCTCTGCCACCTGATACAATCTGAAACCAGAATCTAGTCACATCTATTCACCTTGTTGTGGCTGCTTCAGCAGAGAAATGGCCTCCTGATACTTCTACTAGTGCATCAAAAGCTTCTGCCTGGCCCAGAAGGACTCCAAGTCTTCCTGGTAAGATTCTTGGGGACCATATATATGTTAGTCACTTCCAGGATCAGCTGCCCTTGTCTGCCTACTACAAACAGACATATGTGCTGGAGACCAATCAGTCTCACTTCTTCAGTGAGACTTTCCCCTGACATTTGTCTTCGATGAAGGCTGCCTAACTTTGCAGTCCCACCATCTCGGGATTCTTCCTTTCATAGGTCAATCCCACCAAGCTGGCTGTGCCTATCGCTTGCCATGTCTGCCTCCTCAACTTAAGTATCACTGAGGACCAAAAAAGATTTTTAGTTTGCACACAGGCATTGAGAGAACTTGTGATTTAGTGACTGATTAAATGACAGTGTTTTTGAATGATAATATCAGGGCAGGGTTCTGAGCCCACTAGGAGGTTTACACACTGCTGGCTTATGCTGCCACCTCAGCTTTCCTTCCACTAGAAGAGCTCACATGGAGGTGAGAGAGTGCCTCAGCAGGGAATGAAGAAAGGTATGGAGGCTTTGCACTACTGCACACACAGCCTTGTGCCTTGGGGCCCAAGTGCTTTGGAGAGTACTGCATTGCTAACCTCTACCTGCCCAGGAGTGGTCTTTAAGGTACCGTCACCACAAGTGCCTGGGTGGGTTTGATCATCATACCTAGAAAGTGACTTGCCCTATCCCCTGACAAAGGAACAATCCAGGGTCTTTCAATGTGCTTCCCAGAGGGCAAGGGTCTAACTATGGTTATACTGAAGCTCCTATGCAAACATAGTTCAAATATACACTAGCCAATGGGTTTCTTGGATTTTATCAGCAACAGGGAAAGCCATTGGCTAAGGATGACTTTGAAGTCAGTGTCAGTTGTGTGCCTAGATACTCTTCAAAGCATCTCTCAGACCCATTTCTGTGTGAACAGGCCAGAGGAAGACACTACCTTGCAATGCAAAACCAAGCCAAATGGGAAAGCATTTTCAAATTCCCCAAAGAAAGCAGTGCTCTGGCCTCTTTCAGGTCATGCTGGAAGCCCTGGACTCGATGAAGAAATAGAAAAACTATCGGGAGCCTGTGTGTTCTAAGTCATAGACGCCAGGAAGGAAAAATAAGGCTGTTGTCTCCGCTTGCCTCTCTGCCACTGTGATAAAACACCAACTCTAAACAACTCAGGGGATGGAGGGCTTATTTTAGCTTATAGGTTACAGTCCATCTGGGGGAAGCCAGAGCAGGAACTCAGGGCAGGACTTTGAAGCATAAACCTGAGAAATGCTGCTTACTTCCTTGTCCCTCTGGCTCTTGCTCAGCAAGCATTCTTATACAGCCCAGGACCACACCCCAGGGCTGGCTCTGCCCATATTAGGATGGGCATTCCTGCATCTGTTATCAAGAAAATGCCCATAGATATGGCCACAGGCCAATGTGATTGAGACAATCCCTCAACTGAGAATCTCTCAGATAACTGGGCTGTGTCAAGTTGACACATGAAGCCAACTAAGAGAGCTGTTTTTCATTTTTAGAGACCTGAGTCTGTATTAGGAATGGAGTTGGCAATGGCCATAGCTTCACGTCAGCAGAACAGGCCACTTAAAGACCAGGACAGGCTGGCCTCCAAATAGTTCTCTCCTCTGAATGCTAGCCTGACCAGCGAGACAGTTGGTGGGGAGAGGTGTCCAGCACAAAATGGAAATGAGGAAGTCTTGTCTAAACATGGGTAAGATTGCCAAGATGATATCAGCAATCATTTGTAAGGGTGTCCGGACCCCACTTGTGAAGAAGTGTACTAAACTGCTCCCTGTGGCCTGCTCACATGTAGGCTTTCCTGCCAAGGCCCCTGTGCATTGCAGATCCTAGCAAAAACCTGCATCATCTCCCACGTAGTGTCCGTCTGCCCTCCTACAGTGGTAGTAGCTTGGATGTCTACCCTCAGTATGGATTCAGTGAACATTTTTTGCTCTGGGTTTGGATTTGTGTTACATGTTACGATCAAAAAAAAATGTTCTTCATGATGATCTTTGGCTTCAGAGCTCAGTTTCTTTTCTCAGATGCTGACCTGAGAAAAGCAGGGCTTGGAGAGGAGGGAGAAGGAAAGACAAAGCTCAAGGCCTCCAGATGCAGACAGATCAGTGCTACTTGTCTGCTGGGGTGTTGCTGTCGTATGGGACCTGTGAATGTGTGCGTGTGCGTGCGCGTGTGTGCGTGTGTGTGTGTGTGTGTGTGTGTGTGTGTGTGTGGCCACCCTTTTTTAAAAAAAACAACAAAGTATTAGGTGTCGTAATGGCATTTGTTTTCATTGATGCCTGTCCCCGGCTCATACCCCTTCTTTTTTCTCTGTGTCCTTCCCTCCCCAGTCTCCTTCCCACCTCCATACCACACCGGTCCCTCCACCACTCTTCCCTCTCTTAAGCATCTCTTTTTTATCCCCTCTCTGTCTCCTTTTTAGTTTTTAGGCTATACCTCATGTGTAATGATTTACACACATATGATATACAGTGTACACTGTGATCTGCAAATGAAAGACGTCCTGTTTTTTTTCTAGGTTTGGCCACATTGCTAATATAATCCTCTCTCAGTCGATCCATTTTTTTTCTTGCTGATTTCTTCATTTCATTTTTCTTTAACCTGAATTTAAATGCCATTCTGTTTATGTTTCACATTTGTATTATCCATGCAACCCTTGATTTAGTGGCTAGGCTTCTTATTTAAAATTCAAGAAGGAGCTGAAGGGGTTTGCAACCCCATAAGAAGAACAACAATATCAACCAACCGCCCCCCACCCCAGAGCTCCCAAGGACTAAGCCACCAACCAAAGAGTACAAATGGGGGCCTTGTCCGGCATCAATGGGAGGGGAGCCCCTTGTTGTGAAGTCTTGATGTTCCAGCATAGGGGAATGCTAGGGCAGTGAAGTGGGAGTGGATGGGTGGATGGAGGAGCACCCTCATAGAAGCAGGGGGAGGGTGGGTGGGATAGGGGGTTTGTGGAGGGTAAACTGGGAAAAGGGATAACATTTAACATGTAAATAAATAAAATAACAAATAAAAAATTTAAAAATTTTTCAATTAAAAATCTCAGTGTTAAACTAAGAGCCTGAAGTAGGAGGACTGAGAATATGAGACCCTGTCTAAAACAACCACCAACAACAACAATAACAAAATTCTGGACCTTAGTTTTCCAGCCATAAAATGGGAATACTAGTCTTGTAACCATCTTTTAAGGATGTTTATGGGGAAGTTAAATAAATACACATAGTATGCTTAGCTGTCTGGGACATAATAAATCATCCATAAATGTTGCTTCCCGTTATTTGGGTTAAATCATAATTACTTCTGAGCACAATGCTTAAATGAATTTGCTATCTGAGATCTCTGCTAGAAGGATGGCAATTTCTATCTTGTGAATTTTAAATGCAGATCTTGGGGCATCCCCCTCCACCCCAGAAAGGACTCCTACGCACAGATAGAGTCAATTCCCTAAAACAGGGAACCAGTCTTCCAGATCCTGAGCATGTAAGAGCTGCACCCTGCAGGTTTCACAGGGTAACTTCCCTGCTACACATCTGTTGAGGTTTCTGTCCCCCTATCTGCTCTGTTGTCCCCTTTTCTCATCTGACTTCCAAGCCCCTCAGCATATTAATGAGGCTGAGAAAATCTCCCCAGACCTTTCCATCCATAACATGAATCAGCACATGAGCAACCTTCTTTTATTCCAGACACCTGGCCTTTCTTGACATTTTCATTTTCTTGACATTTTGTCTTATGCAATGGCCTGTGGCACCTGCAATAGACTCATCAATTCTTTGAAGGGCTACATTTTCTTACTTTTTTCATTTTTCTTCCTGAAACTATAGACACTTTAAGGAATAGTTATTATTTATTCTCCTCCTTATCTTTCATGGTTATTTTCTCTCTTTCTTTTTGTATGTATGTATGTATGTATGTATGTATGTATTAAATTTACATCTTGGTTAAAGCCCCTCTTTAAGTTCCCCTCTCTTGATTCTTTAAGGCACTTTTTTCCCTTTTCTTTCTTCTTTTACTTTTTCTGCCTATTAATTAAGAACCAGGACCCAGAGGAACTAAAACTCTCTTTAGAACAGTTAATTGCGCAATGTTACTAAGCAATTAAGGGATAAAACTGAGATATTTGATTTCCAAGATTCTACTACATTGACTTTCATGCAAAAAATAAAATATCAGTGAATGCAGGCTGCCCAGCTTCACTGCTTTGCTGTGGTGCATGTGTGTGGGGAACATCTAGGATAGACTCCATTCACCCTGAGCCCCTGTGAGGACACGTAAACCAGGTGCCTTGGGTGACAGTCACTGTTCATTGTCTTGTTTTTTGTTTGTTTGTTTGTTTGTTTGTTTTTCCAGTAAGAATGATAGGGGTTTTCCTAGAACTGGGAAGAAGGAGTGAGAATCACAGGATGATGGGAATTACGCTAGTGTTGCTAAGGAACACATCAGTGAGTGATGAGATGCAAGGAGGAGATGTCATGGCATCTCCAAGTACCTAGTATCTGAATGTTTCAGAAAAGCTAAACAAATGACAGGGGGATTTTTAAGGATGTACAAATGTGATTTTAGAATTATTATGCACAAAGTTACTAAAAATGGGTGATGTTTGACTAAAGGCTGACAAATGTTGGGTGTTTGTTTGTTTGTTTGTTCTGTTTTGTTTTTGTAGTTTCTAGCTGGGTGGTGGTGGCACAACTTGAAAGGCAGATCTCTAAGTCTTAGGCCAGCATAGTCTACCCACTGAGTCCTAGGACAGCCAGGGCTACACAGAGAAATCTTTTTCAAACAAACAAACAACAACAACAAAAAGAAACCAGAAAAACCCACCCTCCCAAAAAATTTCCAGAAGTAGATTCTCTCAAATAGAGTCAATTTACTTTTAACATGAGTTCATGAGCAAAAGAGTCTTAACAATAAAATAGTATATATCCATTTTCACTCTCAGGACTCAACCTAGGCTAGACCAGTGTTCTACCACTGAGCTATCCCCTTAGCCTTCTGTCACATATTCACATACAAAAGATGAATGTCTGTAGCACCTTGTGCCTGATAGCAAACATGATTCCTAATGTGTCAGACGTAATGGTGAGTGTAATCTATGAAGCTTCCAGAAGAAAGCATATTGTCTCTAAACATTTTGCTTTAGGTCTTTGTAGTATTCTGTTGACATAATTGATCCAGACTGTTTGTCCATGTTTATAAGCAGCTGTGTACCATTAACATTATCTAACATTTTTCTATCATAAAAAGGTTCTCCTGAATGTAGCCTCTATGGGTCATCCCATGGAATCTAACACAGAAAGAGCTATAAGGCAGGGAATGTTCCACAAATTTGAGCCTTTTCACTGGGACTCCAGAACAAAGTTTGGTGGTCCAGCTCATCTGTTCCCTAAGGGTGGCCATAGAATGAATAATGTTGGTCCTTCTACACTGAAAAACCTCCAAAGTGTGCTGGAAACTCACAAATCTTGAGACTGTCGAAAACAAAACAGAAAGCTTACACTTCAAGCATCCCCCACTGCCGTGTGTGGGGCAGAACCTTTCTGTATCGAGAGAACTTGTCTTTTCTTTCAGCCCCAACACGTGTGTTTTCTTGAACCACAGTGCCTTGCAACATCACAGTGTATAGCTGTTGCTGTCTTGCTCAAGAAAACCCCAAACCACATAAGTTGCAATGAACAAAGTATGTTGAAGTCTACCATTTAAGTCTATTATCACTTAGAAGAACCATGTCCTGGAAAATTCATTATAGGAAATGATCATGTGACTTTCCTTCCAGAACAGAGGCCTGTGATAAAGGAAAATTTTAATTCAAGTTCAAGTAACAGTTAAATACACTTAACCTCTCATAACTCAAAATTCTTGAGATTATATTAGACCAATTCTACTCATCTGTGTGGTCCGAAGGCCTTTTTTTTTTTTTTTTTAATCAAGTGATTAGATTTTATTATGTGGCTCAGTTTTACATTTTAATAATTATAATCTCAAAAATAAAATAAATAAAAGGACTTTTCTTTAGTGCCCTAGCTCCATTTTGGGTGTGTTGTTGAAATGATAAGCCTAGGCTTTGTTCTCATACAACCTAAACATCAGTCTCTTGACAATATTTGTTCTTAGTAATAGGAAGAGTCAGGTAGAGTGTTCTGATTTCTCTGCCTTCCTTGTAAAACCTCAAAGTTGCTCATGAATAATAATAACATTGGACCAGCCCTTCCAGAGCCTTTAAATTACCAGGATTCAGAGATAAAGCAATTTGTAC
This sequence comes from Rhynchomys soricoides, assembly GCA_019843965.1. Taxonomy (NCBI): domain Eukaryota; kingdom Metazoa; phylum Chordata; class Mammalia; order Rodentia; family Muridae; genus Rhynchomys; species Rhynchomys soricoides. The sequence continues at coordinate 2,489,083 of JADRCH010000156.1, read as the reverse complement.
AACATCTCAGTGAAGTAAAAACTCATACAAGAAAGTTCACGACAAACCCAGAGCTGTAGAAGGCTGCCTCGTGGTGCTGCCATGTTGGCTGGCAACCCAGACCCTTTTCCTGTCTGCCCCTCTCTCCATTGCTCTTGCATCTGTCAGCTCTTCATTTCCAGTCCCCCACCCCACCCCAGGGTCTTGATGAATATTTTTTCTGCTGTCATCTCACTGCTTTCCACTCAACATGCTGAAATCCAAAACTCGTCCTCCTACCCACAATGCTCTTCCTTTTTCTGTCTCTGACCACACCCAGTATTGCCTCTAGTTTCCCTGGCTTGGGACTTTAATTCACCCACTCTCTGGCTTCCTTCACCATGTGTGGTTTGTCACTAAGTCATAGCAATGATGAGAGCCTTCTTTCCCTATACTTCTCAGATTAGCTTTTTCCTCTCCCACTTCCTCCCCCTCTCTTGGCACATGCTGCCTGCCAATACTACTAGAAAACACAGTTGTAATGCCACCTCCAGAACACTTCTGTCTTCCTGTGACCTGCTGGCTCACTTAAGTCACACTTAATCCATACATGAATAGTCTCTTGCCCAATATCCCTTAATATTTGGAGGGCGATATGAGCTTCAGGATCCTTCCTCAGGAAGATGAGTCATTTAACATAATTTTAGCAATCATGTGAAGACCTTGGGCCTCGGAAAGCTATCCACAATCTGTAGTAGATCAGGAAGTCTATTGTTCCTTTCACTTGACTGGATATGCCACTGTCAAATTGATCTTTCTGAAATGGATATCAGGAATATACTATTGAGGAGGAAAAAGAACTCCAAATCCTTTGTGTTGACACTCATGGCTCTCTACTGACTGGTTATATTATACCCAGCTATATGTACCTCTTATTTCGTGAAGTATATAGTCAGGCTTTTAGAGTTGCTGCTTTAGAGCAGATAGCCACTAGCTGTGCCTTAATTTTGTCAACACGAACTGCTCCCAGGGACATAGGTCATAGGTACTCTAGTCTGTCACTTGTCAAAAAGTTGACCTGAAGCCAGTGGGGAGGCCACATAATTTTCCCTTTGATATAAACTTTCTTTCTCTTTTTTTCTTTTTCTTTTCTTTTCTTTCTTTTTTTTTTTTTGATATTTACTTTATTTACATTTCAAATGTTTTCCCATTTCCAGGTCTCCCTTTTGGAAACCCCCTATCCCATCTCCCCTCCCCTGCCTCTATGAGGGTGCTCCCCCACCCACCCACCCACTCCTGTCTTCCCTCCCTAGCATTCCCCTACACTGGAGCATCTAATACCCTCAGGCCCAAGGGCCTCTCCTCCCACTGATGGCCAACAAGGCTTTCTTCTACCACATATGTGGCCAGCACCATGGGTTCCTCTATGTGTATTCTTTGGTTGGTGGTCCAGTCTCTAGGAGCTCTGGGGGGGTCTGGCCAGTTGACACTGTTGCTCCCTCCATGGGGCCACAAACAACCTCAGCTTCTTCAATCCCTTCTCTAACTCCTCCATCTGAAACTCAGTTCAATGGTTGGCTTCGAGTATCCGCCTCAGTATTTGTCAGGTTCTGCCTGAGCCTCTCTGGAGATAGCTTATCATGCTTCCATCAGCAAGTACTTCCAAGCATCCACAATAATGTCCCGGTTTGGCGGCTATATATGGGATGTATCACCAAGTGGGGCAGTCTCTGGATGGCTTTTCCCTCAATCTCTGCTTCACACTTTGTCTCCATATTTCCTCCTGTGAGTATTTTGTTCACCCTTCTTAGAAACACTGAAGCATCCACATTTTAGTCTTCCTTCTTCTTAGGCTTCATATGGTCTGTGAATTAAATCTTGGGTATTCTGAACTTTTGGGCTAATATCCACTTATCAATGAGTACATACTGTGTTCTTTTGTGACTGAGTTACCTCACTCAGGATGATATTTTCAAATTCCATCTATTTGCCTGTGAATTTCATGAAGTCATTGCTTTTAATAGCTGAGTAGTATCCCATTGTGTAAATGTACTACATTTTCTGTATCCATTCCTCTGTTGAGGGACATCTGGGTTGTTTCCAGTTTCTGGCTATTATAAATATGGCTGCTATGAACATAGTGGAGCATGTGTCCTTATTACATGTTGGAGCGTCTTCTGAGTATATGCCCAGGAGTGGTATAGCTGGGTCCTCAGGTAGTACTATGTCCAATTTTCTGAAGATCCTCCAAACTGATTTCCAGAGTGGTTGTACCAGCTTGCATTCCCACCAGCAATGGAGGAGTGTTCCTCTTTCTCCATATCCTTGACAGCATGTGCTGTCACCTAAGTTTTTGATCTTAGCTATTCTGACTGGTATGAGGTGGAATCTCAGGGTTGTTTTGATTTGCATTTCCCTGATGACTAAGGATGTTGAACATTTCTTTAGGTGTTTCTCAGCCCTTGGGGTTTCCTCAGTTGAGAATTCTGTTTAGCTCTGTTCCCCATTTTTTAATAGGGTTATTTGGTTCTCTGGAGTCTAACTTCTTGAATTCTTTGTATATATTGGATATTAGCCCTCTCTCAGATGTAGGATTGGTAAATATTTTTTCCCAAGCTGTTGGTTGCCATTTTGTCCTATTGAAAGTGTCCTTTACCTTACAGAAGCTTTGAAATTTTATGAGGTCCCATTTGTCGATTCTTAATCTTAGAGCATAAACCATTGGTGTTCTATTCAGGAACTTTTTCCCTGTGCCCATGTGTTCGAGACTTTTCCCCACTTTCTCTTCTATTAGATTCAGTGTATCTGCTTTTATGTGGAGGTCCTTGATTTATTTGGACTTGAGCTTTGTACATGGAGATTTTCTTTGTCTTTTCAACACATATATGGCAATATCTGGACACATTTTTGGCTATCATATTGGGGAAGGGATTTTACTATCACCTAATGGTAGAGACTGAGGTGCTGGTAGTTGTCCTATAAATGCACAGACAACTCTAGAGCAATGACTCCCCTAGCCTCCAAAGGTCACCTGCCTTCATATGACTCAGAAGCTGAGAAACTCAGTAGTCTCATATAGACAGGGAGCTGAGAAGCTCAGGAGGTCTCTCCATCAAAGGTAACCCAGAAACTCTTCAGGGTTATCCACTTTCTCCACGAATTTTTCTTGGGATCCATCCAGTCTGTTGGAATCTTGCTCTTCTTCCTCCTCTTCCTCCTCCTCCTCTTCTTCCTCCTCTTCCTCCTCTTTCCATCTCCTTTCTCCTTCTTTCTTCTTTCTTCTTCCTTCTTTCTCTTACCTCTTTTCTCTAACCTTTAGTTAACTAAAGTTGCCAGTACCAGTGCAAAGCCACAGCTCCCACCTCAAAGGGGTATAAGAGATTGTCTGTTCTGGAGTCAAATGAGTGCCCATGGTCCAGGAACACAGATGTAGGTTATTTAAATTCCATATACCTACATGGTAACACTTTAGGTTAAGTTTTTTTTATAGGAACAGAATAAAGAAAGTCATAAATAAAGGTTATTTTCAATTATGTTAGTGGAAGCATTAGGTAGATGCGTTACAGCTACGTGTATGTGTGAGGATTTCAGCTATAGTCCTCAGAAGCTGTCTGCTGACACTTTGAGCCTTTTGGTTGGTGAAAACTGGGTTTTGGTAAATCAATGCACCCAAGAATGTTTTATCTATTAGTCTTATCTTGTTAGTTTTGCCTTTTAGTTATTATATTGAATAAGACACTTAATAGTCTAGTAATAAATATATGGGGCTAAAGATAGTCCAAGATAAATTGTAATTAGTCTCTGGACCCTCAACATTCCAATGTCTTCACAATTTCTGGAGTTCTAATCATTTAACCTTGTGGAAACTTCAATTTCTTTCCATAAATTTCCATTCAAATTAGAAAAAAGCTACACCCATATTAAACATATCTGACTGACTGGATAGAATATTGCAGGTCCAGAACCAATTTATTTGGGGTTATATCAGCTCTCCAAATAGTTATGCGTTGCCCATTTCTTTATTTGGCCTAACATTCTTGTAGTTGTTGGGTAAATCCTTTTGAAGTGTACAAACCAACACCTAGCTTCCACCAACCTAAAGCTAAGAGTGTCATCAGATAACATCTGTGGCCTACAGCAGAGATTTCACAACTGTGATGCATCAGCTTACTGAGGTTTCCAATGGTGTATTTAAAAAGTGTTCTGATTTAAACAAACTCTTCATGAAACAGTTACAACCTTGAAACATGGGTGCATTTGTGGTACAACTGTGTGCTGTGGCCATAGTCACTCACCTTTGCTTTCAAATGAATTCCCTTTCCCCCAATGATGTGAGAGCACTCCTCTCTCTCCATAGAGCACTTGGCATTTGCTCAGACATCCCATCTTCGTCCAAATGCCTGTCAATTAGAAGGTTTTCTTTCTCCATGTACGGTGTGATATACCTTCACCAAGCAGCATGGCTCCCTGAAGTACAAAAGAAAACCATCTAAAGGCATTGCCTCCTCTTTAAGTATGCCAGGGTGTGGGAGCAGAAGAGTCTCTTTAACTGTAAAAGGGAAGTCCTAGAATTTCTACAGAATTTATATTCCCGGTATGAGGAATTTGCCTGGTACTGTTTGGCTCAAATATAGATTGGGCCGCTCTGCCTTTCAAAACTCAGGCAAAATTTCCCTCACTCCTTATCTTGTATACTGGGGGAAACCTTCATTCCCCCAGGGACTGTTTGGGAAGTTACATCTTGAGATGTGGTCTCTGCCTCGGGTGTCTGGTTTCTCTCCTGCATGAAGGCCTTCCACCCGGCTCTCAGTGGTTCTGCCAGTGGCTCCTTGCCCATCTTCCTGGACTCTTTATGCCCCCAGGCAGTGATGTGTGTAGGAGCCAGTACAGGTTAAAAGGACAAAGAGCATAACAGACGTCCCAAACATTTTCAGTCCTATTTTTAGAAACCACTCAACCTCAGTCTGGAAAATTCTCATTCCAAACTTTAGTTTCTTGTGAGGTAACTAACATCTTCAGATCATTGTGCCTGTTCTCTACTTCTCTGATCTCTGACAGGGCAAGCTGCCCGTTACCTAGCTTCACCTGCCCCATCCAAGCAGTGTGTGACCCAATCTTAAACAAAGACAATCCTCTTTCAAAGATTTTCTGGTGTCCTTTTTTTATGATACTCTATACCGTCAGAGCTCTGCATGATAGTGAACAAAGAGGCCCAGCTAGTGGTACTGTCAGCTGAGATAGGAACATTGGGCTGCAAGAAGGGCTTGTGGCATGGATACAGTGCCTGAGGGAGGGTGACCCTGCCTCCAAATGGGTCCCAAAAGGTTTGGCTCTATACTGTTTAAAGCCACATACATAGGCAGGCCCTGTGGGTTGAGCACCCATCCTGGGCAGATGAACTTGTTTCATGCCTGGCTTATAGTTCCTGGGTGCTTTTCATGATCATACTGTGTTCCTCAGGGCACCTCTGGAGGGTGCTGCATCACATGCTTTCTATTTTATAGGCACTAGTGAAGGTAATTCTGGGAGTGGTGGCCACTGCTATGATCCTTCTGCAGGAGGCAGAAGAAGGAGGGCCTCAGCTCACTAGTCCCCTCCCAGTCTCAGGCGTGTTTTTCTTTTTGTAAAAAATCTCTTTATTATTCTCCTTTCATAATGAAGGATCAGGGGCTGGGGAGGAGCTCAGGGGTAGATGGGTTACTCAAATACAAGAGGTCGTGGATTTGATCCTCTATATTGGGAGGCAGGCAAGGAAGTTTCTTTGCCTGTTTGAGGCTCCATCTCAGCACCCAACATTCCTTAAAAGTACAAGCAAACCAAAAGAATGACAAACAGTTGCTAAATTGGTCATCAGTAAAGTAAGTGACACAGTCAGTGGAAATCAAACTTCCAACTGGGATCTGTGTGCCTGGGGACTTTGTCTCTGGATAGTTAAATGCCATCAGCTGGACAATGGGAATCCACTGATTGTCACTCACTGAGTGTCTCCTGTGCAGAGGGATTGCACTTCTCATATCCCCAGTGTCCCTCAAGCTTGTGCAGGCTCTGGTTACCTGTTTCATTTCAAAGTAGCCAGGGTGTGGGCTAGGAGTTCCCCCTGGGAGAAGAAAAGGGAAGAGCTGAGTTCTGAAGAATGGTTGGAGCCTTCAAATAAAGGCCCTTCTTCCCTGGGGAGCCTTCATTCTGCTGCAGGCTGTGGGAGGCAATTCACGGGTCCCTATCAGCAGGGTCTATGGAGATGCTCAGAAAACTGTCTCCTTTCTACCAGCCATTAATCCTGTCCTTGTCCTGGACAGAAGGGCGGTGAGTCTCCAAGCCTGATAAATGAGAGCAATAAATAGCTCAATGGTATTTTCCTTTGCATTTTGAGAGCACAGCCTTGATTAACTTTAGCTCTGTCTGTGTGTCCCAGTTTGAGCACTGAATCAACAACTACTTCTCAGAATACTTCAGGTTGGGGCCTGTGTTGAGGGCAGGGACCATGCTTCATCAGAAAGGTCAGTAATGTTCCAGATGTAAGAAGGAAGGTATCTAGAGATGTGAGTGCCCAGGCCTAATGATGGCAAGGGGAGTGTCTGTGACTTTTTCATTGGTGGAGTCCTGGATCGCTTGGGAGAGACTTAGGAGATCACAGGAAAAACCCACAAGGGAAATCATCAAGTTTACCACCATGTAAACAGCTACATTACACATTGATCTTCAAAATAATATTGAGAGAGAGAGGGAGAAAGAGAGAGAGAGAGAGAGCGAGAAGAAAGGGAAAAGGATAGTATATACCAGGAAACCAAGCCATAAATAATGAAAGTATCAGTTACTCGCAGAGAGCCCCTGTTTTTAACTGACTTCTGTTGGTGGGGGAAGGGAATAGATCTGTGTCTCAGGACTTTGAGTAATAATTGCATATAGCATGGCATTTCTTTATTAATGTATAAGAAGAGCTGAGCTCTGGCTGAAATCTCTTGAAGCTGAATTAATTGTTTTGTCATTTATTCTTCACTCCTGGGGAAGTCTGATCTCTCTCAGGTATTTGTGGATTTTCCAGAAGATGGGACTCTCCCAGGCACAATGACTTCCATAATAGACTCCCTGGTGTCACTGTTCTCCCTCTGGTCTACACATGTCCACGTGTGGAAAACACTCATCTTGTGTGAATCCCATAGACCAAAACCTTCACCTATATTTTGAGATTTTTGCCACATAGTTGAAGGCACGAGTGCTCCCTGCTTCAGCCCAGGATCAGTCAGAGGGTACCTCATATGTGCCCTTTCTCTTTCCCATTGCCCACCCATCTGGGGGTCTCAGTTAGTGTCCTATGCATCCTCCACCCTTCCCTCCTCCATCAGCTCCACTCACTTCCTTCCTTCTTTTATTTAATAGTATAATTTTAAAAATTATTGCTTAATTATGTACATTTTTGCCTATACGCATATCTGTGTACCATGTGTGTTTCCTGGTACCTGCAGAGAGGTGTCAGATCCCCTGGAACTGGAGTTACAGATTGTTGTAAGCTACTATGTGGGTACTGAGAATATTTTTTTTGCTTGAATTGTGGTTCGGTGGTATAACATGTGCTTAGAACATTCTTAGGTTTCATCCCCAAATCGCCAAAAAACTCCTGTGGTGAATTTAGCACATACTAAAATGAGATACTCTCAGCATTTGTTCCAAACTTACTCCTCTAAGCCAGTAGTTCTCAATCTTCCTAATGCGGCAACCCTTTAATACAGTTCCTCACCTGGTAGTGACCCCAACCATATATATATCATTACTACTTCATAACTGTAATTTTTCTACTATGACAAATCATAAGGTAAATATCCAGTATTCAGAATATCTGATATGTAATAGGTGTGAAAGGGTCGTTCAATCCCCAAAGGGGTCTTGACACATACAGACTGAGAGTTAGTGCTCTGAGCTAAGCACAGTGGTCACCAGACACAGCAGGGGAACCTGTACAATTCAGGAGGTCAAGGCAAGAAGATCGCTTGAGCCCAGAGGCCAGCCAGGGTAGCATCATGAGACCTTAAAACAAGCCAACAATGAATTGATTTAAGCATATATTTTTGTAAACATGTGATGGTCTGTCTCCTATTACCTACCAATATTTGCATGAATTAAGGTGTTTTCAAAGATGAGAAGCAGTTTCCAGTATAGAAATAAAGAACATAGGCAAAAATCCCATCTGTCTAGCACACAAGCTACCCAGCTTCTTTGAGGCAGTGTCTTAAGTCTGGAAAGGCATGTTGGGGGCTTTTATATTTGTTTATATGCTTGCCATACTTACTTGGGCTAGACTTATCTTTTTCTAATGAAGCAAGCTGTCCAACAGTATCTGGAAAAATGAGTCAAAACCAACAGCTTCTTCCATGGTCCTAAGGCAAAAGCCCCAAGTGGTAGAGAGCCTCTAGCTTTCACACCTCAGACAAGACACTCCCTTCTGTGCTAACAGCACAAAGGTCACCTTGAATGCCACAGTGAACACAGTGGTTGCCTCCCTAGCTCTCAAGCAATATTCAGATGTAGGAATGAGGAAGCCTAGGAGCACGGGGAAGAGAGATGAAGAGGGATGCCTCTCTGGACCAGACACTGGGGAGAGACTACACCGGGATACCCATGGCAGGACCAAGTGGTGGAACTTAACTCACAGTAAAAGTCATTGCCCTCTCTGCAGTCTTTAACTTCTGCACCCTCCACATTTAAGACTCATGTTAGTAATGTGAGGCCAGTTTGCATTGTGCTGAAGAAGCAAAGAGAAATCTGACTGGGCTCTCACCAGTGGTAACATGAGTCAGCATGCCAAGGAAGAGCAAGACAGTCTGGCGGCCAGGAGATGGAACAGCATCACCAGGTGGATATGAGAAAGAGATGATGGGGTCTGGTGGGAGAGGGTTTTAAAAAGCTTAGAAGTAGAAGGCAACTCATTTTCAAGAATTTTAATGGCTCAAGTTTAATGGTTTAATGGTTACAAGCACTTGTGGTATGCCCTTAGGCAATGGGGTTAGATCCAAAGGGTCAACTTCGCGCTCTCTCTCTCTCTGTCTCTCTGTCTCTCTGTCTCTCTGTCTCTCTGTCTCTCTCTCTCTCTCTCTCTCTCTCTCTGTGTGTGTGTGTGTGTGTGTGTGTGTGTGTGTGTGTGTGTGTGTTGAACATAGTATCTCCTTCCTAGATGATTGCAGGGGCATTGAATGGGATTGTGTTTTATAGAGCCACACAGTGCTGATATGTGGGAAGTTCTCAGGACACATCAACTTTTAAAATAGTCAACAAGGAGGCCTGGAATAGATAAAGAAGACAAGTCAATTAGGGAGATTTATATCAGTCAAGTTGAAATATGGAAGATCAGAAAGCAACCTGACAGTTCAATTGCCTTTTTAGCCCACGACAACATGTCCAGTACACCCTGTGGTCAATTGGGAGATTGTTTCTCCACTGAAGAATACTGTGAACTGCCAAGATCCTTCAGTAATGAGAATGGGAAATGACTATGTCAGTCAGCTCCTCAGCACTGTAGCAGAATACCTGAGCTGGCAAACATAATGAAGGGAGAGGTTTGTTTTTCCTTAGAGATTTTTGGCCTATGTCCACTTGGTCCCCTTGCTTTGGGCCTTTGGTGCACAGAGCTTTATGGAGGAGGGAATAGTAAAGGAGGTCTGTTCATCTCATGGCATTTGAGAAGCAAAGGAAGAGGAAGGTGCTGGGTCTCCCTCCAAGGAGATGCCTACAGGGACCAACTTTTCTCTTAATAGACCTATCATGCCCCTTAAAGGTTCTACCACTTTATGACAGAGTTCAGAACCAATCTTCTCACACATGGATTTAGGGGGAAACATCTAAACCATCATAGGCCTGTCCAGTGGCCTAGTGGCCATAAGTGTGGAAAGAGGCCTTTGCTTACCAAAATATGTGGGTTTTAGGGCATTATGATGAACTTCTGTCACAGTCATAGGGTGCTATATGGCTCCTGTACTGACTCATGGAACTACCTGTGACCTAGCCATTCACTCATTACAGCCTTCCTGTACAATGGGCTCCCATTCCCCAAGCTTTAAATGACAATAAAGGTTAAAACTAGTAGTCATTACATGTATCCTGAGTGTAAAGTAACTACTAAACATTTACTGCCTTGTTAAGAGATGATATTAGCACCAACAAAGTATTTAGAAAACAAAATGTCTTAGTTAGGGTTTCTATTGCTGTGAAGAGACACCATGACCATGGCAGCTCTTATAAAGGAAAACATTTCATTGGGGCTGGCTTAATAGGTTCAGAGGTTCAGTCCATTATCATCAAGGCAGGAGCATGGCAGAGTTCAGGCAGGCATGGTGCAGGAGGAGCTGAGAGTTCTACATCTTCATCTGAAGGCTGCTAACAGAGTACTGGCTTCCAGGCAGCTAGGATAAGGTCTTAAAGCCCATACCCACAGTCACACACTTCCCAACAGGGCCACATCTTCTAATGGTGCCATTTCCTGGGCTGAGCATATACAAACTATCACACAAAATTTATAATGATTTAGGGAAACTGCAGCACTTGGTTCTCCTCTGGGATCTACGTAGCTTTCAAGCACTGGGAGTTGGACAGGTTTACCGTACCAGGCACAAATACTTTCCTGTTGAGTGGACCTTAACTCCAATTAGACAGATGTTGGTTACCTCCAAAAAAGAAGTGCCACTATTGTACCATTATAGATATCTTGCTAAAGCCATTATTGTTGTGGTTTGTGGGTATTACAGCTAGGTAGGACTGCGGGCAGCTTTTCTTCCTTGGGTTTGCATATCACCTTCTAAAACAATGAGAGGGGTGCTCAGGTGGATTTCAAGATCACTTTCAGCTTGATTTCTCCAAGCCTTGTGTCTGAAGTATGGGGCATCTTCAGAAATAGGGTCTTAAAGTTCTGGGGGACAACCAAGGGCAATGTCATAGTCTATTATTGTTTTGGGAGCCCTTTAGAGTCTCCTCACCAATAAATAGAATGGAGGTTTAGCATGACTGGCATTGTGGGGGGGGGTTGTTTGTTTGTTATTGTTTTATAGTCTATGATTCTTGGGGAAGGCATTATGACTATGTGTGGCATTATTAATATTTATATTAGAATTCTACTCTAATTATTATATTAAAATATATATATACACTACAGTGATGGTTTGGATAAGAATGGTCCTCATGTGTTTGATGCCCCAGTGTAGGGAATGCCAGGGCAGGAGGGCAGGAGTGCGGGTGTGGGGGAGCACCCTCATAGAGGCAGGGGAGGGGGCATGGGATAGGAGGTTTCCAAAGGAGAGACCTGTAAAGGGGAGAACATCTGAAATGTAAATAAAGAAAAAAAAAAAGACTTAAGTCAGCTATCAAAAAAAAAAGGTCTTCATACTAGCTTCTAGCTGGAGTTGAGCAGCTCAGTTGCCACTCAGGCCTAGATCCAGGGCTGTGAGTTGGTCCACCACAAATCTATGTCATCTGAGAACAGTTGGGACATGTAAAAACACCAGTCCTGTTGATCCAAAGCTGCAAGATCTCCACGACACAGGCCAACAACAGGAGAAATCAGAGGAGTTCCAGGGAGGATTCAATATTGATGGTGTCACAGAAGCCAGACTGATGACTCATGCAATGAACATTTGCAAGTGAGGATGTGTGGACAGAGGGACACACTGTGGGACAGACACACTGTGACATCGTATAGCTTCCAGAAAGAGATGCTTTCTATGCTGTTTGTTAGTTAGTTAGTTAGTGTGTGTGTGTGTGTGTGTGTGTGTGTGTGTGTGTGTACTTTATTTTGGAGGGGAGGTTACAAGAGTAAAGGAAAGATATGATGGGACAGGGAGAGGCATGGGGCTAAGGTGCATGATGTGAAACTCACAAAGAATCAATAAAAATTGAGAGAGTGAGAAGGAGAGAGAGGGAGAAGGAGAGGGAGAAGGAGAAGGAGAGAGAGGGAGAAGGGGAGAGAGGGAGAGGGAGAGGGAGAGGGAGAGATTGACCACTATAGGCTCATATATTTGAATGCTTTGTCACCAGGGAGTAGAACTCTTTCATAGGAATAGATCAGAAGATTTTGAGTTTTATCAAGATCCATGTATCAATTGTTGGCTTTAACTCTTGAACCAATGAAGACCTATTCAAAAAGCCCCTCCCTAAACCTGCATCTTGTAGGCACCGCCTATGTTTTCAACAAGTAATTTTGGAATTTGAGGTGTCACATTAATTTCTTTAATCCACTTAAAGTTAATTTTTTGGCAGGATGACTCAGGGGCCCTGGTATGCATTTTTTTTATATGTTGATGTTAACTTTTAAGCCTTTAATAGGCATACTTCAATCCATAAAATCACAGGGGTTAGGAAAGGGAAAGGGGGAGGGGAGGGTCTCCCAAGAAAGGGGAAATAGAATGTGTAGTTATGAAAAGAAGGAGAAACTGGATCAGGAAGTTTAAATAGGGAAGGGGAGGGGGAAATGGGTAACGGATGGGATATGGAGAAAAATACCGGACATAAAGGCCATTGGAGGGGCCATACGAAAACCTACTATTCTAGGAGCCTCGTAAAATGTAAACACATGTGAAATAAATCCAAATGGAGTCACCAAATAACAGGGCAAAAGTAGACATCTTTCATCACCAAGTGAAACTTCCAGTGCCAGGAATGGTTTACATCTGATTGAGTTGTTGGCCAAAGGGGCCCCATGGAAACCCCCCAAACAACTCAGGCCATTGCAAAGGCTATTAGTTGCTATCTAAAATCTGGTGGTAAGTCCCTAGTGTCTTGTGTAAGTGAGGACACTTGTCATCGAACATGGAGAAGTTGAGACGGTGCCTAACTAGAGCATTCAACCCTACTGACTAGAGTTCATGTTACTGGAAGGTACTCTGCATGCTACCAGAGGAGAGATGTAGCCATCAACCCAGTTACAAGCCCTGTGGCCTTCAACAGTGAGTCCCTGCATGATATGCCAGTGCAATAGTGGCACAAATATTGTGGGAGTTACTAAACACTATCTATTGGATTTAAGGCCCACTCCTTAGAAAAGAACCCATGCCTGACATTTCTCTGGTGTTCAAGAACCTGAAAGTAGATATGTTATAGGCATAGGACAAAGCCAAATACCATTGTTCTGCTAAAGGAATGTAGCAATAAAATGACTTCTAACAATATTCTGCACTACACCACACACACACACACACACAGGTTCAAACCAGAGGAGGTTCCAGCAGTGATAGAGAGAAGTAGACAGTATCTCCCATCTCTAATCAAGAAGCTACTGACAACCATTTGCAAAAGGAAAAATAATTTTCTCCAATGAGTCTCACTGGGTATATAAATCACACTAAGATTAGGCTCTATACCCAGCATTAAGTAGCCACCACAAACAAGACAAATTCAACCGTGTTTATGTAGATTTTTTTGCCTTGTAATGTTTTGGTTTGGCATTGTTTATACGGGTAATTTGCTTGTATATTTTGGTTTATGATTTTGTGTTTTTGTGCTGTGTGTGTGTGTGTGCGTGTGTGCGTGTGTGCGTGTGTGTATCTTGTGCTTTTTCCATTGGTTTTTAATTTTATTTTGTTTGTTTTATTTGCCTGAGAGAGAGAGAGAGAGAGAGAGAGAGAGAGAGAGAGAGAGAGAATGTGTGGTTGGAGGATCTGGGAGAAAATGGATGAGGGAATCATGATCAACACATACTGTACACATTTTAAATAGACAAAAGAAAGATATGGATTTAATCTTATTCTTCTAATTGTAACACTTAAAACTAAGTGTTACAGGACCATTTGTTGTAGATGTGGACTTTTCTCCAGTGTGCATTTTTGGCTTCTCTGTCAAATATGAGATGGTTGTAATTATAGCACTCGTGTTTAAGTCTTTTAGCTTGTTCCATTGATTTGTACATCTTTTTGTGCTGGTGGCACATTACTTTTATTCGTATTGCTCTATGATGTAGTGTGTAGCAAATGCATGTGTATTTAAAATGAACAAGGGACTGCTGAAATACCACTCAAATGTCTTCAGATCTTAGGATGTGTGGAAATGGTTTCTTCTAGAGTCGTGGTTCTCAACCTGTGGGTCAAGACCTATTTGGGGGTAGCCTATCAGATATTTACATTACGATTCATGACAATACCAAAATGACAGTTACAAAGTAGAAACAAAATAGTTCTATGGTTGGGTGGTCACCACAACATGAGGAATTGCATTAAAGGGTCACAGCATTAGGAAAGTTGAGAACCATTGATCTAGAGAAAGAAACAGTGTGTATTAAACAAGTGCCGCAGGCTAGCTAGCTGTGCTCCCTGTTTCCTGAGCACCATTCTAGAGAGCATGTGTTCTAGGTGAACCTGTATTCTCTCTTTTCTTCCATTTCCTGAGCTCAGCACTCAATATTCATGAAGTTTGACATTCCCCCTTCTATGTTGCAGGCAACCTCAACACAATGATTATGTCCTTTTATCCTAGACAACTGCTCTTCATCCTGCCCTATTTAATCCAATGTTGATACCATGTTTTTTTTCCATTGCCATGGCTGGGAAGCTCAAGTATGCTGTATTTCCCCACCAACTTCTCTCTCCGTTGTGAACCAATGAATGCCCATGGTTTCCTTTTCTGGAGAGTCCCTCAAAGCAGCTTTCCCACTCTTTCCACTCTCTTGGTTTTAACATTGTTCTAGTGCTCATTACACTGCAGTCACTACCCACCATTCCTGTCTCCACCACTAGTTCAGCCACCATCCTGTGTTGACAGATCCTGTCAGATCATCCAGTCTCCATCTCTCCATCTCCACCTCTACACACTACCATGACAGCTCCAACCTCATCCTGCCCAGAAACATGGCCTGCCATGTACCTACACAGTGCACTTTGCTACCCTCCACCATTCCCAACCAGGTGTCCCTTTCCACATTAGCTGTGCCTCTTCCCAATCCTCCGGGAACACCCAACACTTAGCTCCTTCAATGTGTTTCTCTTTCTTATTTTTTTCTCTCCAGAACATCATGTCAGTGGCACATTTTCTCCAGAGCGTTTGTGGGTTTCTCTGGACAGATCTGTACCAGACTGATGTGCAGGCTTAGGATAGGACACTAAGCATGAATATAAATCCTCTACATAGCAGCTCTAAGATGAGGATAGAATGGGGGTCTGGAATAATGGAAATCGGATTGATGAGGAAGCCAGATAGACACTGTTTGTATTTCAGATTTGCCTATTGCCAGCTCTATGTACATGGTCAAATTATTTGGTTTTGTAATTTTATTTCCTTATTTGATAAAAATAGACTCCTACGGGGGCTGGAGAGATGGATCAGTGATTAAGAGCACAGATTGCTCTTCCAGAGGGCCTAGGTTCTATTCCCATCACCCACATGGTAGTTCACACCTGTCTGTAATTCCAGTTCCAGGGTTTCTAATACCCTTATATAGTTGTACATACAGTCAAAAAGAACAAAAATGAACACAAAATAAAATTAAACTATAAAAAATAGACATCTCCTTTGAAAGGATGTTATAAGTATTAGAATATAGAAGCCTGAAATCATTTATTGCCATGTCTTTTAACAGTGGTCTTCACCCTACAAAGTATCACACAAACTTGCTGTGATAATCTTACCAGTCTTTTCCTCTTAAAGAACTTGAAGACATTGTCCACGTGTCTTAAGGCTATCTTGTCACATAGCGAAGTTGCAAGCTTTGTGACCAGGGAATATTCCTACTGGATCTTTCTTGAAGAATCTAGCATCATGTCCAACAGAAAAAAAAAAAAAAAAAAACTTCTCATAGAATAGTTGGTTAAGTTAACCAAAACAATAGAAATCTCTGGAAAGCAGTCAACAAAAAAGGGATTTCCTTTCAAGCCTTACCCTGGAAGTCCCCAGAAGCTAGGGTGACCACAGAAAAGGACCCTGATGGATATAGCTTCGTAGATGATCAAGAATTTTCAGAATTTGCCAACTTCCCAGTGGGCCTGTGGCAGGTAGAGGATGAAGGTGTGTGTGTTACATGTACTCTGATGTCCTCGAAGAACAGAGCCTGCAGGCTTAAGGTCAACCTCAGGTTCTGCCCTTCACCCAATCCCTAAGCCCAGATCAATCATGCCTGAAGCCAAATAAGAACAATATAACTAACTCCCCAGAGCTCATGAGATTAACTCTGTGAAGTACTAGAATAGCTTCGTTATTTCATATTTATGATGAAGAGACAGAAGGAGTGGGTTTTCTATGGAATTAGTAGGTTCTCTAATTCCATAGAAAACCCCTCCATGTTGCTCCATCTTTTGGTTATAGGAAAGCCCCCCACCCCCCAAGTCCCTGGCCTCTTGTGGGCTGTTGATGCAGATGCAAATTCCTGGAAGCAACGCTCTAAAAACCATATGTTAGAACCACCTGCATTCAAATCCCTGGGGGCTTAGAGGGAGACCACCGTGGGACAGTGGCTACCACCCATGCAGCTTAACAGCCAGATGGGAGCCAGTGAATCTCGTCAGCAGCTGTATCATCATTCAAGTGAACGGAGGAAGGAGGTCTCAAATCCAGGGCTCTCAGACACTAAAACTCATTGTCTCTTTGAAGGCATGCTAACTCACGGGAAATTTTCTTGTGAAACTTGTGGTTTAATTCTAGCCTATGGAGAAGAGTGAATTAATAGATCAAGGAAAGAACCATCTAACCATCTTGTGATTAGAAGGACCAAAATAAAACCAAGGAAGAGTCCAAGTCTTCTGACAGACTTCCTCCTGCCGTTCTTCTCTGTGGACAGCACCCCATCCCCTTCCCTTTTTAACCTCTGGGAAAATAATAACAGAAAAAAGAAAGGACTAAAGTTGCCCTCACTCCCGCTCCTCTGGGGCCATGCTTGGGATAAAGAAATGGTCCATGAAGGATTTGACTTTGCAAGTGATGCTTGAAGGGCTTTGCAGAAATCAGCACCATAGATTCTAGGGGAACTGCAAGGAGGCTTGTGAACACATGGGGAGTGTGCATGATGCTTTAGGACAGGGAATTTACTCTTACAAGAAAAGGGCCTGTAGGCACCAGCATACATGGTAATGTGAACATTCAGGATCCACCCATTCTGAGAATCTGTAAAAGATTCAAAGACAACATTAGGGAACACCTGTCACGTAAGGATAAGGACATGAATTCATATCCTCAGCACTCACATAAAACAGGGAGTGTCAGCACACATCTGTAAGCCCAGGATTGCAGGAACAGAGATAGGTAGATCCCTGGAGCTCATTGACTAGCCCGCCTAGACCATCAATAATATCCAGGCTCAATATGAGACCCTGTGTCAGAAAGTAAGATGAAGAACAGCCAAGGAAGACACCCAGTGTAGACGTCTGGCATCCACGCATGTGTACCCATGGTCACATGTCTACACATGAACATGTTTATACAGCACACACAGAAAGAGAAATAGCAGTGTCCAGGGTAGATGGTATGTCTTCTCCTCAACCAACAGACCTGTACATTGGTGTAGGTCTGTTGACTTCGGAGGGAGATTTGTGTAATCTTGTTTATTTAATTTTAATCTTGTTTAATTTTATGTATTATTTATTTATTTTTGAAGAGCTCAAGTTTCCTGTGGCAGCACCTGGTACATTGTTATAGGTTTATTCTGAAAGGACTGGATGGAAGAAACAGGGACTTCTGAAAGCTTATTAGGGTTTCACAAAATAGAATATCAGAATTGGATGCAATCTTGGGGTGAAGAGATTGCTCAGTGGTTAGAAAGGCTTGTTGCTTTTACAGAGGATCTGGGTTGGCCTCTCAGCTGCTACACAGCAGCTAAGAACCTCCTGAAAACTCTCATTTCAGGGGATCTGACCCCTTCTTTTGGCTTCTGCAGGAACTGAATGCATATGATGCACACACAGACTCTCATGCAGGCAAAACATGCATACACATAAAATAAAAACAAATAACTCTAAACCCTGCAAGCTTGAAGATTTAGTAGATTCACCTCTCCTTACAGTTCAGGAAAAGTGACTGGGGACAAGCAATCTAGAGGGACATGTGAAATAATCTTTCTGGTGTTTAAAGTTCAAAATCTACTCACATGTTAAGTATAGATACATGTTAATTTAAAAGCTTTCACAAACTTCTTACCAACTTGGGGCAAGAAGTGGATCAATGCATATACTTGGGATTTGAGCCTTTTTAAAGTAATTTGTGAATAGGGAAAGAAAGTGATTTGACTTGGAGATGTCTCCTGGGGTCATGTCCCACAACTATGGTAGGGAACGCAGGACTTCAGTTTTTAAATTACTCATTTGAAAGTACACTGTGGTTTTAAACAATTACAAAATTTTCCCCCAAGCCCCTCTGGAATCCAAAACCCCCTTGGAATGCAGGAAATTTAAACTAGCAACCCATTGGTGTAAATGAACCATAGTGCATTTTAAAGGTTTAGAAAAATCTGATTTAAAATGAGTTTAAAATGTCAGGCTTAGAAGCTGATATTTAAGAAAACTGCAAGTATTATTTATAGCTTTTTTTTTTTTAGTTTTTTCTTTTTTTTAGATAAAAGTGTCTTTCTAACAACAAGGAAAGAATGATAGGGGGGTATCTGTTCTGTTTACCTGCCAGATTAGTTTGGTTACTTGTGAACATCTGCCATATTTGTGCTTCCTGTCTCTGTCTCTATGTCTCTGCCTCTCTGTTTCTCTGTCTCTGTCTCTTTCTCTGTTTCTCTGTCTCTGTCTCTCTGTGTCTGACTATGTCTCTCTGTCTATGTCTCTCTGTCTCTGTTTCTGTCTTTCAACCTTGAAAGTAAGTTGTGAATACTGTGACACACATTCCATACTACAGGCTGGCATTGTCCCTCTTAATCACAGGACAGCCTCCTGTATAACCACAATATCACCATCACATCCAAGACATTTCATATATACTTAAGTTAAATTCAGAGAGGAATATCCTGGAAGAGAACTGCATCTTCACAGCCTGCTTCCAGTTAGCTTCTGGTACGCTCAGCTTTCTGTGCCTGCCACATGGTTAACTTGAATCAGTGTACCCTGGGTTCTGTTTCCATGTAAGCCTATGCCTCTGGGACCCCATGGCTTCACTTCACTATAGGAGTTGAGCTTCCCACCACTTAGGCTCATGGACTCTGAAGAAACAAATTCAAGCTAGACTTCATGCTGCCTCATTCTTTGTGCTCCTTGAACAACGTGATGAGGTGTTAACCAAAGACTGGCTTTGGATTTATCTGGTAACTGTCAGGGAAGGGAGATAATTACTGTTGGTTTCAAAAACATATGGCCTTCAGTCTGGAGCTCAAAAGCGAGGGCTGTGCAGATGTGTTTTTCCTGTAGTGCTGTGTGATACTGCTCCACCTTTCACAGGGCCACGTGTAACTTCTAGGGTTCTAGTCAAGCCCCGAGTTTCCAGTAAATGCCCCACGAGCACCACTCAGCTCGTTGGGTGAAACCAAAGCTGACCAGGAAGGACAGGCAAAGTGATACTGAAGGAAGAAAGAGAATAAATTTCCTTAAGTGGCCACATCTTAAAATGGTCAAAACATGCCTCGGGATCACTCAATTGGAGACAGATTATTGAGTTGTTTGATTGGTTGGTTGATTGGTTGGTTGGTTTTCTTGTGTGGTGTGTGTGTGTGTGTGTGTGTGTGTGTGTGTGTGTGTAATTGTTTTGTTTTGCTTGGTTTGGTTTAGTTTTCTGAGATGGGGTCTATCCTGGTGCCCCTGGCTGACCTGGAACTCACTATGCAAACCAGATCTACAATGAGCAATCTACTAAATGCTTCCCATATTATGGGATTGCAGTGTGTGCCACCATGCCTGCTCAGAGAAATGACTTTTTTTTTTATTTAACAAAATTGTCAAATGTATAGTAGGGAACTAACTTGCCTCTACTTTAGTGAGCGTTCCTGAAACACTCCTGACTGGTTTCCCTGAGAAGATAGTCACTTGTTGTTCTTGTGAATATGATTTTGGGGCTGGCCACTTCATGTTGGATGATTTCAGGGCTGACCACTTTAGATTAGATAAGCAGTTATGGACTCAGTAGGTTATGTTTACATATCTGTGCACCTATCCATTTATGTGGGTAACAATGATAAGCAAAGAAAAAGAAACCATCAGTTTGAGAGGGAGGGAGGAGAGGGACTGAGAATGGGTAGAAGGAGACCTAGGAGGAGCCAGAGGGAGAAAAGAATAAGTTATAAAATTATATTTTAATTGGAAATATGTTTAAGAAGAAGACAACCATGGCCACCATGGTCAGTTGGAAGTAAGTCCTATCCTGCCTATCCCTAGATGCTCAACTGTGGCTGAGAAGCATTGGAGAAAGCCACACGGCCAGCAGGTAGCTATGACAGTGTCTGCTCAATCAATTCACTCGGTTTTAATTGTGTAAATGTAAACAGTGGTGTGGAGGGGAGAATACGCTTTCTGATGACAGGAGAACATATTTTCTCCCCCCCACCCCCCTGAAACTTAAAACTGTGAAGTCTTAGTAATTCCCCAAACTGAAAGCTATTCTGCCAAAAGAAGTGAATATTTCTTGGTGACTAACAAAAATGAGAGAAAACCAAAACTGAATACATATCAATCTTTTATACTCTGATAAACATGAAGATTTTACTTCAACTGTTTAGCATTGTTCATCTATGTCTCCACTTTTTCCACAGAGAAAACAATCTCAAGAGAGACACCAGGCATTGCTGAAGAAGAGACCATCACTGCCAAGGGCATTTTATGCTGGCCAAAAGGGAAACACTCCATTTGTAAGTCGGAAAGCTAGAGATTTTTGTTACTTTCTTATAAAACAAATAAAAACTTCACAGACCAAATTTAACCAGATCTAAAATGCATACAACTCCACAAACTTCTTCTATGCTGTGGCCTTTAAGATGGAATGACTGTTACACATGCAAACCCAGATAGTTTTATCTAATCTTCATAAGACGTGCTCACAGACCACAGACAGAATGTGTTTATGAGATTCTCTCAGCGCATACGAACAGTCAATATCCTTTCTGCTCTGGATGGATAATGTCATAATGATATATCCAACCGGAAATTGTCTCCCTTCCTGTATTTGTCTCAGAACTCATATTTGAATTTCCATGACCTATGTGGTCCTGGGAATAAAAGTTCTGAGAAAGCCTCACATGGGGAGTCCCCTTTCTTCCATCCTGCCACAGACACAAGTAGGTCTTCTCCCTTGTAGTCTTTGCTTTGACAGGTGGCCTTTTGTTTTATGAATTTTCTCTTAAAAGACTGAGATACCGTTTACATTTGTTGAAAAGTTTCTGAAGAGTGTTTCAGGAGAAAGCGCACTGGAATCGAGAAACACTTGGTTTTAATAAACTTACTGTTGTCATTGTCATAATGAGGGGAGATACCTTTGCAATGATGACGGTGACCTTTCTCTGAGGTCTCAGGAAAAGACACCAGTGCCTTCCTACTCTTCCCTCTACTGCCTCTTTACATCACACAAGCCACCCAGATCAACAAGACAAATTCACTGAGCGGCTTAGCTCATCCATTTGACTACTGAAGTCCTCCTCTGTGAAGGTCGCTTTTTAAGGAGCATTTGCAAGGGGCATGAGTGTCTACACAACTTTTACCAATTTGGAGAAATCTTTCCATATGTTTGCTCCCCTGTGTCTTTCTCACCAATTTTCTACTCTTGCTGCTTCTGAGTCCCTGAGCCAAATGAGTTACAGGCTATGGATCAGTAGATAATGGCGTATATTGGCTATGTTGTCTTTCAAGAAAAATACATGACCGAACAAACTGCCTGAAGTTCTGCCCACAGAGAGGGCTTCCCTTTACCAACCTACTTCAGAATTGTCCCCCAAAAGAGCCATGATGTCATAGCCGCTGTCTCCCTCTGGCTTGTGCTTGAGTAGTGTGGAACCATCTAAAGCCAGACGCTGTCTTTCTATTCACCTGCTTACCGGGTACACTTCACTGTTCAATTACTTTCCAGATGTCAACTCAGCACAGCCTGGAATTGTAAGCAAGAACCAAGCAAGAAGAATTGCCTTGATCAGATTTTGATTGCTAATCGAGAGAAGAGAAAACCCCACTGTGGGTGGAGGTACCCTGGACAGGTGATTCTGAGTTGTGTAAGAAAACTGTCTGAACATGGGCAGGAGAGGTAAGCTAGTAAGCAGCATTACCCATGGTTTCTGCTTCCAGGTTCCTGCCTTGGGTTCCTGCCTTGACTTCTGTCAGTGATGACCTTTAGCTGGAAGTGTAAGATGAAAGAAACATTTTCCTCTCCAACTTGTTTCTTGGTCATGGTGCTTAGTCATGGCAACAGAAAGAAAACACATGCACTCCAAGGGGCCACAGGTGCATGCTTGGACATAGAACACTGTAGGAAGAGACCATAGATATTTGGATCACTTCTTCATGTAACTTATTTGTGCCTGTAGGATCTGCTCATGCCTGATGTATGTACCACTTTCATTTGATGATAGAGTACTTCTAGACATGTCCAGATTCATACCATGGCAAGTCAGAGAACACCCAGCTCATGATGGGCAGTTCGGGTTGCATGGTAGCTTACCGAAGAATCGTTAACTGAAAACAAAAAAACCCAACAACTTTAACATCCCTGCCTCCTTCAGAAATGTTTAAACTGATTGGGCGTGAACACGTTTTCTAGGCACAGCTGTTAACAAAACTTTTCTTATGAAAAATCTAAGAACAGAGATTTCTCCAGACTAAATCCAAGGTAGCCAAGATAATAGGCTGCTGTGGTCTATGTCAACAGCCCTGATCCCACCAGCCAGACTCTTGATACCCTCCCCCAGCAGATCAGGGAATAAGCAGGCAAGGTCTATCAGAATGTGGACCTGGAGCCACTTACCCTTTTCATTGATTTAGTGGTGTTCTTGGATATAGTTCAGAAAGAGAAAATCCAATTACATTGGATACTTACACTGGAATAACCTCAAGAAGAAAGGATATTATAGAGCAGGTGGCTAGTAGAGGAATGCACAGTCTTCTTGTCATACAACCATAAATGTAAGAACCACTGCCTTAGAACGTTCACAGTCATGATGATACACACAACTTTACCTTAGCCACTGAGTCATGAGAAGCCCATCATTCCTAAGTAAAGTCAGTATCTTCTCAGTTTTGAGTAGATATGACACCTTGGAGATTTGTTGTCTAGAAGATACTAGACTCTCAAGAGACTCATGAGACCATAACTCTTGTGTGTAGTGTTTGATCCTTGCAAAACCTCTGGGCCTGTGAGAAGTCATAATTAAACTTTATTACTCACACCAGTTTGATAGTTGGTTGTGAGTCATTTGTGATGAAAAGCTTTTTTAGAAATTCCTAGAGGAAGACTGTAGAAGCCAAGTTCCTAGCTCAGGCATACACTTTCCCTTAAACAGACAAATTCACCTATCCTCCGCTTGTGAAGCAGGACAACAGCTTCACCACAAATCATGTTCTAGATAATTCTAAAGCCCTCCTACTGCTGAGACTGGGTGCTGAGAAGAAGAGCAGCACTCTCCTCTCCATGAAGCTTGCCAGTAGACACCCTGAATTAGACTCTGTGGGTAACCTGTGCTCATAAGTCTTCACGAAACTCTAAAGAACATGAGATTATCATTCCATGCTCAGAAGAAGGAGAGGTTCAGAGAGGATGTATTTGAGATGAAACAAGGGTTGGTGTAATTTTAAGTACAGCACAACATCAGGGCATCTGCTGGATGCTATCAAGGTGTCCAGCAAGTGTGAATGCCCTAAGAGTGCGTGTGAAGCCATGTGATGCACAGAGGGGAAAGGCACTTCCAGAAAATCTTCGCCACATTTATTGTGCAAAATCAATTGGTGCTTGGCAAATTACAGGGGTCTTTATTTCTCTACTGGGTAAAAAACTGCTACAGCGTGAGCATGTCTCAACCTAAAGGAGAACAAAGTAAAGATAAAGATGGTGTCAATGGAAGTCACTGGGGTCTGATTCTCTGGAGTCTGAGCAGATAAAGGCTTTAGGTCCTTCCTTGCTTCGGTGCTCTACTCAGAAGGGATACCTTGGCCAGTCTGACTCCAGATTGCTTCCTTAATGGCACAGGCTGTTTGGATGCACTCTCTCATAGTTCAACAAGTGAACTTCTGCCATGTGAGAAGTACCGTTGGCTGATGGCTTTGTTATCTGTGACTCAGGCTTAAAATTGTTGAATCTATGAAGTGTCAGCATCTCAAAAGCAGAGCTATTTCCAGAAATCACTCAGACCCTTCATCGTCGTTGTCTTGCATGTGAACATCTTGACAGTGCCTTCGCGAAAATAGGCTCAGGGAAGGAGGGCTGAGTCATATTAGAAGCCTGACTGAGACCTTGCTGTCAGGGTCAGCAGACCGCTGCTTTCCTCATGTACCCAGGAGGTGGCAGAGTGGCTATTGTCACTCAGGACTTGCACTGGCTGCGTTCCCACCCCATGTCTCAGAGGCTAAAAACAGATTGGTTCTCTGAAAAATGTAACATGGAAACCCCCACACACATATTGATTCTTAGCTCTGCTGACCACCTGGTGGAACTTGGTAAGAGGCATTGAATGGCACCGATTGAGCAGCACTGATTTCCAGGTTTTGAAAGTGTGGTATCCCAAATATCAAATGCATACTTGAGTAATAAGAATACTGAACCCCCTAACTGTGAAACTCCTCAGAGTGTGTGGTGTTTCTCACAACTCTTTGCAAACATTTTTTCAACTATGTGTTAGATTGTTTAAAATATTATGTGAATCATGGAGGGACCCGTGGTGCTGGCCACATATGTGGCAGAGAAGGGTCTTGCTAGCCATCAGGGGGAGGAGAGGTCCTTGGGCCTGAGGGTGTTAGATGCCCCAGTATAGGGGAATGCCAAGGAGGGAAGATGAGAGTGGGTGGGTGGGTTGGGGAATACCCTCAGAGAGGGAGGGGAGGGGTGAGGGGAGGGAGTTCCAAAAGGGAGACCTGGAAAGGGGGAAACACTTGAAATGTAAATAAAGTATCAAAAAAAAATATTATGTGAATGCTTGTTTTTTGCCAAGTACTGTATCATATTTATATAGTTGCTCTTAATGTCAGTTTAAATATCAATGTCATTGTGCAGTATTACCATATCTATTGTAGAGATCAGGGGATGAAGAGGATGTAAAAACAGGAAGACCCAGGCCAAAGTGAGTATACTTTAGTCCAGAAATCTCTGAGATAGTATACTTTAGTCTTTAAAAAATTTTTTCAGTGTATGTCAATTATACATGATAGTGGTGTTTATTATGGAATTTTCATATATGTTTATGCTTATCTTACTCATTCTAGTGTTTTATCTGCAGTTTTGCTTTTAAAAAGTTTCAGTTGCTGTGGCCTATGAATACTAAGTAGAAAATTCTAGAAGTAAACAATTTACTTAAATAAGTTTGGCTATATGGTGTTATTATTTTCCTATTTCTCTATTCTTATTATCACTCCCTTGTTGTGTCTAATTTTAAATTAAAATTTGTAACCGTATATATAGGGTCCCATGCCATTTGTAACTTCAGGCATCCACTAGGGGTCTTGGGATATACTTCCACAGATAAGGGAGGACCCTGTACACCTAAGCAGGCCCACTTGATCTTGGCTTCTTCCTTCCATGGCTGCATCACTTTTATTGTTTTAATTTTTTTTTTTTTGCTTAGACAAAAAAAAATAAGAAAACAAAAACATCAAACATAATCCTGCTTCAGGTGCTGGCCACAAACATCTGCACATGCTCCTTTAACTCTGACAACAGCTCCTGTTCGCTCAGGCCAGAGCAACAGCAGCTAGTCTGGAGAGGACACCCATTCTACCCTTTTGGGATCCAGAGCACCTGCTGGTGAAAAGGACCCAACCATTTGCATGTTTCCTGGATCTCTCCTTGTCCTCCAAGACCTACTGTCATGATGCTGAGTGCCCTGCCCATGCACTGCCCACCCCAGGAAGCACTGATTCCATAGGAAAGTAGTAACTTGGGTGAAAGTGGGGAAGCAGAGAAAGCAGAGAGGTGAGGGAAAGGCTTACCAGGTATCGAAGCCTCTGTGGTTCATTGCAAAGCCCCATAAACAGGACATAACTTCCGCTTCAGGGATTTCAGGATGAGACAACTCAGTTTTGTGGTACTCGGAGCCTGGTACATGTAGAGCTGGAGTAGCAGACAAGCTCCTGAAGGGATGGATGTTTGACTCACTGTGGCATGACTCTCAAAGAGAAAAGCATCTCCAAGAAAATCATTATCAAGATGAAATCCTCCCCTCAAGGTTGTTTGGCACTTTTTTGTTCTTGTTGTTCATTAGATAATAGTTATTTACTCTAAAACCATGGATTTGGACCATGGGAGGAATGTTTGCACCTTGGCTGTGATCGTGTGCATTGTGATGAGACTACTTGGATAACGGGGATCTACCTTCAAGAGTGACACACCGGATGGTATTGGTTTTCCAATCCATTTACTCACATTTCTTTACTTTCATCCTTTGTGTCCATTGTAACCAACTATTAAGTGGTTTGTTTGTTTGTTTGTTTGTTTGTTTGACACAGCAGTCAATCTACAGACTTGCGCTGAAGGGATGTTCATCCCAGTCACATGGTTTGAGTTTCCTCTAGCCTTGAAGCACCTTGTGTGCTCAAGATGTGTGTGTAACCTGCTACTACACCATCTATCTATCTTTCTATGTATTGTCTATCTCTCTCTTCCTTCCTTCCTTCCTTCCTTCCTTCCTTCCTTCCTTCCTTCCTGGCTAGAAGTAACATTAAAAACATGGATCAAAATACAGGGATGTTCTACTTACTTAACAAGTCCTGAGAAAGCCAGACATCAGATTTCATGATGCCGGTGAGAACTGACTCTTTGTAACGTGGTTTAATGTGGAATTCAATGGCTCTAATCTGGCCTTTCTCCTTTGGTACCCATTCCCCTTTTAAAGGAGGGAGTACTTCTGAGTCACTTCAAGAGAACTTCTTTTTATATCATCGGTCAGCACAAACATTCTTTCCTAGACCAGCCCCTGGAAAAAGAATCACTTTCCTGTTTTGTTTCAGCCAGTGATACCTGAACATGATCAGGTTCCTCTGGGGAGAAAATGGTGAGAAACACAGCCAAGAGTCTGAGCAGTGAAGAAAGGATGGGAAAAGAAAGGAGATAACCAGACAATGGCAGAAAGAAGTGAGGAAAACAAGAAAGATGCAAACCAAACATCAACAACAGACTACAGCTTGTCAACATCTTTAAACTCAATATGCTTTACAACAAACCTTGTGTAAGATCATGTTCATTTATCATCATGACTTATTCTAGCTTAATAGTGGTGGAACTTTTTGAGGTAAAATTTAAAAAAAAAAAAAATCAAAGCTTGTGGGGTTTTTTCATTCTTTTGGTTAGTTTTTTGGGTTTGTCTATTAATCCTTTTTGGTCTCTGTTAGAAAATGCTCTTCGCCCTTCTGGACTTCTTTAGCTATTCATTTAAGCCAGGAGAGAATTAGAATAAAGTGCTCCTGGAAACTTTTTTTCAAAAGAGTGGTTTCTCTTTCCCTCAATGTGTGAAGACTTTGGTGAACCCCAGGGTTGGGCCATATCAGAATCCTCACTCTGGCAAACCTTCTTTTGGAGAGGAGCAAATGGAAGGTGCACTATTCTGCTATAGAAACAAGGGGAACAAGTCGCAGGATTGTACCCCTCCCATGATATCTAAATGTGGACAGAGGCTCTGACAGGGGTGTGGGAGGGGCATGTATTTCCAAACCGGTTTCAATGGTTTTAACAATGAAACTCACCTGTGTGTGTGTGTGTGGCTGGCGTTGTCCTTCAGGTTTAAAAGCTCTCTAAAGTCAAAGTGAAACCCCTCAGGATGTGTGGTACATAGGGCTGACCCTTCAGTACTTTGTACTTCAGGCCATGTGAACTGAAACCTGTGAACTTCTCACAGCCCCTCAAGACCCACCTTTGAGGTTGATAGCTCCAGGAGGCAGCAGCTGATAATCTGGTCTTGGTGATTTGTATTGAATCCAGATGAAAGACACTTTGAGCGCCCCAAATTAAACTCCATTCACATTAGATACCATCTCTTTAACCTGTGTCCAATACTGAGAGATAAAGTAAGTCCTTCAAATGTACGTACACACACACACACACACACACACACACACACACACGTAAAAGCATTATTTTTACTTACTGATCTGACTTACAGAACTTCCTTGCACCTCCACACTCTATTTAATAACTTCAAAATGTTTGTCTAGTTTCTCTCCTATTTATGCACTCACACATGCATGGGAAAAAACAAAAGAAAATCTCCATCATAGAGTGAATTTTTTCTTTATTCCCTCAGCACTAAGCAGGTTTCTCTCTTTGTCAGTTGCACGGCAAATCTCACCGAGTTTACCCATGTATTGGTTGACAATGTTGTCATTAAGCATCACAATGCTTCAGTATTTTGACTTGCATTTCTTTATATTTTCTAAGTGACATTCAACTCCAGCATACCTAGTTTTGAAGTTCCCTGTCCTTTCTCAGAACCTGTGGTCCATTTTACTATAGGGCAAAAGTTTTTAGAGGTGACAATCGCTAAAGTCAAGGACTGCTGAGGACCACAACCCTGTGAGGCATCTGGCAGCTGCAGACAGACATGGATTTGCAGTGCCCTTTCCAAAGGTGACAAAACCCAAAGCTGTTGGCACCCATCTTCTCTATGGTTACACCATAATTCAGGGACATGACGACTTAAGGGCATCGAAAGGCCAACAAGTACATAAACGTTCATTGTTATCAAATATCAATTTTTATAATTTGTACTCCAAGGTACCTGGACTGTAGTATCTCCATCAAGTTTGCATTTACCTGTTTGAATGTCAGTGATGCTGCTGTTTTGGTTTAGTTAAGGTAAAATTTCTTTCACTATAATATTTGGAAGGATTCTTGTGAAGACTATTGAGAAATTTTCTTCAAGAAAGTTGTGTTGGCACTGAAGGGGGAAACCTAGCTACTGCATAGTCAAAAACAAAAATCTATAATATTTCTTTTGTTTTGATATGAGGGAATTTAAAATCTTACATGGATCTTAAATCTCACTACACACACACACACACACACACACGTACTTCCATTCTAAAGAATTGGAAATTATTCAGAATGCTTTTAATTGAAAGTAACAAGCTGGGCAGTGGTGGTGCACGCCTTTAATCCCAGCACTCGGGAGGCAGAGGCAGGCGTATTTCTGAGTTCGAGGCCAGCCTGGTCTACAGAGTGAGTTCCAGGACAGCCAGGGCTACAGAGAGAAACCCTGTTTCGAAAAACCAAAAGAAAGAAAGAAAGAAAGAAAGAAAGAAAGAAAGAAAGGAAGAAAGAAGGCATACTTACTAACGACTTAAGTACTCATGCCTTTGTATTCATTGTCCAGGGATGCCTCAAAAAAATATAAATGCCAGACACAAAATAAACAGAAATTCACTTCTCAGTAGGGCTGACGCTGCAGTCTGCAATCCCAGAGCCAGCAGGGCTGGTGACATGCGAGGTCCTTTTGCTTGGCTTGTAGAGGCTATCTTCATACTGTGTCCTGACACTGTCTTCCTTTACTTTCTAATTTCTTCTTAGGACACCCGCCAGACTGGATTATGGTCCACCCTAATATGTGCATTTAAATGCACATATCTTTTTAAAGACTATCTCTAAATACAATTCTTGAAACACAGGCATCCAAACTTTAACATATGCATTTTACCTGGACATAGTTCAGCCACAAGTCTTTTTAATACGCAGCAGAGAGGCAGGCCGTTGTTACCTCAGATATTGTAGTCAAGGGAAGAAATAAGAAAAGGCAATTCTGTGTTTCTTTTGGTAAAATAGCAAGAATTACCATGGGAGATACTTGATACATTTCATTTGCTACTTCAATGAACAGATATGTGGGCACACAGCCATCCAGGAAGCAAAGAGAATATGAAAAGTTTCAATGCTTATGTCTAGAACAGAGGTAGGAGCAGGAGACTGCCAGTTGGGTAAGCCAACAGCCTCTGCCACACAGATCCTCCATGATATCCTGCCATGCTTCCCTATTTGGTTTTGGTTTGCAATTTGTGGCTCCTTGGTGCCCTTTGAGTGTGGCTGATGTCATGCTAAAAATTACCATGGTGAGAACACTTACTAGGTGACAAATGCCGATCATTCCTTAAGCCTATCAGACTTGATGTGATTCTGAATTTATTTTTCCATAATTTTCCAATCCTTACATAATTGATATACACCAACTCTACACCAACTCTACATCAACTCTACACCAACTCTACACCAACTCTACACCAACTCTACATTTCAAAAAAGCAATGGACATTCCTTAAGCCTATCAGACTTGATGTGATTCTGAATTTATTTTTCCATAATTTTCCAATCCTTACATAATCGATATACACCAACTCTACACCAACTCTACATCAACTCTACACCAACTCTACACCAACTCTACACCAACTCTACATTTCAAAAAAGCAATGGACGTGGGGAAAAAAACAAATTGTGATGTAGAAAAACAAGTCTTGCTGAGTGAACAGAAAGCTTTCCGGGGCTTTTTTTTTTTTTTTTTTTTTTTTTTTTTGAGAGCAACATGGGGATATGAGGAACACATAGTCCAGAGTCATGCTACTACAAGGAGCCCGGGGGAGATCATTTGTCAATATAGAGCCATAGAGCTGACCGGATATACTCAGTGGACGAGTAGTCATGCCCAGAAACTGCTCAAGTGTATCCATTACTGGAATAGAATTCCTTATTCTTCATCTTCTTTCATATATCAGGAGGTGTTACTTTAAATGTCCAGAAGCCT
This sequence comes from Rhynchomys soricoides, assembly GCA_019843965.1. NCBI lineage: Eukaryota > Metazoa > Chordata > Mammalia > Rodentia > Muridae > Rhynchomys > Rhynchomys soricoides. Next base: position 2,458,335 of record JADRCH010000156.1, on the reverse strand, counting down.
CCTGTCTCCTGAATAATAAATACATTAGCTTCCCTTGAGAAAAGACCTTTTTTAATTCCTGTTAAGGAAGAGCCTCCAGAAGCTTTCTGGAGAGACTTTAGGGCCTACCCATAGGCTTCATGTGCCTTGTGCCTGGCCTGTTCGATACAGATCAGGGACCCCACAGCAGCAGGGAAGGCTGCCATTCATTGCAGACCTATGAATCCGAAAAGGGCAGACCATGAGCTCCATTTTCTGTGGAGTACATTATTAGAAGCTGAATCTTGTCCCATAAAATGATGCATTGACATTCTAACCTCTAGTATGTGACCTTATTTGGAAGCAGTGTCATTACCATTGTAATTTGTAAAGTTCAGATGAGGTCATGCTGGAATAGGATGATGACTGATGTCCTAGGAGGAAAAGGACACGGATGCTCAGAGAAAAGGCTACGTGATAACCAAGGAAGAAGCTGAAGTGACATCTATTCAACAAGAAACACCATGCTTTGCCAGCCACCAGCAGAAAGTGGGAAAGAGCTGGGACTTTTCATTACCTTATTTTTGAGCTCCCCACCTCCAAAACTCTAAGGCTGGAGAATAAATGTGGCTTTGGCATTCAGGCTCCAAGTTGGTGGTGATTTATTAGGACAGCTGTGGGGAACAAATGCAGGTGCTCATAAAGTAGGAAGCATGCACAAAACCCTCAGCGAGGACCTGTATTGAGGTCATCTAATTCCAGGAGAATCAAACACTTACTTCCTTCTCTGCAGTGTCTAAGCTCAGATGAGTGAAAAAGTCTGATGTGTGTCTCAGCCAGTGCTGCTCCAGCAAGGAGTATACAGGGTGGACGGGGAGAGGAGGGAGCTGAGAGTAGCTTGCTTCCTCTTTCGAGCTTGTACAGGCAGTAGCCACTACATCCTTTGTTCCATAGAATCAGCAAAGAGCCACTGTGCAGCCAAGTGGTATTCAACCCAGGGAAACGGTGATATCTTGAGCCTGGACTATTCCTGCAAAGACTCATGAAAGGCCCCATAGTGCCACTTGGAGGTGGTGGAGTCTTTAGGAGTTTCCTAGTGAGGTCTTCAAGTCACTAGGGGTGTCCACAAAGGATACTATAGGAATCCAGTGCTTTCTCTTACTCTTTCTCCTGCTCCTCTTCCTCCTCTCCTTCCTCTATTCCTCCTCCTCCTCTGCTACCGCCATAAGATGAGCTTCTTCCTCTCTTACATACTCCCTGCTATGTGCTGTGTTGCCACAAAGGCAATGGAGCCAAGCAACCATTAAATTGAACCCATGGACCAAAATAAACATTTAGGTTAATAATTATCTCACTTATTCTGGCCAATGATAAAAAGCTGACTAACAGAAATAGAAATGGAGTTAGACAAAGCTTAGTAACAATAATAATATTAATATAATATATTAATAATACATTAATAATTAACAATATATTAATAATATTAATATAATAATCATAGCAACAACAATGCTAAAAATGAGTCAAGTGGAGAAATGTGTCTTTTCCATCATTTTGGTTTTAAAGTTAATGCTGGTGAGCCTTGTTTTGGCTTCTCATACAAGGAACCTGAGAGGTAAACTACTTTCCTAAAGTTATACAGTGGCACAGTAAGGAACTAAATATTGACCAATAAGTCCTAGCTCCATACTCTATGTTGCCCCAATAAGAAGGTTTGGAAGGGAAGCTTGGGACCTGGACTCACCATGTGCAATGAGACAGTTGTTCTTATATAAGTTCTTTTAAGACCACACTATGAGCTTCTAGAGAAGATATGGTCACACTTTTGGACTCTGCTTTTTTCCCCAATGGCATTGTGGTTGGGGACCAGGGCCTGATGTGTGTAGAAAACTGTGTGGCTACTGAGATATACCTCTACTGATCCAGAAATCTTTATTAAAGAAGATGACCAGAAGAAAGTGCTGGTAGCAACAGCAAAGATATGGAATCAGCATAGATAGCTGTTGAGGGAAGAACAGATAAAGAAAATTATAAAGGCATTATAATGTATTCAACTATAAAGATGAACAAAATCATAGGCAAGAAAATGCATGGACTGGAAGTGATTATTCTAAACATAAGTTCTAACTCAGAAAGACAAACTTCACATCTCTCATATGTGGAATCTTGACATATACATGTGTTTCATTTATAAATTATATATAATGACACACACACACACACACACACACACACACACACACACACTTACTTCATGGAGAGCAAGAAACCAACCAGAAAGCTGAGAGAAAGAGAAAAGATCAGTGTCTTGGGGCCTGTGAATATTAGCAAAGTACATGATAAGCATGTGCAAAAATGTTGCAATGAAACCTGTTATTTTGTATACCAATTAAGAATCTGTGAAGAAAGTGCCGGTTGCAAACTGGAGAGTTCCCTGGGAATCCAGCCCTGCAGAGAGAGAGGTAGCCATGGAAGGGACAAGGGGATGGAGGTAAAGGCTATCCCTTGCTCTGCCCTAGTGCCTGGAATTTGTTGTTTGGTCCAAAGCACTGCAATCCCTTGCCCCTCTCCTTTCCTGCTCCTGCTCCTGTGACACTGAGTGCAACACCATGGAAGGTGCCTGGACAGAAGCAGACATGTAAAGACCATGCTCAGATCAGCTTGGGAGCCAGAGGTGGGGTTTTCTGACACACAGACACTTGGGAACACATTCTTTAGCATTTCCCATTGTCAGTAAGTTGTCTTCCACTCCTTAGTCAGAGATTCACGTCCTCTTTCCTTTCTGTGTGTTCTACCTATGTCCACAGTGAACCCAGACAGGTCTGAAGGTAATAGTCCCCACCTTAGAAACCTGGGATGAGTGAACACGAAGATCTTCCCATTCAAAAACAAAAGTTAAAAGGAAGGAAGAAGAGTTTGGAACCGTTCCTAGAATGAGTTGGTTTCCTTCAGAGTGCTTGTTCGCTTCTCACTCAGTGTCTCTCTCACTCTCACCCCCCTAGCTCACTGTTTCCCTCTATGTGTCTTTCTCTTTCTGTCTCTCAAGGCATGCTCTCTCTCGGTCTTTGTCTCTCGGTCTCTGTCTCTCGGTCTCTGAACCTCATTTCTCAGGTTTTTTTTTTTTCTTCCTGACATCAAAGGGCAGAAAAGAAACTTACCTTGTTTAAACTGACCAGGACCAGGACAGGGTGCCTACCCACACACAGACAAGTGTGAAGAAGTGTGGTTAGTCACTTTACAAAAAGGAACTTCTCACTGGGGAGAAGAGAGATGGAGAGGTCAGATTATTTTTACATCTAATCTGATAAGAGATGACCAGAGTCCATAAAGCCAACCAAGGCATTGAAAGGGTAACCTCAGGGAAAACCTCACCAATCCAGATCTTTGCCGTCTTGGTGGACTTACATCAGGCCCTGGGAAACCAGGTTTCTAAGGAAACTGAACCATGATAGAAAGGAGGAAAAGGGTGTTCTGAAAAGAACTGTCATAAGCGCATGGAAGCTTTGTTTCTGCCCTGGAAGCCATGTGGACAGAAAGTGCAACGGTCTGGCTTTTCTGAGGCTGGAGTTGGCTTCTCTTTGAATGTTGTTTCTCCCCATAGCATAGGCACACCCTCTCAGGTCTGCCTTCTCACCCTGTCCTCATTCCAAGAGTGTGTTCACATCCAATAGCCAAGCTCATTTGACACTTACTGGTTCTGATGGGGCACAAGAAGCCTATTTGCTGCTGGTGCCATGCGAGCACCCACACAGAGTCTGAGGCAATGGTGGCCTGTTTTCCCAGATATACCACTTTTACACTTTTCTTTCTTGGTAATTTCCTTTGACTCTGAGCTAACCCATCCCCATTCCCATTATTGTTGGACTACAGGTCACCCAGGCTTCAGGCATAACCTTTAAAGGTAGGAAATCATATGCTCCTGTGGCACTTTGGTTCTTCTAGAAGCTTCTGGAAGGTTATCGCCTCATGTGGCTTTTGCATTACTTTTAAGCTTCTAGATTCAAAGTTTCACCCTCTTGTGTAACAGTTTCTTCTGATATTGAAACATTCCATCCTTCAGGGAAGCTTTTTAAACAGGAAGGTAAGTAACTCAAAATAGCTTCAGTCCTGAAACTGACCAGATTCACTAGTCTGTGTCAGCATAATAAAAAGCTGAGAGTAACTCTCAGACAAGACAAGCTGCAAAGAAGACTCTGAGCCCAGACCAGCTGCCTGGAAGAGGTTCAAGTCCAGAGCTACAGCCCAACGTGTTGAACTGCCTGCAGATGGTGCAGTGTGATCCAGGTTCCCAGGTTTACCTATGCTACGGTGGGATTTGATGGTGCAGCTGTATTTGTGTCCTTCCTGTAATTAACTCCCTCAAACATATTCCTGTAAATAACCCCAATAAAACTCACTGGTTCATCAAGTTGGACCTTGTTGGTATTTGTGCTTGGTCTGTCATGAGTTTCCTGTCTGGGACTTGTGTATTGTACATCCTCAGGAAAAGTTTTGTCTTACAATACACCCCTGAACTGGAGGTTCTACATAGTCAAAATACAAATACTCGTTCTTTTGTCCACAGAGCTTGATAAACACCCATTCTGGTTACCACTGTGAACACGCTGCAGAATATTGATGTTCCCATCCATCCCAACCTTATTTCTAACAGGACTTTGGATGGCACACTGTCCTTGAGATGGGTGATTTGATGATTTGCCAAAAAAAAAAAAAATGCTTGAACAAACATTTGGGAAGAATTTTATTCTACATTTTAAAATGAACTGAAAACACATATGTAGTATGCCATCTAAACTGGATGTCATATAAGAAGCTGTAAAGTATCTTAAAGCTCTTCCAAACACCAGAGAAGTTATACAACTCTAGAGCAGTGGTTCTCAACTTTCCCAATGCTGAGACCCTTTAATACAGCTCTTCATGTTGTGGTGACCCCAACCATAAAATTGTTTTTAATGCTACTTCATAGTTGTAATTTTGCTAATGTTATGAACCATAATATAAATATCTGTGTTCTCCAGTGGTCCTAGGCACCCCTGAAAAAGGGTTGTTTGACACCCCAAAGGGTCACGACCCACTGGTTGAGAACCATTGTACAAGCAATTGTTATAAACCATCTTTCATTGCATGAAAAAAAATCAATGATATGCCAATAAATGTGTGGGATGTTTTGTTGAATTGTTTTGTAAAGACATGTTTTATAAATAAATAGGAAAAATTAAGAATCCAAACTGAAATGTTAGTAATATTCTCTCCAGATTATAGGAAATTTAAGAATGCTGTATTCTTAAAATGCTTGCACTAAACTTTCTGTATCTTTATCATTTGTTTGTCTGTTTGTTTGAGTCACTAAGTAGCCCTGGCTAACCTGAGACTTAACTTATGTAGATAAGGCTAGCCTCAAACTCACAGAGCTCTTCCTGTCTCTACCACCTGAGTGCTAGGATTAAAAGTGTGTGCTACCACAGAATTAGAGATTTTAAGTAAACTTGCTGGGAGGCCAGAGATATTATTAATTTTTAATATTTTGCTATTTTCATCAAAATGTTTTCTTCAGGGGCTGAAGAGATGGCTCGGTGGATAGAACACTCTCTGTACACTGTGAGGACCTGAGTTCAGCTCTCTAGCATCTGTAGAAAACCTGGTTATGGCCACATGCAACTGTAATTCCAGCACTGTGCTGGGGTGGAGGGCTGAGATGGAGGGTCAGTGTGGCTTATTGGACAGCCAACCTTGCCAAAACTAAGGGCTCAGAGTTCAGGGACTAAGACATAGGACAGGATGCTCAATTTCCTCCTCTGGCCTCACATGCACATACACAGGCAAACACACCTACACACATACACAGGGGTATACTACACAATACAGAACATGTAAAACACACACCAAATAAATAAATAAATAAATAAATATTAACTTTTTTTTTTTTTCAAACAGAAAGCCCAGTGAAAGACATTAGCTTTAATGACTTTTGTAATCTCTACAGCAAGAAGAAACCATGTGTGCTCCATGTGGCTATACAGGCTAGTGAGGAGATCAGTTTTTGTTGGAATTAATTCACAAAAAGCCTGCAGCCTTTCTCCTAAAACTGACAACAGCAGCAACAACTGACCCCATGTGCCACAGGCTCTCCATGGATATAAAATGTGGCTTCACTTTCAGTCTTCATAAAATAATCCACTGAGTTCATGAGCTCATGAACTATATACAGATCCCTGGCAGCACTGAGGTCCAAGAACAAACCTGAAAAGGAGAAACTGAGAAGCATCTGGCCAAAGAAATTGGTAGGGTCTGTCCATAGTAGACATTCTCAACCTGTGGGTCATGACCCCTCTGGGTCAAATGACCTTTTCACAGGGGTAACATATCAGATATTCTGCATGCCAGATATTTACATTACAATTCACAACAGTATCAAAATTAGTAATGAAGTAATGATAAAATATATATGGTTGGGGGTCACCACAGCATGAGGAACTGTATTTAAGGGTCGCAGCATTAGGACAGTTGACAACTACTGCTCTGTAGTTGGATGGGAGGTGGAGGACACTAAAATTCATGAGTTAAAGGCTTTCCCCCAACTTGGGACCATCGAGAGGCAGTGGCAACTTTCAGAAACAGAGCCCAGTGGGACATCTTATGTCATTAGGGGCATGGTTTTGGTTGAGTTGAGGGGCATGGGACCCTTCCTGTCTCTCTTCCTATTTCTTGGCTTCAGGAGGTAGGAAGCCTATGATAACTTCTGCTGATGGACCAATTGACCATGGACTAAGACCTTCAAAACTATAAGTCAGTGGCTCTCTTTTTAAGATGGATATCTCATATTTTCTTACAGTATCAGAAAGTTTACTAGCTTACTAACAAAGCACTGAAGTAGGATTTAAATTATATACACCTCTCTCTCTCTCTCTACATATATATATATTTTTTTAATATATATATATTTCATATATATATATATAATCACACATAATGTTAAAGAAAAATTGTGTTGGGAAACTTCTTTATTAAAAGGAGTAGCAGTTTTATTATATAATCATTAAATTAATATACGATTTCAATTAACACTGATATTTGTACAAATTTACTTCACAAAAAAATGAAAGAAAAAACTTTTGGTGTTGAAAGTTATAGTCTGAAGAGAATGCATTAGTCACTCTTGAAAAAAATTGAGTTTGAGTTTAGTTTGACTTGCAACATTTCAAAATGGTTTTAGTTAGTTTCCTGTCATCTTTACACAAACTGAGTCACCTGAGTAGAAGGAAACATAATCAAGGAATCATCATCATTAGACTGGCTGTGATAATTGGTGTGGAAAGGCCCAGCCTATTGTGGGTGGTGCCATCCCTGAGTAGGTGGTCCTGGGTAGTGTAAGAAAACAGACTGAACAAGCCAGTAAGCAGCACCCCTCCATGGCTCAGTGCCTGCTTGTAGGTGACAAAGCTAAACAAACCCATTCCTATTCATGATGGTTTTTGTCCAGTGTTTATCATAGCAACAGAGAAGTGTCTAGACCACATACACTCATTTTAGATTTTTAATTAAACAAAAGGTTGCCATGAATGTTTGTTACTTAGGAGTAAACTGCCCCTCAGTAAGAGATGAAAGCTGTGTAAAACCTGTGGTCATCATTGTGACAGTGAAGAACACCATGAGAATTCCAGGTGAGTTAGCATTTCTAGGCCTAGAACCCACATTCCATTTGATTTAACCAGAGCATCCTTACTGTAGAGTTACCAAGAGAAGGAACCATCATGTCTGCCTGGTTTGTCTGGTGCCCAGAAAACTCAGACCGTGATTAGTCCTGGACCACGCTTGGTCTTGGTGCTTCATCTGTTGAGAGGAATAGCGATAGTATGTCGTTTTCTTTGTGTTGTTGAAAAACCAAAAACCAGACAGATGGGCCACTATAGAGAGCTATTACTTTTGCATAAGTTGGTAGTTACTACAGTTTCTATGCAAACCCTCAGGATGTACTGATATTAGCAATAAGGGCTGTTTCTTACCTTCTCAGTAAACTTTTGACAGCCTGGCATGTCAACCAGACAGACAGACACAAAGCTACTTCTGGGGTGTGAGACTGCATCTGAGTTATTTTTTGAATTTTCATACTGCTTTCTATAAATTAAAAAGTTTATTCCATACCTCCCATGATTTTAATTTCAACTGACTAAAATCTTCTCTGTGCTCTTCTCCTATAAATGCAAGTGCATGTTGGTAGCTCCTTAGCCCTCAAGTAGACCCTTCTATCAGCCCTTGCTAGAACCCTTCCCAACGCCTTAGAGGATTTTCTTGTACTTGTATCCAACATTACTCTGTGAAAGAACAGTTTTAAGAATTTTGTAAAATAACCACCCTATAACCCCTAATTCCCTCCGTACGTGTGTATAGTTCTTGGATTTTTTTAAATGGAATTGATTATAATAGCTATTTTTCTTTTTAAAATGGAATGAAATAAAGTATCTCTCCCTCCCTGCTGACTAAGTATATAATTACAGAATTTTATAGGATTGTTAGGCAGGATGCTAAGGAAGAAAGCTTATAACAGTCCACCTAACTGTGGACCTTGCATGCTGTGTTAACCTGTTACCCAGGAAGAAACCACTAGTGCAATAGTGGCATGACTGTTACAGGGATAACCACTCACTCTGTGATTGGATTTGAACCCCACTGCATAGAAGAAAAGTCATACTCAGTCCCATAAACCAGGTCAAAATCAATGGCTGAAGAGAGTCTAGGCTATAGGAGAGATAGATTTACTACTGATACTTTGCTGTTTACATAGTATGGAGTCATCTTTTAATTATTTGTGTTTATACTCATAGACAAGTGATACTCCCAGCCTTAGTCAGAGAATATCCTCTTTATACTGGATGGAAGTGCACTCAGATACTCATGTTTATTCAAAAATGCTGAGAAGAAGTAACTGTTAAATGTACAGCCCTAAACAGGATATTTACACCACCCCTTCTAAGGCTTGGGGAAGATTCCAGAAAACAGGGCAGAAAGAATGTACGTCTCAGATGATTGGAAGAAAGCTGTACAGTGCTGTCCTCTGGGCACAACAAAGACATTTTACTCAGGTACCCATAGCAGCTCTGGTTGCTAACACTGGGCCTCCATAACACTAGTTCATTGTCTTCAACTGCATACCTGCTGGTGATCTCACACCTGAGGTAGTATGATCTCACACCTGGGGTCATGTGATCTCACACCTGGGATCATGTGGATGTTCCCAGTTAAGTCCAGTGGGTCAGAAAACAGATCACAAAGACATGAATGTGAGGGACTTACGTGTGGGGTGGGGGTGGTGATGGTATAGGAAGGAGAGAAATCACAATGTGTTATACAGATGTATGACACTGACAAATAAAAAATTTAACCTTATAAAACTAAAATGTGTACAAACTAGAAACCTAGGGCAATGGAAACTCCCAGGAATCTATGAGGGTAACCTTAGCTAAGACCCCTAGCAATAGGGGATACAGATCCTGAACTGGCCATCTCCTGTAACCTAATGAAGGAATTGGAACACCAACCCATTCACAAAACCTTTGACCCACAACTTGTCCTGTTTACAAGACGTACTGGAGTAAAATTGAGGGAGTGGCCAACCATTGAATAATCCATCTTGAGACATATGCCATAAAAGGGAGCCTACTCCTGAGACTGCTAATGATGTTCTGGTATACTTGCAGACAGGAGCATAGCATAATCATCACAGAGGCTTCACCCAGCACTGATGGAAACAGACCCACTGTCAAGCACTAAGTGGAGCTTGAGGAATCCTGTGGAAGAGGGAGATGGAGGATTGTAGGAGCCAGAGAGGTCAAGGACACCACAAGAAAACCCACAGAGTCAACTAACCTGGGCCCATGGGAGCTCACAGAGACTAAATTGCCAACCAGGAAACAAGCATGTATGGGACTGAGCTAGGCCCTCTGCACTTATGTTGCAGTTGAGCAGCTTGGTCTTCATGTGGGACTCCTAACACCAGGAGCAGAGGCTGTTTCTGACTCTGTTGCCTGCCCTTGGGATCCTTTCCTCCTACTGGGCTGCTTCCTCTAGCTTCAACAGGAGAAGATGCACCTAGACTTACTGCAAAGTGATATGGCAGGGCTGGTTGATATCAGTAGAGATCCTCCCCTTTCTAAAGAGAAATAGAGAAGTGGATGTAGGGAGAGGGAAGTGAGAAGGGGACTGGGGGAAGAGGAGAGGGGGAAAGTGCAATCAGGATGTAAAATAAATAAATAAATTCATTAATTAATAAAAAAGTGAAATGTGTGTTCATTATGTATACACACACATGTACACACACGTACATGTAAGAGCTTTATTTTACAGAATTTCTTAATATAGGAGTCTCACTATGTAGCCTACTTCAAATGCATGATCCTTCTGCCTCAGCCTCCTAATGGCTGAGATTACTGGCGTGTGTACCTTGCCACCGTATGTGATTTGATTTTACCCCTTTAAAATTTATATAAAAGAAAATCATCGCTTAACCCACTTAATCACTACCCATACCCCTTCCCTTTCCCATAATCTTGTCACCTGAGATGGTGATAAATCTGAAACAGCTTTTGATCTCATGGCTTCTTGTCTGGAGCCACCAAATTTTCATGCTCTCGTCACGCAAACTTTTGGACTGTGCAGGGCTTTTGCGTTGAGCCATATGAACTTGATATTTTCTAAGTTAAAATGGACAAATATCCGCAAATCCAAATGACTTGACATAGTTTCTCTTTCTCTCTCTCTCAGTGTATATATCATATTCAATCTAGTTTCTATGTATACATATATCATGCCACAATACTAAATACATATGTATATGCATAATACACATCCATACACACATTTACATTGTGTAAAACTCAAAATGATCAAAGCATTCTCTGGGTTTCTTGGCAATGAACAGAAAGTCTTTGTGCTTTTTTTTTTTTCTTTTTCTCTTTTTTTCTGTCTCTTTAAGCTCTCCTTTCTGAGAGTCTTGTAAAAGGTCATGAGGAGAGGTGATGGGGTGTTTTGGCACTTATAAACTCAGGAACTGGGCGGGCACAAGCCCAAGAGTTTCTCCGAATTGCAGTCACCCCATTAGGAAAGACCACCCTGGTCAGTGTTTTCATTCTGAGAGGTCTTGCATGTCTCACTCGTGCTTTGGAATGAATACAAGATGGTTGGGATGCAGCTTGAAACTCAGTCTTACTTCTGGATGCTTTGCTTCAGGCCTCGGAGAAAAATAATTTTAAGAAAGGAAAGTCTTTGTCTTTTCTTTTTAAAATCTATATGATCTCTTCCTACCAAAAAGGAAAAGTAGACAAAATACGGCTGTGATTCTGCTCATGGGGATTCCAGAGGTTCTGAGTTTGGCTCTACTACATTTCACACCCCACACCCCACAACCACACAGCAACCCACGCTCTCCCACATCCATCACAGCTTAGGTACCACCCATGGTAACACTGCCTTAGGAGGGTTAGAGTCACGCTGCTCTTCCCAGTTGTGTTGAGTCATATGTACATTCTCTCACCTTTGAATGTCACTCTGCCATGTGAGTAAGCACTGCTTAGCAGGGACATGGTTTGTAATGTTTACTCTTGAGTACAGGGGAACTTGAGTTTTCTCCCAACTATTAGGAGTAAACAGTGAAGAAAGGAGGGGAGAAGGAGGAGGGGGAGGAGGAGGAGGATGAGGAGAATGAGGAGGAGGAAGAAGAGGAGGGGGTAAAAGCTCCTTAGTGGAATAGTCATTATGAAGAAAGGAACAATTCAGGAAATACATAGTTAAGGTTCAGGATGATAGAGAAACAAAACAGAAGAGTACACATGTTTTACATAATAATTTTGAGATATTATTTGCGCACCATAAATCACCCTTTGAAAGCATGAAACTCACTGATTACCCTACTTATTGTGTAATTATCTCCACTGACTAATGTAGAATACCTTTTAAATCCCTCAATAAATTTTACATCTATTATCATTTAGTCCCTATTTTCTAGTCTTTCCAGTCATTGACAATCAGTCATTTAACTTCTGGGTCTATGGGTTTGTCTATTAACATCTTGGGTACATGGTTCAAGTACTATGTGTCCTTTTGTACCTAATTTCCTTCACTCAGCAGAAAGTCTTCAGAGTTCGCCATGCTTAGCACACATTAGATCTTCATTTTTTATTTATAACTGGATAATGTTCTATTAAATGAATGGATCCTATTTTCTTGATCCATTCATCAGTTGATGTGTATCTGGGTAAGCTTCGGATCTATTATGAAAGATATTATTAACATTCACATATATTTTAAATAAACATACATTTTCATCTCTTTCAGACATATACCTAGGAATTCTTGAATAACTTCATATCCTGTATTTTGATTATATTTGCCCAACTCCTCCCATTTTACTCCTCCTTGATCACCCCAAGTCCCTACCACCTCCAACTTTATATCCATTTATCAAAGCATAACCTATCAACTCTAATTTTGTGCTATTTGTGTATTCATGGGTGTGGGATCATCCACTGAAGAGTGGCCAACCACCTTGACCCACACTTTCAAGGAAAACTGACATTCCCCTAGCAATCATTAGCTACCCATAGCTCCTCAGTTAGGGGTAAATTCCCCAATAGACTGTTGTCTGGCTCCAACTTATGCATCTCTTGGGCAGGTAATCATGGGTCCTCTGAATTCACGAGTGCAGTGGTCTTGTCATGTCTAGAAGATAGGGTTTTGTTCTGATCCTCCCTGACCTCTGGCTCTTAAAATCTTTTCTCCCTACTTCCATGATGGTCCCTGAGCCTTCGGGAGGGGTGTGATATAGAAGTCACCTTTATAGCTGAGAGCTCCACTGACACTTCTTCTCTGCTCCTTGACCCATTGTGAGTTTCTGCATTAACCACAACCCACTGCTCAAAGAAACTTCTCTGGTGATGTTGAGAGATACATTAATCTGAGCCAGGTTCCAGAAGGATATTCTCTCCACCTTCCTCTAGAAATATCAGAGTTTCCAGTCTAGTAGGTCAATCTGGAATTGACTTGTGCACAAGGTGAGATATCCATTTTTCCCAACATCATTCATTAATGACACTGTCTTTTCTTCGGCATACTTTTTTGGGGGGAATCTTTGTCAAAACTCAGCTATGCTAGGAGTTTCTAAGTTAGATGAGAACATTGCTAGACTCTGTCCACCTGTTTGCCAAAGTGGCTTCACCGTTTTACATGACCACAACAAACCCGGAGAGCCCAATACTTCTACATGCTTCCTAATGCTTGTCATTATTTGTCGTATTATTTACAGCCATCCTAAGAGGTATGAAGTAGCATGCCATTGGGGTTTTCGTTTCTCTTAATGGCTAGTGACTTTTTTCATATATTTATTAGCTAGTTGAGCATTGTTTTGGGGGAGATGTCTGAAGATACTATTTTCCTGTTTAGAGTTTTTGTTGTGAAAACAGTTCTTTCTTTAATATTGAGTTGTATTTTATGTTTGTTGTGCATGCAAGTAATGCCTGAAGCCTTTGGTTTATAAATGCTTTGAAACCTCATTCTGCAGCTTTTTCACTTCATTAATTGATTTTTTTATTTCAAAATAATTTCATATTCTCACAAGGCCATGATGAGAGGACTGTGTGAGGTCAGTTGTAGGTCAAATCACTTTTCAATTCTGATCAGACATGATTAATCTTGTTCTTCTGTTATTTATGCTTAGAAATCTTACCTAACATATGTATGTATATATATGTGTGTGTGTGTGTGTGTGTGTGTGTGTGTGTGTATGTATGTACATATGTATCTATCATCTATTTATATCTATCTGTTATCTAGCTAGATTGATAGAATTTATCATTTCCTAAGTATTTATCACCTATCTCTATCTATCTATCTATCATCTGTATCATCTATATCATCATCTAGAGAGAGAGAGAGAGCTTCCAAATCTGGAAAAAAGGCACAGTGGTTAAGGGCACTTGATGTTCTTGCAAAGGACGCAGCTTTGATTTTCTCACAGCCATCCATAACTCCAGTTCTGGGAGAGCCAATGCCCTCTTCTGACTTCCTCAGGCACCAGACACACGTGTGGTGCACACACACACACATGTAGGCAAAACACTCATGCATGTAAAATAAATAATAAAATATTTTTGTTTATTCCCTCTATTTCTTCTAAGATTGTATAGTTTCAGCTCATATGACAATGTTTATGACTATAAGTTAGTTATTATATAAAAAGGAAGTCCAATTTCATTTGTTTACACTTGGCAGTCAGTTTGTTCCAGAACTGTTTATTAAAGATTGTTTTCCTCCTTGAGTCATTTTGGGAACGAGGTCAAAATCAATTGACCACAAATGAAAGTTTATTTATGAGCTCTCAATTCTTGTCTACCTCTTCATCTTCAGCAGCTTGCTGGCACCACCCTGCATCGCTTATTGTAACCTTGTGATAAGTTTTGAAATCTGGATGCATGCGTCCTCCAACTTTTCTTTTTCAAAATTGCTCTGGCGTTTCTATATATTTTGCATTTCCTTTTTCTTTATTTGATTTCTTTTCCTTTTTTCAATTTCTACAAAATATGTACTGGAGCTTTGAATGGGACGGTATTGAATCTGCAACTACAACTGAGCTGCATTGTCATCTTAACAGAAGCTATTAAATATACTATTCTGTGATGATAGGTGCCATTGATTTAAATCTTAGCTAATTATTTAGTGATTTTGTATTTTATACTCCAGTCTAAATACCTTGTGTTTCTTTTGTGAAATATATCCTTCAAATACCTTATTCTTTTTAAGACCACTGTAAGTGGAATTCCTTCTTAATTTTATTTTCTGGCTGCTCACTAATACTACACACAGAGGAATAGTTTCTGTGTATTGGTTGTGCACTGGGTAATTCACTTGTTAATTATAATAGTTTATTTTGTAGACCCCTTAAGATTCTACTTATGAGACCACATCATCTACAACTGGAGATGGTTGTACTTCTTCCTTTTCTATTTGATAGTTTCTGCTTCTCCTTGTATCTGCCCTCCTTTAATCCCCCAGTACAGTGTGGGTTCAAACATTCTTTTCCGTCTTATTCCTGATCACACAGATGCTCTGTAATGGGGTATTTGAGAAAATTACTTTCCTTCTTTAGTTATTTTTTGGGGACGGGCATGCTTTTATTGAAGAAAGTTATTAGATTTTGTAAAATGCCCCATCTCTGGAAAGACCCATGACTCTATCCCATCTGGGTTCATTAACTGATTTTTTTTTCAATAGCAAAGTAATTTTTTATTCCTTTAAAAATTCCTCTTAAAACACTTTTTTAAATCTTGTGACCAAAAAAAACCCCTGATTTTTAATTGAATTTTTTTATTTTGAGATTGTATTGTAATTATAACATTCCTCCCATCCCCTCCCAATGCTCTCCTATGTCCCCTCCACTCTTCTTCAAATTCATGGCCTCGTTTTTCGTTAATTGTTATGCATTCATATGTGTTTTTTATATGCACATACATTTCTAGATACAAGCTGTTGAGTTCATAGACAATGTTACTAGTATGCATGTTTTCAAGGTTGGCCAATTGGCAGTAGACAACCAAGTGGTCTGCTCCTCCCTGGGGAGGGAGAGGGCAACTCTCCCAGCTTTGCTCAGGTGCCTTCATTGAAATGAATGCCCTTGTGTGCTACTGGACTCCATCATTCATTGAGGGTTTTTTTTTCTATATTCACAATGGATATGGGTTTGTATTTTTCTTTCCTATGGTGTCATGGCGTGGTTTTGATGTCTGTAGCCTTGGCTTCCTAGAATGATTTGAGAACTACGCCCTAACATTCCCTTTTCTTAAAAGAGTTCATGAGAGGTTCTTGCTAGGTCTATTTTAAATATTAAGAATTTGCCAGTGAAGCTTCCTGCATTTGAGCATTTCTTGGGAAGAAGGGTTTTCTTTTCGTAACTTATCCAACCTTCAGATTTCTATTTCTTCTCTCAGTTTTGGCAGTTTATGTCTGGCACACGTGTTAAGACTTAAAAACCACATTGGAATGCTCTATGTCATTCCTGTGTCTTCTTTATTAATTAGGCTAATTTTTCTGAACAGTGAAAGAAGAGAAAGCAAAAACGTTCCATATTACAGATCTGTTTCAGTTGGGTTACTATGGCTTTCTTCCCCATAACCGGCTTCTTAACTCCTCTTTAATATTTCATTATAAAGAAACACAAAAAAAAAATGAGAGGAGAGATGAATATGGGGATCTGTTTTGCAAGGTGTCATGGGTAAAAAAAGGAGGGGCAGCAAACTTCATGGAATTGGTCCGGCCCAGGAGAACTGGAAAGCACTCATAAAATGTAATGTAACTGCTAACAAGGTGGTGACGATGATTCATAACTTCAACAGAATTGAGAATATGAAATTCTGTACTTCCTTCCTCATTAGAATTATTCATAAGAGAAAGGCTACTTCTTTCCTGAAAGCTAATTTCAAATTTCTCTCCTGTCTTCTGAATGAAATATTTTGTGTGTTGATGAAGAAACTTTCACAGAGAGCTAAAGTCAAGGTCGCACATCATTCCAGAACTGAACAAATGCAGACGGCAGCTCACTCTTCTATTCTTGCAAGAGAGCTCTCAATTCTGTTATTTAACAGGGATGTATCAGTTACTCTTCTATTGCTGTGGTAAAACACAGTGTCCAAGACAACTTACAGAAGGAAGCATTTACTTGGACTTGGATGAGCACAGCAGCAAGCAGCAGGCAAGGCAGACGGAGCAGAAGCTGCTGGATCACATCGTCAACTGCAAGCATGAAGCAGGCAGAGTTAACTTGGAGTCGAGTGAGTCCTTAGACTCTCAAATCCTGCCTTCAGTCACCTGTGATGTACCTCCTTCCACAAGGCCACTCTTCCTAAGCCTCTCCACAGCATCATTGACTGGAAACCAAGTATCCGAATGTCCCAGACTATGGGGGACATTCAAACATTCAAACATCCTATTCAAACCACCATCAGGGATAAATCATTCTCCTTAATGTACCTTAAAAAAAATCACCACCAATAACAACAGTATGATGCTGATTTGTATTCAAACTTAAATGAGAATTTTTTTCCAGCAAAGTTAACATTTTTCTGATATTTTCATACCTCAGCATCTCAGTTTTCCAATATCCCAGAGAAGCATCTTGTCATTTTGAGGGGTTTGGTGGTCTTTTCTGGACTCTCTCCCTCTCTCCCTCCCTACTTCCCTCCCTCTCTCCCTCTCTCCCTCTCTCCCTCTGTCCTTTCATTCCTCCCTCCCCCTCTCTATCCCTTTTCTTTATCTCTTTTTATTAATTATTAATTATTATTATTACTTTGCCCCAACATGGTAATACTTTATGTTACAGAAGGTTCTGTTTCAGTAAGATGAAGCTGGCTTGTCATTAATTAGTCTGGGCTATTTAATTACACAGAAATTGGTCAACTGTTGCCCACTGAAGAACTTCTCTGCAGTTGAACTCTTTTTTGAATGCTTCGCTCTGCAATCAAAGACTGAGTTTTGGAAGGAGACCCTAGGCTCTCCTAACATTGATTCTGCAACTTTGAAATAATTATTTAAACTCAATGTTACATTTTTTTTTACATCTTTTGTAGAGCTATTATTGATGTCTCTTCATAAATCTCATACTTGATTCTAATGTAAACTTGTTGGCTGAGGCTCTCAAATGAACTGCCAGGCTTGCTCCTTCTGCATGCCAATGTTCCGTTTAACAGTTTGCTCAATTATTTACTTATAATCTCTTTTACAAAAATGATTTCAGATTTATACAAAAGCTTCAAAATTAGTATGTATAGTCCCCATACCTCTTCACCCAAAGGTCCCTCATCTCCTTTACCAAGAGCTCCCAAATGCTTGTTTTTTACCAGATTTGCCTTGTCTACATAACATTTCTAATGGAGCAGTGATCTCTAAGGGTGGATCATTTCACCACGTAGCAGGCACCAGCCAGCTCTGAAATGCACAATGCTAACAAGCAGGTGTGTTGCTATTACGAACTCACCTTCCTACACACACACACACACACACACACACACACACACACACACACCCAAAAAGGAACTTTTCTAACCTGTTTCAGAACATCAGACACATACCTCCTTATACCTTTAAAAACATCGAAGGACCCAAAAAACCCGTTTTTAATTATTTCATAACTGAAACTAAAACAACTTGAGCATCAGTCTGATACTGTAAGCCACACACAGGAAACCCAAGTTCAACAGAGAGTCTTGCTTGAGAACAGTAAGACAGGTACAGTCGCTGAAAGCGCTCTTTAAATCAAGGTTGTGACTCACCGATGCGCATCAATAGCTTGGCTCAGATATTAAGCAAGTTAAGGACAATTCATTTCTACTTGTGGCAGAGTAATTATCTCAACGTGTGAAAGGTTAACAAAACCTCCTAAAGACTTACAATGTCATGAAATAAGTAACTGATAGCCCGAGAGAAATTGCAAGGGTATTATAGTGATGCCACAGTTATCTTTTCTTTGCCTTGTTCTTTTTATCTATAGGCTTCAGTTGCACAAAACTGAATTCTTCATTATCTCTGGTCCATAACAGATTTTCACCTTGGGTCCATGCACAGCCCATTTTTATTAATTTTTCTCATTTCTTTCTTTTTTTTTTTGATAATTTATTTACATTTCAAATGTTTCCCCCTTTCCAGATCTCCCCTTTGGAACCCCCCATTCCCTCCCCTTCCCCCTGCCTCTATGAGGGTATTCCCCCACCCACCTACCTACCCACTCTCGTCTTCCCTCCTTGGCATTCCCCTATACTGAGGGATATAACACCCTCAGGCCCAAGGGCCTCTCCTCCCCCTGATGGCTAACTAGACCCTCCTCTGCTGCATCTGTGGCCAGCATCATGGGTCCCTCCATGTATATTGTTTGGTTGGTGATCCAGTCTCCTGGAGCATTGGGAGGTCAGGCCAGTTGACACTGTTGCTCCATCCATGGGGCTGCAAACTCCCTCAGCCCCTTCAGTCTCTTCTCCAACTCCTTCATCTGGGACCCCAAGCTTAGTCCAACGGTGGCTATGAATTGAATCTTGGGCATTCCAAACTTTTGGGCTAATATCCACTTATCAGTGAGTATATACTGTGTTCGTTCTTTTGTGACTGAATTACCTCACTCAGGATGATATTTTCAAGTTCCATCCATTTGCCTGAAAATTTCATGAAGTCATTGTTTTTTAACAGCAGAGTAGTATTCCATTGTGTAAATGTACCACATTTTCTGTATCCATTCCTCTGTTGAGGGACATCTGGGTTGTTTCCAGCTTCTGGCTATTATAAATATGGTGGCTATGAACATAGTGGAACATGTGTCTTTATTACATATTGGAGCCCAGGAGTGGAATAGCTGGGTCCTCAGGTAGTTTTATGTTCATTTTTCTAAGGTTCCACCAAACTGATTTCCAGAGAGGTTGTATCAGCTTACAATCCCACCAGCAATGGAGGAGTGTTCCTCTTCTCCACATCCTCGCCAGCATCTGCAGTCACCTGAGTTTTTGACGTCACACCATTCTAACTGGTGTGAGGTGGAATCTCAGGGTTGTTTTGATTTGCATTTCCCTGGTGACTAAGGATGTTGAACATTTCTTTAGGTGCTTCTCAGCCATTTGAGTTTCCTCAGTTGAGAATTCTCTGTTTAGCTCTGTTCCCCAGTTTTTGATAGGGTTATTTGGATCTCTGGAGTCTAACTTCTTGAGTTCTTTGTATATATTGGATATTAGCCCTCTATCAGATGTAGGATTGGTAAAGATCTTTTCCCAATCTGTTGGTTGCCGTTTTGTCTTATTTACAGTGCCCTTTGCCTTACAGATGCTTTGTAATATCATGAGATCCCATTTGTCAACTCTTGGTTTTAGAGCATAAGCCATTGGTGTTCTATTCAGGAACTTTTCCCTTGTGCCCATGTGTTCGAGACTTCTCCCCACTTTCTCTTCTATTAGATTCAGTGTATCTGGTTTTATGTGGAGGTCCTTGATCCACTTGGACTTGAGCTTTGTACATGGAGATAGGAATGGATCAATTTGTATTCTTCTACATGTAGACTGCCAGTTGAACCAGCACCATTTGTTGAAAATGCTGTCTTTTTTCCACTGGATGGTTTTAGCTCCTTTGTCGAAGATCAAGTGATTGTAAGTGTGTTGGTTCATCAAAAAAGACTGGTGAACCCTCCCACCAACATAAAAGCCAGGGCTGTGATGACTGAATTCTATGCCAGCCTTTCCTTTCTTAGTCCCTGCTTCTCCCATCCAATAGTTAGAGTGTAATTACTAACTACCCTGGCTCCCCTGTTCATGTCACATTGCTTCTTTTGTTTGACTTGGCTTTGGTTTTTTGTTTGCTTGCTGTTATTTTTGAGACAATGTCTCATTATATACCCGTGCTTACCCCAAACTCACCTCCCTGGCCTTCCTGGTGATCAAGTTATAAACACCATACATATTGTTTTGCTTGTCTGTTTTCTCCTTTTCGGTATTGGGAATCAAACCCAGGGCCTCGTACACTAGGCAAACAATCCATCACTGAACCACATCGTCAGCCCACCTCTGGGCATCTTTTTTGATTAGAAAGTTGAAGTCCCTCCCAGCTGTTGATGTGTCACTCAGCCACTGCATTTGCTCCTGGGTTTTGTATTGACTTGTTCTACATTTATCCATGCGGCTAGCAAAGTCCCAGAGCAATCCCATTTCAATAAGTCCCAGAGCAATCCCATTTCAATAAGTCCCAGAGCAATCCCATTTCAATAAGTCCCAGAGCAATCCCATTTCAATAAGTCCCAGAGCAATCCCATTTCAGTTGTTAAAAAAAAAAAGAACCAACCAACCAAACAAACAAAAAAAAACCAACCAAAAAAAAAAAACCCAACCCATTGGCATTTCTGTTGGTTGCCTTGATTACTTCACATCGGGACCTTCCATGACTATTTCTGAACAGCATCTTGTCTGGCAGAGCCCAGTTGGAGGCAGCACCACGAGTTGTCCAGAGTAGCAACCAAATTAAGAATGTTTCTAGAGGAAGGAGAAGCCGAGTAGGGACACCCTGGTTCTGGGAGACAGTGGGTGCTAGTCATGAGGCAGCAGGTACCCCAGACCAGGGTGAGTTCAGTGTAGATGACAGACGTTCAGTATACTTTCAGTTCTGCTGTGAATTAGCTGTGTGACCTTGTGGATAGTTTTACCTCTCTGGGCCTCAAGTTCCTCTTCTGGGGAATAAATACTCAAAAGCTATGTCTAAAGGTCCTTCTAGATGAGGAACCTAGGAAGAGAGTGGGGGGGGGGACTTGTTCAAGGACCTACTGTTCCTCCTTTACCAACTTGGTCAAAGGGTCAACATCCATTCCACAGAGTTTCAAGGACACAGGGAACTTGTAATCCAACCACACTACGAAATATCTCGGTGTGCTTTTCCATCCTGCTTACTTACCACTTACTTGGCTGTGCATGGATAAGGATATACTTCGATTTTGAACATCGAAGGCTCGTGCTGGAGCCATCTTTACCTGAGGTAAGGGATGTGAGAGATGGGGACAGCAAGTAGCTCCTAAGTCATCATCAACAGTCCCCCTGGGACTCAGCACATTTGCACAGCTCAGCTGCAGTGTGGAACAAACCCAGGAATTTATCTCACCCATCTCACTGGTCCAGGAAGGATATGGTCCTGGATGATATCCCCAGTGCTGAGGAGAAGGGGAGGACCACACCCCAGCTGTCTCGTTTCTCCTTGCCAGCATCTTCATTTTCTACTTCTGCTCAATTTGCTACTGATAGAAAATAACTCTGACAGAAATGTTTTCTATGGGAAGAGACAATCCTTTCACTCTCTGGTCTGAATTCCTAAGAAGGGTAAATGCCAATCTCGTACCAAGCCCCTCTACTTCAATCCTACTCCACTCTACTAGACCAAGCTCAAGCGCAGATGACCCTTAGTGCATCTACTCACAAGATCTGGATGGGAGAAACTCCTGCCTAGCGAAGATCTGGCTTCCAACTCTGTCCGGGTCCATGACCAATGCTGGGTTACGCCAATCTCTGAGCCCTGAAGGACTCGTCACGCGAGTTCTAAGTGAACACATTAAGGAAGATAACCAACTAAAAGTGAATTTACTGGGAAAGATAGGTTCACCAAGTGAACCCTACTTTGGGGCTTTAAAAGGATATTAACTACATGACATAGCCGCCCAGCTTTTGAAAAGGAGTTCCTAGGAGGTAGTGAAACCTGGCAGTAGACTCTGAAGCCAGCAGCATGGTAGCAGTAGCATGCAATAGACCACGCTGCTGCTGCTGCTGCTGCTGCTGCTGCTGCTGCTGCTGCTGCTGCTGCTGGGAGCCTGCATTTCCACATGAGGAGAGGACCAGAGGGAATTCACAATGCTATGCTGCCGGTTTTGAATTTTCAGTGACTTTGGAGGTTCTTACAGACCCACATCATTTTAAAAGTTCTGACATCAATAAGGAACGCACAGAACCTAGAAAAGGGATACTTTTCAGTTTGCTTCCCCGTGGTTACAACTTTACGGTCTAAAGAAAGTATCTTGTGGAAAATGGCGGCATTTTAAAAAGCTCAAACGAGCCTAATCTGGCTATCAGCCCTTCCTCATTTTGTAAGAGGCTCAACAACTCTCTGTCAACTGGAGGGAGGTAGACCCCCTACTTCCTGTTCGGGAAATATCAATCTTCGGTTGTCACTAATGTTACATGTATACAGAGACTAAAGGCACACATTCTTTCCGAGCTTAGCATCAGACCCAAACCAAGACTGCATTAGGTCCATTCGTGGGTTGGTCAACTAGGTGCTGGTTCTGATCTGATCTGATCTGCACTGAGGCTTGGTGTGTACACAGCAGACTGTTGGTCTTATCAACATTGCTCTGCTGTGGTGATATTTTGACCTGATTTGTGCTCAGTAGCTCTTACTGACCCGTGTTTCACTAATGTGTGCTATGTTGAAACTGCCATGTATAGTCCGAGTTTCTCTGGCTCTTCAGTGGGTGCCTGATGGAAATGAGAGACAGATATTTGTGTGGACAGTCATGTAGACAACATGAGGAGACACAGTGGGAGGAGAGCCATGATGTTCTATGTTAAATTATTCATATTGGACGTATATTTATAGAAATGGTTGTATCGTGTTCATATAAATGAATCATATTTAGTGTCTAATTATATTTAACACTATAAAACACAAACTCTCACAAATGAATGCTTTTCCCCTAGATTCTATCTTGTTCATGATGCTTTCTAAAAGGAAGACATCTTTGATGTTGTCTTCTCTAAAAATTAAGGTAATCATATTTTTAACTCTAAAGTAGATAAGTCCATAAAATGTATTTGATCCCAAAACTGTAAAATCTACTGTGGAGTCTCACAGCATCCATTCTGAATGCACGCACTAACTGTGTAGAGAAGTTCACTGAGTTGTGTAGACCTTGGAGTCTCTGTAGTTTTGCTGTGTGATGTTTTTTTACTTATTTGAAAGTATTTTAATAATAATGTTTATTTTAAATTTAAAATAAGTAAAATGCCATCTGAATAAAAGCTTTCAGGAAAGTTTTCAGGCCTGTAGTGTGCCTATTAGTAAAGTCAATGCAATTTTTTCCTCTAAAGCACTGAAGGTATTCTAGAAAAAAAAAATCAAGGTTTCTGAAACAGTTTCCTTTTAAAAATTAACTTGATCTTCCTTTGACTGCTCTTGCTTGACTAGTCATATGAAATCGCCCCATGATGAGATAGTTCCAATTCTGATTTTATCATTATGAGGAAAAAGAAACTTCCATTTTTTTTCCCTTAAAAGGCTATCAGTGCTTCACGTAGACAGCCTTTCTCTGCAAGAACACGTTTCCTGAGATATAGAATTGTTTAAGCTCAGACAATTTGCTATTCGGTTGTTTAAAATGCAAAGCTATTTGTAAAACTGGTAAAGTGGACATGATTTTAAGGTGACTCTCATAAGCTAATAACTAGCGAAAAAAACTGGAATACACTAAGTACTGTTGCTATAAGTTTATGTTTTTAAAAAGAATACATCCATGGCTTTCAAGAACGGTCTCTGGGATGGACCTCTAAGAGATTCTTTGTGTGCATATAAAGTATGAACAAGTCCTTTAAAAACTGCCTGAAAAACGATGTCCTTCTAGTTGATCAGAGGGGTGTGTGTTGAGTTTACACACAAGAAATCTCTAAGCCAAGCACTGTGTGCTTCCCTGCAGGTGACTTAGGCTTTAACTGAAGAGAGAGTACATGAGCAAGAGGCACAGAGTTTTGCTCTCCTGGCTTCATCCCATCAACCTCTTGTGCCTGCTCTTGTTCCTGGCTCTGAACTCTCCCGACACTCAGCTCTGCTTTTTGACAAGTTTCCTGAGGATAGCTGGCACATCTCCACCTGTGTTTTTATCCACTCCTGACATTCTCATCCATGGGGAGGCCCATGTGTTAGTGGACTGGACAGGGTGCTCATATACATTCCATTACAGTCCCTCGCCTGATGAACTTGGAGAAATCTAAAGCCATAGCTATCCTTCATCTTAGTCTCATGAACAAGATACCCACAGGGTACCTTAGTCCTATAGAAACTCTTGCCTGGTCAGACCTCTGAGGTCTATTAATTATCACTTCTAGAACTAGCTTTGGATTTTTTTCAATGTGCTTTGTCTTTACCAAAACTCATGTAGAATCTGGTTGCCACTGTGGCTGTGTTGGAAGAGAGGCCCATGGGGGAAACAAAACAAAAACAACTAGTTACCTCAACAGTGGATTGTTACAAATAACCCCCTCTTTGTGTCCCTTTGCCTTGCATTGTGAGTTATAGCAGCATGAGACCCTCACTAGAAACCCAGAAGGCATGCATCCTGAACCTCCAGAACAGTGAGCCAGATGAACCTCTTTCTCTTGAGTAAATCTCCCAGTCTCAGAAAATGGACGAGGACAAGGATGCTGTGACATTACCCAAGATCAGGTGGGGAAGACCATGACTTTGTGTAAAAGCCTATGCTGGCCTGTAGAAATGTTACCCTTTTATTACTAGTTAGTAACGAATCAATCTGCCCTCTTACATACTTCTAGTCGGCAATTAGGCTCCTATAGATCCCATCATTGGAAAGAATCTGTAAAAATCTCCTTCTTCTCTAAAACTAAGCCTGACATGGGAAAGCTCATTACAGGAAGATACAGACTAGTTTTCTACTTGCTCTCTTTTAAATGTCTTCCATTCTTAAAGAACATCAAAGTTACTGCTGTGGTTTGGGTTTGAGAATGCAAATTCACCATCTCCCTTTACTGTCAAGGCTTTATAAATTAATTGAAAAAACAAACACAGAAATGAGATACAATGAATCCAACTCTTGGCTTGGACACAAAGTCCGAAAGATCTATAAGGGGATTCGTCCAGACCTACGCTTTACAGGCAAGACAGCTGTGGCCTCCCACGGCAAGGACCCCACCTGGCTCCTTGGTCTTACCCCATGGAGGGGGAGGACAGGTGCTTCCTGTTTTAAAAAAAAAATGATTAGAGAGGAGGGTGGGAGAGACAGAGAAGAGGGGAGTACCTACCAAAGCGGAAGGGGAACAGTGACCTACACAGCAACCCCAACCCTTAGTGAGCAGCAGCAGAGTTAGCCACATGACTCAGAGGTACAGTGGGAAAGACAGGAGTTCTTTTACAACTTCACAAAGTTAGAGTCTTTTCTTGGCTGAAACAGGGACAGGAGGGGCAGGGCAGTTACAGGTCCTGTAGAATGTGGTAACAAGGCCAAACCACTACAGAAGTTTTGTCCCAGGGCACCAAAATCTGAAATCAAAGACGTATTAAGTGCAGATTTGTAAAAGTCATTGAATCCCACCTCAAGTAAGTAATGGGCCAGGCCAGGGCGGGCACTAGCCGTGTTGAGTGGAGCTAGAGACCCAGAGCCTCTAGAGGCAGTTTCCCCTCCTCCTTCCTCTTCTTTCCCTACTGCACACACTAGGACTTCCCTTGATTTACAGTGTTTGCATGCTCCTTGTCCTAATGTCAAAATGTCTAGTTAGGCAGGGAGGAAGTGGAAGGTGGACTTGATCAAAACAATCATATGCACGGTGACGTTCTCAACCAATAAAAAAAGTAAAAGAGAAAAGAAAGAAACTAAAGGCAGAAGGATTTCCCTTAAATAAGTTAGAATTCTCTCCAAGTGGGTACTAGTGAGAGGGAGGTAGGCACATACTCATTTGGTAGAATGCTTGACTAGCACTCATTGGCTATGGGTTCAATCACCAGCAGTGTGTAAAACCAGGCATGGTGGTACATACCTGTAACCCCAGGATTCAGAGGTGGAGGCGAGAAGATCAAGGGCTCAATTTATTCTCAGCTACAGTCTACCAGTGAGTGCAAGACCAGACTGTCCTACGTGGGACCTTGTCTAAAAAGAAAACAACACACCAAAATTCTTTCGACACTTTCAGTGTGCTGGGTGTTAATTCTAGGATTTTAGTGAAGAACTCCGAACAAAGCTGAGCTCACATTCAGGAGAACAGTGGTGACCAGGGAATTTAGAGAGATTTTTTTTTTTTAACCTACTCATATTTGCTGTCCAAGCTTCCACGTAAACTAGAATGTCAGCAAGCCAGCTACAGCCACTTGGAAGATACTGAGAGCGATGTTCGAGGGGTGATTGCTGTAGGGAAGGCAAGCATTACAGGTAAGATTATACCAGTGACTTGTTTATTAGGCTTTGTAGCAGCGTCCCCCCCCCCCCCCAGGCTCCCCACCCCCACCCCACCCCACACCTCTATGTGAGTGATTCTGCCTTTTTCTCCTTGGAGCTGGGATTACAGGAATGCACTACCACATTTGACATCCAACACTTTCATTCGGAGGCAGAAAATACACCACAACCACAAATTAACTACATTTTTAGTGGTGAAAAACAAGCATTGAACTCCCATTTCTGCTCTGTTTTAGCCAAGTAGCCAAAAGGCAGTAGCAAAAGACTTTAAATATTGTTTGCTTATCTTTCTTGTTTGTTGAGACAGACGGGGTATCATTTTGTAGCCCAGACTGGTTTAGCGCTTGCATCCCTCATGTCTTGATTGCTTGGATTCTAGGAGTGTATCACAATGTCTGGATTTGGAAAAAAGTGTGTAGATTTATATATCTTCTTATTTTATGGATATGAGTGTTTTGCCTGACAATGTGTATGTGCACCATGAACCCTGTTGGTACCTGCAGAGGTCAGGAGAAGCCTCCAGACCTCTTAGGACCGGAGTTACAGATGGTTGTAAGCTGCCATGTGGATGCTGAGAATCAAACCCAGGTTGTCTGGAAGAGCAGGTGCTCTATACTGCTGAGCCAACTTGCAGCCCCAGATTTAATTTTTTTTTTTTGTGGTAAGATGCACACAATGTAAGATATGCCCTCATAAATATTGGTGAGAGGAAAGGTAAGCAGCATTGGTCACATTCACAGAGCTCTGTTGCTGGTACCGTCACCGTCGCCTGATGCCAGGCTGTCCCACCTTCTTGAACTGAAATCTTATCTATCTATACCCACGAACACAAACCCCTCCTCCTCTCCATATTCCAGGCCCTGGAAACCACTATTTATCTTCTGACTCTACTCACTTTCCTACTCTAGTTTACAAGTTTAAACTTGTAAGAAGCTTTGCTTGTTTAGAAAACTCTTTCCAAGATTCATTCATATTGTAGTGTGTATCCAAATTCCTTTAGAAGACTGAATAATATCTCATTCTATGGATAGACCATGTTTTGTTTACTTATTGGTTGATGGATATAGGGCTTATTATATGACATAATGAACACTGGGACCTGAGTATCCAGCTCACTATTTTCAGTTCTTTGTGGTCCACGTCAAGGAACTGAGTTCCCAAATTGTGGTATAATTATATGGTATAACCTTGTAGAAACACCATGCTGCTTTCCACAACGGCTGTAACATTTTAAATTCCCATCGGCAATGTACGAGGATCCCAGATTATCTCTGTCCTCATCTACACTTGTTTAGTATGGCTTTAGCGAGCATCTCCCTAGTGATAAGTAGTGTTAATGATTCATGACCTCATTACCCATTTGTATATCTTTGCTCATTGAGCTTTCTGTCTTTGTCTTTTTGACAAAAACAAATAGTTGAGTTCTGAAAGCTTTTAAATTGATTCTGAATATTAATCTTATCAGACACATATATGATTTACAAATATTCATATTTTATAGCTGTCTTTTACTTTCTTGATAATAACTTTTAAGTACAAAGCTTTTGATAAAGTATATAATATATCTATACTTTCTTTTTTCTTTTGTTGCTTGGTTCTGTGAGAAACCATTATCAAATTCCGAGTAATACCAATTTATTCCTATTTGACTCCTGAATTTTTTGAGACTTATTTTTATTTTCTTCAATAGTTTAAGGGCGTATTCTCTTTGTTATGTGTGTAAGTGTTTTGCCCACACGTATGTGTTTGCACTATGTGTCTGGTACCCAGGAAAGCTAGAGGATCAGATGCCCTGGAACTGGAGTTATAGACAGCTCTGAACTGCCAACTGGTATTAGGAATTGAACCCGGGTCCTCTGCAAGAACAAGAAGTCTTAACCCCTGAACAATCTCTCAAGCTCACTGCCTCCTCCCTGCTCCTCCATCTCTTTCTTCAAAGGTTTAGGTTCATAGAAAAATTTAGAGGAAGGTAAAAAAATTTCCCATATATTCCAGCTGTTCTCCATTACCAAAATTCTCCCTCAGGTTATGCACACAGTTTATGAACTCACATGGGATACCGTAATTACCCAGATTCCACTATGTGCCTCGGGGATTACCTTTGGTGTTGTAATTTCTACAGCTGTCTGTCATTTCATCATTCTATTTAATTCCATAAAAAGCTTCAGTGTCTTCAAAGAGTCTAGTGGTCGGGGTTCTTTGTTCACTTCATTCATCTACTGCAAGGACAGTTTTGAACGTACGGAAGTCAGGATCTAAGTTCTTTTATGTGCTGCAGTTGTCTTAATATGATTTGTGAAACTAAGTATTTTCCTCTCAGCGAATGAAACTGGCACTTATATCAAAAGCAATTGGCCATAGGTGGTGGATTTAATTTGGAATTGATTAATTTGGATTGAATTTAATTTGGATTTCCTTGATTCTTTTCTGTTTCTATTCTGTCCATGCATTTATCCCTGCATTAATTCCACCTTGTCCTGTGTCTCGTATCCTTGATGGGAGTGTTACATAGAAGTGTGAGTTCTCTGCTACAGTTTAAACGTGAAATGTCCCTCACAGGCTCCTGTGTCTGAGGACTTAACACCCAGGTGGCGGTGCTGGTCTAGAAGACATGGGACCTGTGGAAGGACACATGGCTGGTACTGCCAGAGGTGGGTCACCCCCATGGGCCTTTGAAGGTGATACCCACTTCTGCTTCCTGCCCACACTCTCTGTATCTTGTTCCTTGACGGTCTTAAAGTTCCTCAAACAAAGAGATAAAATAAATGTTTCTTCCTTCAAGTTGAGATAGGTTTTTCTCTTTCAAGGTTATTTTGGCTACTGTGGGCCACTTGAAATTTTTACTGTAATTTTTACTATTGGCTTTCCCATGTCCTCAGTAGAGGCTGTTGAGACACTGAAAATGACAGCATGAACTTGAGTAGGTACCCATCTCAGCAATATTATATTTTCTAATCCAGAGGTTTTTATATTTTTTCCTTTTTTTTCCCAAAAAATTGTTTGTCTTTTTCATATAAGTCTTTTATCCCTTTGGTTAAATTTTTGTTGTTATTGTTTTCCTTTTTTGTTTTGTTTTTCAAGACAGGATTTCTCTGTGTAGCTTTGGCTGTTCTGGAACTTGCTCTGTAGACCAGGCTGGCCTCAAACTCATAGAGATCCACCTGCCTCTGCCTCCTGAGTGCTGGGATTAAAGGTGTGCACCTCCAACACCTGGCTCTCTAGTTAAGTTTCTTGGCAGACAATTGCATTTTAAAGATATGTTTGTCAACTGAATTGATTTTTTTAAATGTGGTCTTTTTGATTGTTCTTTGCTAGTATGTAGAAATATACCTAATTTTTGTGTGTTGATCTTATAAACTCTAATTATTTCTCCACTGAGGACATGGGAAAGCTGATAATGAAAATTATAGACAATTTCAAGTGGCCCACAGTAGCCAAAATAATCTGAGAAAGTGTGGCCTAGTAGATTCTTTACAACCTTGACTGTGTATCTCCTGCCAGCACAGATAGCTTACTTCTTTCTTTTCCATTTGATTTCCTTCTTCTCCTTGTTTGATTTCTCTAACTAGAATCTTCGATACTGAATGCTGAGGTGAAAGCAGATAACCTTGTCTTGAAGGGAAACTGGGAAATCTGAAAGGGAAAGGTTCTCAGTCTTTCAATATTGAACCAGATGTCATCTGTATGTTCCACAAATGGCTCTTAACATATCTAAGAAGTTTTATATAAACTCCAACTTTGTGAATCATTTTTAATCTTGAAACCATATTGAATTTTATCAGATGCCTTTTGCATCAAATGAGATGATCACGTGTTTCCGTTCATTTGTCCTGTTAATTTTAGATTTTTTTTGGTGGGCATACAAAGTGATGGTCTAATTGTGACATTTTCATATATATATCTCACTAAGCTGTTCCTATCCTCCCATACTTCCTCCCCCTCCACCATCCCCTTGATGCCCTATTAACTTAATAAATCTAATATAGTGATTATTTTAAATATTTCTTTCAACCACCTTTGTCCTTGTTGGGTAATTCTCACCAACTCAATGTGTAATCATTCTAATATGTCATATGACTTCATTTGTTAACATTAGGTTGAGATTGTTGTATTTACATTTTTGAAAGATACTTGTTTAATTACCTGTGTTTTCTTAGCCTCACCATCCATGTGATGGTGGATTTTTACAAGTTAAGATGGATTTTCTCCTCCCCTTCTTTCTCCTTCCTTTCTCCTTGTTTTACAAGAGTTTGTGAAGAACTGTTATTGATTCTTCTTAAACATGCAATAGAATTCACTACTGAAGCTGTATGGTCCTGGATACTTTACTGAGAGATATTCACCCTTGATTCAATCTTGGGTGACAAATTTGTAGAGGTTTTCTATTTCTTTGTATGTCAGTTTGGATAATTTATATTTCTAGGAATGTTTCCAGTTCATTTAACTAACTTATCTGATTTGTTGGTACACACTGTTCCTAGTATTCATGTACAACATTTCATTTCTGTAAAACTTGTACTAATTTCTCTACTCCCGTTCTTGACTTCACTCTTTTGCGTCTCTTATTTTCCCTTTTTCTGTCTCAGTAGACTTGCTGAAAAATCAGCAACCTATAGAGTTGACTGATTATTTTTCTGCTCTTGGTTTCACTTATCTGCACTCTGATCTTTGCTATTTCCTTCCTCCTTCAGGCTTTGCAGATGAAAGTTAGTATTCACTTCTCATGGTGTGTGGTGTATATCCTCAAGGTGTAAAGGAACTCTGTCCACTGATGTTTGTCTAGTTTTAATATGTGGGCACTTGGACTATATGGATGCCTGTACGTTCTGCCTTTGATGGGTTCTTAAATTTGGTATGCTGTTTCTGTTTTTAACCATTTCTGAGTATTTCTCCATTTCCCTTCAGGTTTCTTCTTTGACTCTGTTGTAGTTTGAAAACAGGTGGTTAATTTTCACACACGTGTGATTTTTTTTTTCCATTATTCTACCATGCTCTGGGTTTCTAGCTATGGTTTCATTCCACTGTGGTTGTAATAGACATGGTCTATCTTGGAGAATGTTCCATGTGTGTATAAGAAGAAAGCATGTTTTGTATTTGTTGGGTGATCTGTTTGACTGTTGGATTTAGTTGGCTTATCCTGTTATTTAAGTCCTTTGCTAAGCCACCTTCTGTCTGACTGTTACATCTTTTATTTAAATGAGATGTTGAAGTCTCCAACTCTTGACTTTTTCTTCCTTCATTATATCAGTTCACTTTTGGGGTTGCTGCTATGTATTCAAATGCTAAATGCTGGCCCCAAAGATCTGTTTGCCCCCATGAGCAGATCCTCATGTACACCAAGTGATACTATGCAAACCTTGCTCCCAATTTAAAGCTAGGGAGCTTTTTTTGTTTAAAGCTAAACAAAAAGGGGCTACAGACAATTATTTGGGAGAATAGAAGTGGGCAGAGTTTCTGTTACTGGGCTTGGCACCTCAGGAAGGGACCACAAGGAAGAAGGAGAAGAGAGGAAGGAGAAAGGAGATGGAGAGAACAGGATGTGATGTATGAACATTAGATGTGATGGACCAGGAACATGTGGCCAGGAGAAATGAACCCTGAGCACAGACTGATGGAATGGAGCCCCAGGAAGACTCAAACAGCAATTAACAAGGGACATATGCCTGGGATGGAAGTTTCAATAACTCACAACTTGCCCAATCTAGGATTACATCTTGTAAATAAAATACATGAATTTTGTGTCTTTTATATGGACTAGCTAGAATAAATAAATCCTTGAAATCCTTTTTACAGATGGCAGACAACGTGGTAAGCATATAACCCAAACCTTTACTTTCATATTCGGTTATTAGACGGAGTCCTGGATAAAAGGTGGCTTCTAGCCAAAGAACAGATTAAAAAAGCCACATATATTTCAGAGGTACTCTGTTAAGAGAGGCATTTGCTTTTCAGCAAAGCTAGCAGGGAATAGCAAGCTGATTCCTCCCTATGGTCACTTTGGGACTGTAGTTTCTCAATGCACTGCCCAACACTATGGCCCAAAAGCACAACTGTCACCTGCCAAGAGCATACCATGGCCAGGAGCTAGCTGGTGCAAATCAAAGAGCAAATAGAGGCTCCAACTAAGGGCTGGAGTTAACCACCTTGAATACATGTTGGTCTGAGGAGACTACAGCCACACAGAAGGACAATACAAAACTTTTCCCAAAGCTACAATGGGACTGAAAAAAACCCAAACTTCTAAACTGTGTATAAAATTTCATAGGAAGAAATATTTACTTGTCTCTGAAGGACAGAGAGAGTTAGAAAAAATTTCTAAGTTAAAAATTAAAAAAAAAAAGACACAATGTTACAGGACATCTGGATTATATATAATTTTGCTATATGTACCAACATACAAATAATTATTTCTTTCAGTAACAGTTACAATTTTATGTATCTTTTTAAAGAGAGATCAAAATAAGACAGACTTGGAAAAAGGAAAGACTTAGAAATTAGATGCTAGTTAGGAGACCAGAGAACAGAGATTCTTTGAATCAAAACAGGAAACCTTCAGAGGAATCCAATCTGGAATTTACAATAACACCAAAGAAGTAATTCCAGATTTTAAAAAAATCTATAAAGCCTTAAATAATTAAAATGGCAGCACATAAAAATTCAATATATTACATTGAAAATACAGATTCTACTTATGGATACTACCTTAGAACAATGTCATACAATGAAATATATGTTTAGTCTTATAGAGTTTGGAGAACTGAGATATGTACATGTGCTGATGCACCCTGCCACTGATGCATATTCAGAATTCCAATGGGCCTTGAATTATGAATAGGATGATTCTGAGATTACACAGTTACTAGAAATGGTGACTGTCTTGGAAATGCCTTTGATGATCAAAGCTAATGATGCTTAGGTATATATAGTCATCAGAACACAGCAATTTAAATACATTGTGGTAAAAAGCCTGTTCCTGACTGACACAGCTTACAATCCTACAGGTCAAGCCATTATGGAGAGATCCAACAAAAATTTAAGGGAGGGGTTCCTAGAGCACAAGGAGGATAAAAATCACCCAAGGTTACATTAAATTGTATTTTGTTGACTTTAAATATTTTAAAGGTCAATACAGCAAGTAACACAGCTGTTTTCAAAGAAAACTCACTGGATGTTAGAAAGTACTGCTGAATTATATAGGCCTATAGAAATCCTGATTCCAAAATGGAAAAATGGGGGGTGGGTGGAGATATGAGGTAGGGACACCATTGTGAACTTATTCTGTTCAGCTAAGAAGACATACATAGGTACAGAAATGATTATAGATATCAGTGTATTCCCTGCCTCTGAAAGGGGTGAGATTGAACAGAAATAACTGCTTCATGATGCCTTGATTTCCAAACATTCTTCAACAAAAGAAAGAGAGGGAATATGGGAGGAGGGAAAGAAAAGAAAAAAAATATTACCAAAGGACTCCAAATATCCCCCCTGTAAACCCAGTATAACCGCACATAAATATTAGAGAAACCCAAATTGAGGAACAATCTACAAATACCTGATTAGCATATTTCCCAATTACTAAGGTTTCCATAAACAAAGTCTAAGCATCGCTCATAGACACTTTGCCTTCTAGGGCCTATTCCTTCTTTTCTACTCCCACTCCTCTGCTGAATGTGGACTTTAATCCATGACTTGTCTGTGATGAGTGGTGTATAGGAAAGGGGAGGGGCAGTATTACCTTGGGGAAACTGGAAAACACTGGTCTGTCCAGTTGCCAAGGACAATATCATCATGGTGAGTCACACTGAAAGAAAGTACTCCAGTATGTTACAATGAGAATGACACCAGCCTTATGTTCTCCTCTCTAAACCCTGTAAACCCAATATAACCACAAGTAAATATCAGAGAAACCCAAATTGAGGAACAGTGTACAAAATACCTGACCAATTGGTCTCCCAGTTGTTAAGGTTATCAAAACAAAGTCTGAAATTTTCTCATAGACCAGAAGAGGCATCTAAAAGAGATGGTGGTGGTGTTCATCATATGATTCTGAAACAGATAAAAGATAATCATGAAAAACCTAATAAAATCAAAATAAAGTATGCCATTCCATTAGTAATGATGAACTAATGATAGGTTCTAAATTTTGGAAGCATATCATTATATTAGTTATTTGTTTCATTGCTATGATCAGATGTCTGATAAGCAATTTAAGGGAGGATGGATTAATTTTGGGTCATTTTGAAGGTACATTCCATCATGATGGTAAAGGCACAGAGGCAGTTCTGAGCTATGGTATCAGGGCATGAATCTCACAATTGGGAAAATTAGTAAGCAGAAACCATACAAGATATAGAGCAGAGATGTAGACATCAAGTCCCCCCAGTAACCCAGTTCCTCCAAGTTGGGACTACAATCTCAAAACAACACCACTGCCTGGGCATACAGTCCACACGATGGGAGAGGCATGGCAGCAGAAAGTGTAGTGTCTGCTTACTCTGAGTCTGAAGTCAGAAGGCAGAAAGACTTGAATGCTGGTCTCAACTTGTCTTCTCCTTAGAAGTCACTCTGGTACCATAGCCAGAAGAATGATGACCCACATTTAAGGTGGGTCTTCCCAATTAACCCAACAGAGAAACTACCTCATGGACATGACCAGATGTTTATCTCCTAGGTGTATATATTTCCTGCCTTTGAAAGGGGTGAGACAATTAATATTAACCACCTTCTAATTTCTTTACCTCCTATAAGATTTTATTTCAGCGTTCCCTGTTCCTCTCCATGGGTGAATATGTCTTTGTCCTTGTTGTTTTTTGTTTGCTTGTTTTGTTTTATTTTGTTGTCAACTTGACATAAGCTAGAATTATCTGAGAAGAACAAGGATAGGTGAGTTTATGGGACATCTTCTTGATTTATGATTGATGTGGGAGGGCCCAGTCCACAAAGGAGTGTTACCACCCAGGGCAGATGGTCCTGGGTTGTCTAAGGGAGCAGGCTGAGCAATTTAGCAAGTAGCACTTTTCCATGGGTTCTGCTCATGTTCCTGCCAACAGGATTCTGCCTTGAGTTTTGTACTGGATAGTTTTATGTGTCAACTTGACACAAGCTGGAGTTATCACAGAGAAAGGAGTTTCAGTTGAGAAAATGCCCCCATGAGATCCAATGGTAAGACATTTTCTCAATTAATGATCAAGGGGAGGGCCCCTTGTGAGTGGTACCATATGTGGGCTGGTAGTCTTTCTTGGGTTCTATAAGAAAGCAGGCTGAGCAAGCCAGGAGAAGCAAGCAAGCCAGTAAGGAACATCCCTCCATGGCCTCTGCATCAGCTCCTGCTTCCTGACCTGCTTGAGTTCCAGTCCTGACTTCCTCTGGTGATGAACAGCAGCATGGAAGTGTAAGCTCAATAAACCCTTTCCTCCCCAACTTGCATCTTGGTCATGATGTTTGTGCAGGAATAGAAACCCTGACTAAAACAAAATGGTACCAGCATAGTGGGGTATTCCTGTGACAACCTGACCATGTTTTGGGGAGGACTGTGGAAGGACTTTGGAACTTTGGGCTAGAATATTCATTTGGTGTTAAGAGTTTTGTGGGATGTTGTGTAGGAGCTTGGAAGATAATGTCAAGAACAGTGCAGAAGATGGATGCCTGGATTGTGAAATTTCAGAGGGAAGATTAAAGACTCTTATCAGGGCCATTGCTATTTTGACTGTGAAGATTCTGTGGTTTTGGTTAGTTGGGGCTGAAGAATTGGCTGTGAATTACAAGATACCAGAAATATCTGGTAAAGCAAAACTATTGCATTGCTGGGACTATTGATGCTGGGTTGGCTGGAGCTGGGAAATTGGCGATGACTGAGAAGAGACCAGCATCATTGAGGTGAAATCTTCTGAGAAATGTTTTCTGAGAGCACAGAGGCTGTGTTCCAGAGATAGCCAGGGTTGTACCTTGTGCTATGGCTGGACTTGGTAATGTGTAAGAGTCACCCAGGTGGTACTGGTTTTGAAGGCATGAAGGAGTCATGAAGAGCAGTTGAGGCCTGGGCACTGTGAGAGGCCATGGAAGGCCATTGGTGAAGGTACAGCCTCAGTTGCAATTGACAGCCCAGGACTGAAGGGGTCATGCAAAGGAGGTGAGATTCAGTACTGTGAGAGGCCACAGAAGGCCATTGGTGAAGGTTCAGCCTCAGTTGCAATTGATGGCCCAGGACTGAAGGGGTCATGCAAAGGTGGTGAGGCTTGGCACCATGAAGAGAGCCTATGAGAGGCTGTTGGTAAACCTAGTTGCAGCAGAAGACAGCAGTGTTTTGGAGATGTCAGTACCATGAGATGACCACCAAGAACAGCAGCAGCAGTGGAGTACAGGCATCTGGAGCCTAGAAGACAAAGTGTGTGCTACAAAGGGCAGAGCTGGAGAAATGACTAAAGCCCTTGGAGGAATCCAGAAGATGGTGAGTGGATCCCAAACATTGGACGGTTGGAGTTTGATTTTGCTTTTGATTGTGACTGTGGCCTGATATTTTTCCCTCTTGAAGAAAAAAGGTGTTTTAGTGGAGCCCACAGTTAAGAGACTTTGAATTTTTAAAAGACTTTGAATTTTAAGAGATGGGATGTTTAAAAAGTACTGAAATGTTAACATGTAAGAATTTGCAAAGACTGTGGGACTTTTAAAGTTATTTAGATCTTGGGGATGAATAAGGAAGTAAGGGTTGAGGCTTATTGGTGATATGTTTGCGTGTCAAGTTGACAAGGAGTCAATTGTACTGGCTAGTTTTGGGTGTCAACTTGACACAAGCTGCCGTTATCACAGAGAAGGGAGTTTCAGTTGAGAAAATGCCTCCATGAGATCCAGCGGTAAGGTATTTTCTCAATTAGTGATCAAGGGGGGAGGGCCCCTTTTGAGAGGTATCATCTGTGGGCTGGTAGTCCTGGGTTCTATAAGAAAGCAGCTGAGCAAGCCAGGAGAAGCAAGCCAGTAAGTTACATCCCTCTATGGCCTCTGCATCAGCTCCTGCTTCCTGACCTGCTTGAGTTCCAGTCCTAAATTCCTCTGGTGATAACAGCAGCATGGAAGTGTAAGCTCAATAAACCCTTTCCTCCCCAACTTGCATCTTGGTCATGATGTTTGCACAGGAATAGAAACCCTGACTAAGACACATTTCTTTCTGGACTTCCCCCAGTGATAGAGTTATTTACCTACTAAGTATCATATGAAATAAACACTTTCCTCCCCAAGTTTCTTTTTGGTCACAGTGTTTTATCACAGCAATAGAAACCCTAACTAATACAATCTGTCTTTATGAAATTAGGAAACATTAGACCTCCAACTTTTTATTTCTTTTTCAAGATCGTTTAGCTATCCTGGGACACTTGAAATTTTGCATAAATTTTAGGATGAATATTTATATTTATTTAAAAAATATAAGTTTTTAGGGATGGCATGCAATCTGTGGATCAATTTGGGTAATACGGCTTTTTATGTTTGCCAATTTTTTGTCTCAGTAACAAAATAATCTGAAACCAACAATAGCAACAAAAAGATCCTAAAGAAGGGAAGATTTATTTTGGTTTATGGTTTCACAGGTTTTAACGCATGGTCCCATGGTCCAGTTGTCATAGGCCTGTCTTGAGATAGAACATCATGGTGGAGAAAGCATGGCAGAACAAAGCTGCTCACCTTATGAGTCCAGGAATCAGAGAAAGAGAAAGAGAAACAGACAGAGGAATGAGTTGGTGTCAAGAGACACATTCAAAGGCAGGGCTCCAGTGACATACTTCCTATAGCCAAGTCTATGCTCTAACAATGAGCTCTTCAGCAGGTTAGCTCATTGATGGATGGAATTAGTGCCAACAGGATACAACTGGCTCTCAGTAACACCACCAGCTGGTGCCCAAGTCTTTAACATACAGGGCTTTTGGAAGGGTAGAAAAATATCCTAATAATATTAAATCATAGTCCATAAACATCGATATCTTTCCATTCATTTAGCTCATAAATGAAATGGAAATTTATGGTTTCTTTGGAAACTCAGTTGTGTCATGTGAAATTTTATGAAAGCTCTCTGAGAGGATGTTTTGCTGAGGCAGACATTTGAGAGGACTGTGATGTTTGGAAAGAGAATACATATAGCCCAACAGACAGTAAATAGTGCTCTTGCATTGATACACCTTACAATGCTGATCTTTGCTCCAAAGAACTTCTCATGGTATTCTGGCTGTTTCTTGCCACTTCCTTGGACTCAACCTGATTCAGCTGAGTCTGGTTGGGGTTTCTTCTAGATCAAACCACTGCTACTGATTTGTGTTTGGTGTTTGTCAATTGGACTGGGCTGAACTGCTGCTACTGATTCGTGTTTAACGTTTTGGACTAGACTGCTGATATCCTGACAATGAAAATTGGAATCTCCCACAAAGAACTCCTTCTAAACAGGTCCACATTAACCATCTTCTTTCCACTACTTCTGGTTGGTGGGCTAGAAGGGAGGTTGAAGCATTGAAGGACCCTAATTAAAGTAGATTTTTTAAAAATCTAAGCTTACACACACACACACACACACACACACACTTCAGCAGTGTTTCATAGTTTTTGTTTACAAGTCTTTCATCTCCTTGATTAAGTTACTGATTATTTTATGCCTTTCAATATTATCATTAATGAAATTATTCACTTTACCTCCATTTTAGGTTGCTTTAGTGTATAATAAAGAGAATTATCTTTGCATGTTAACTTCTTTTTAAAAAGATTTATGTTAATCTTATGTTAAGTTTGATTGCACCAAGTGCCTGCCTGGTGCCCAAGGAGAACAGAGGAAAAACTGGATCCTGTAGAACTGGAGTTGTAGGTGGTTGTGGGACACTATGTAGATGCAGGAAACTGAACCCAGCCTCTCTTTAAGAGCAGCAAGTTCTCTTAACCACAAGCAATCTCTCCAGTCCTTGTAGGTTGTCTTTTATATATTACTGCTTATATGCTCTGTGTTAGATCCTATTTGGTCATGGTGTGTAATCATTTAACAGTGCTATTAAATTTGTTTGAATAGTACTTGTTGAGACTATTTGTTTCTATCTTCATAATAGATATTCTATAATTTTCTTATAGTATTGCTCTCAAGCTTTGGGACTCATAAAATAGTGGCAACTTGAAATAATTAGAACTCCTTTCCAAGTTTCTGGACAGATTAGATGATGACTCATGGTGTTTCTTAAGTGTGGTAGAATATGTCAGTGAAGGCACCCCATGCTTTTCTTCAATGGGTGCTTCCATAGGTATTTCAATGCTGCTTCAATCTTGTCACGAGATATAGAGTTTCCTCATGATTCATTCTTGGAAGGCCTTGTGTCTGTGGGTATTTGTCTATTCATCTAGGTTATCCAACTTGTTGGTGTGTTGTCCTAGTTCTTTTTTATAATCTTTTATCTTTCTGCACAATGGGCACAATAACCATACTGCCATTTCTGAGGCTATTTTCTTGTGTTCTTAGTCAGCCTAGTTAAACTTTTGTTGGTTTTTGTTATTGTTGTTGATCTTTTTGAAGAACCGACTTTTGGCTCCCATGATTTTCTGTATTGTTTTTCCAGTCTCTGTTTTGTTTATCTCTACTATAATCTTTATTATTTCCTTCCTTCTGCTGGCTTTGGGGTTAGTTTGTTCTTCTTTTTCTAGTTCCTTAAAGTATAAATTTAGGTTGTTGATTTGAGATCTTTCCCAATGTAAGCATTTATAGCTATAAATTTCCCATTCAGCAGGATTTTCGCTGCATCCTGTAAACTTGGATGTTGTTTTATAACTGCTCTTGTCACTTCCTCCCTGATTCATCGTTTTTCTTCAGAGTATGTGGCTTAATTTCCATGCATTTGTGAAGTTTTCAGTTTTCCTTTTGTTTTTGATGGGACGGCAACAGTGTTTGGGATCAAACTCAGGGCTTCTCATAAGCTAGGCAAGAGCGCTGCCATTGAGCTGTGCTCTCAGCACTCCTTTCGTTTATCAATTTTAACCTCTAGTGTGTCCAGAGAAGACTTTGTGGAATCTTTTCAAATATAGAGAAACTCTTTTGGTGACATATCATACAGCTTATCTTAGAGAACATCACGAATGCCTTTGAGAAACATACATACTCTATGGTTGTGAGGTGAAGTGTTTATATATCAGCTGCTGGATCACAGTGATGCTTGGCCCTTCGGTCGGAGTGCCCTAGCGTCACTACTGAAGTGACAACTATCACTATAGAATTCTTGCTTCTCCCTCACAGAAGTTCATGTTCACATCACATCTTTGGAGACTCTGCAAATGTTTGAGATGGTTGCCAGATACAAACTGTTATTAATATGCAATTCTCCTTTTGTCTTATAAACGTTTAAAGCCTGTTTTGTATGCTATTAGTATACTTCCTCCAGATCTCTTTTTGTTATTATTTACGTGAAACATATGTTTCATGATTTTATTATCAGCATTTTTTTGTTTCTTTGAATCTGAAGTATAGATACCAAGTATAATTGGATCTTATTTAAAGTTCCACCACACTCTGTTTTGGCATTCAAGAAATAAATCTATATTTAAAAGTTTTCTAAGAAGAGACTTATTTTAGCCATTTGTTTATTATTTTCTATGGGGTTTATAGTTTGGTTTTTTCCTTGCCTTACTTTGGGTTATTTGTACATAATGCTATAGTTATATTTTGTACCTACCATGGATCTTACATTCAATGACTCTAATGTCTAACAGATGGATTTGGATTGACATCTGTGTAGACTCAAAAGCATTCAACTCTGGCTCCACCTTTAAATTACTGATGTTAGAAACTGGGCAGACTCCAGAACAATCACACACAATGTTTTTTTTTTTCCTGTGTGTTTGTCTATTGGGTTGAACAGAAAATTGAAATGGGAGTTTACAAAGCAACATTAACTTATACTAGCTTTAAAAATGGAAACACCAAAGTCAGAGCTCAGTACTCCTTTACAAAAAATACCAGTGAGAAGGCAAGCAGTGACTTGTTGACAAACAGGAATGAAGGAAAGCATGTCCTGATGCCCCACTGCCAGGCTACCATGTCCCTGCCATTTACTCACAACTCTGAATGCCCCCAGAAGTGAGTGGTTTTCAGTGGAATAAACAGAAAACAGTAAACTTTATGACTTTAAGTGTTGTTGTTGGAAAACCTTAGCAATACACAACATTTCTTGGTAGACTCAGCAATATGTAGTCTTTAGAGTGTCACATTAACTATGGCCCTCATCAAACAAGCTGTGATGAAAACACTGATTTAGTAAACACATTCCTAAACCGTTTGGACAAACTGTTGCTACATAGCATTCTATTAGTCATGACTGTCACATATAAAAGTAAACCATACCACGCTATACATGGTTTATATGTATTTATTTAGATCATTTTTACTTTGGAATTTTCACATGTTGAAATGTACTTAAAATGTCTAACATATTGATCATGTTAATTCAGCAACCAGGGAATCATCAAGTTTGGTTGTCATTTTTTAATATTCCTAGGACTTACTGGGAGTAGTGACTTCTGCTACTGAGTATTAGAGACCTGAAGTAAGATGGTACAGAAATAGCCTGTGTAAGGAAAAATAGTACCTCCTGGGAATGACCTGCTATTTACTATTTATGGTGTGTTTGTTGGGACTTAACCTCCTTAAAATTCAAGGATCATCTTTACTTAGGACTCTATAAATTTATTTCTTTATACCTAGATAGTTTAATAATTATATAAAAAATAGAACTTCAAGTTTGTGAAATTAAATAGGTCTTGCAAAGTTCATAGGTTTCTGTCTTATATAAACTGAATTAATTGAGATATTATATTGAAATTATAAATTATGTATCTCTTATAATATATAAAATATGAATACACTGGGGATAATTTTTTGTCTGATAGTATAACCACACAGATGTTACTGTGAGGGAATTTGGGAACGACTGGAGCCATCTCTCTATGGATCTGTGTCTCCCAGGACAATCTAATGGCTACAGTTAGGATAATAAGAACTACCATTCATCCAAATTGAGTTGGATGATAAGATGGATTATTCAAAGTTAAGGAAGTATAAGCCCATCCTCAGGACACTCATCTATCATACATAGGTATCAGCACATTATTGTTTCAATGTAATGCATCATATGGCTTACTTTCTCAATATTTATTATTAATTTAAGCTTTCAATATCCAAGCATTAGGCAAGGAGGAAACC
Organism: Rhynchomys soricoides; assembly: GCA_019843965.1. Taxonomy (NCBI): domain Eukaryota; kingdom Metazoa; phylum Chordata; class Mammalia; order Rodentia; family Muridae; genus Rhynchomys; species Rhynchomys soricoides. The sequence continues at coordinate 2,415,451 of JADRCH010000156.1, read as the reverse complement.
CCTGTATGACTTGATGATCTGCCCTATGGTGGCACTTGGGAGCTTTACCTTTGAGAAGCTCTCGCCTTCACATTAGGACCCAGCTGGGGGCATTGGAAAACACTGTGTCCACAAAGACTCCTCATTCAGCACTCCATCCTCTCTCACCTTGAGTTAATGTTGGTATGCCATCATTACCTCTTCCACGATGAGCATCATATTCACCTTTTGCTCTTGCCTGATTATTTCCCAACCCTCTGAGATCATTAGGAACTAAAATAGTAACTCTAAAGGATCTAGTAGTTTGAAGCACAACACTATGAACCTTGAAGATACAGAGAGGAAAATGCCATGGTGTATCAAGTCCTATCTCAAAGACCTTGTTTTACCTTAACTACCTTGATAAAAGCTTTAATTCCGAATCCATTCTCAAGTGTGAGCAAATTCTGAGGTACTAGTTTAGAATTTCAAAACAGGAATTCAAAGGCATACATTAGCTCAGTCATGATAGCCCTCCACTCCAGCTGCTCCTGGGCTCCAACCCATCCATTCTTTCTCTTCTTCCTGTTGACCTGATAATTGGCAACTACTGTTCATGGCTCCTGGTAACTGAAGCCTTTGACAGCTTGGGTTCCATCAAGCTTGGCTCAACAATCATTAAGTAGATCCTCTCTAAAGTTTTGTGACCTCTTTGGGTGGGTTCACCTTCCTGCCCCGATGACATAACTTGCCTTTCTTGCTGCACTTAGTGATTCAACTGACTTCTCCTAGATTTTTCCCACGGGGCTAAAAGTTCATTAGAAGTCAAAAACAGCTGGCAGTGGTGGTGCACACCTTTAATCCCAGCACTTGGGAGGCAGAGGCAGGCGGATTTCTGAGTTTGAGGCCAGCCTGGTCTACAGAGTGAGTTCCAGGACAGCCAGGGCTACACAGAGAAACCCTGTCTTGAAAAACCAAAAAAAAAAAAAAGTCAAAAACATGATGTTTACCTTCGGTATCTTTAGGTTAAGTTGTGTCTTCTCTATGTAGGCAATCAATATTTATGATACAACTTCCTCACTGACTAAGGCATTCCTGTCTTCGCTAGCCTGGCATTCTTAACCTCTCTGACAAGACTACAGAAGCTGACTTTAGAGGCTAAAGACTCCATCATGTGTCAGACTTTGACTCTTTGGTTGCTGAAACTGGAAATGGGAGAATTTCCAAGGAGGGATTGGTATTGAGGTGAGAGGCTGGGACAGCAAACATTTTCTGATTCTCCTTCCTTTGGCCTTTTTAAAAAAGTCACTTCACACTACAATAACCAACTTATTTAGAGTAGGATGTGCTGATCTGTAAAGGCCTTCTGGCTCTACAACTTGATTTCTGTTAATGTCTGCAAAGGTGGATTTGATGATTTCACTCATTACTTCCAAAAGCTAAGTGTAGGATAAAAGGTTTCTCTTCAAAAAGTTGAACACTGCCAATTTGCACGTGTATAATAAGCTGCCTTTACTGTCTATATTTGTGACTTCTCTAAAGTCCAAAGGTTTTTCTTTTCTTCCTTTCTTTCTTCCCTTTCAAGACAAGATTTCTCTGTGTAACTCTGGCTTTCTTGGAACTCTGTAGACAAGGCTGACCTTGAACTCAGAGATCTGGCTGCCTCTGCCTCCAAAGTGCTGGGATTAAAAGCTTGCAAAATCACCTCCAGGCTTCCAAAAGTTTTTCTTAAAGATGATACCTCCAAGAAATTCATGAAAGGGAAAGAAAATGGGTGAGGCTAGGAACCCACAACATCAGCTCAAACTTCTGAACAAGAGCACATTTCTGTACGGCTCTTATTCTTCCAGGCATATGACACCTGCCTCACTCCCTTTTAGTGCCTTTGGAAACAGATCATCTGTGGACCGAGATCTCCAGGACACAACATGAGGAAAGATCAATCTTATATTTCTAGTCTTTAGTCACCAAAGTTATTGAACTTGAAACACACGCAAGAGTGTATGGTTGAAAATTTCATGCTTAGGAAAACAAAAACAAACAAACAAACAAAAAAAGCAGGGCCTACAGAGACAGCTTTAAAGCTTGGTAAGCTCAAGGTATATGAGGCTGTACAGGAATGAATTGTGTACATGTCCTTCCTTCCAGTAAGTAGACTTAGCAATGGCTGTGTGCTGAGCATGGGGGGCCATTTTGTTTTTATTTTCACATCTTTAGATTCTGACAGGAGGCCCAGAAGATAGCAGGTTCTTGGTAAATATTGGTTGGATGAATATAAAAGTGACTGAGATGAGCACTGTGCCCGGGGCATCTGACACCAAGTCAGTGAGTGAACTGTGGGTAGCAGACAGTAAAGGGGCTTCACGGAAAGATGATTAATTGAGGCATTTATGTGTTAACTCACCACACTGTGGCACTCTGAAAGCCTGTAGGAGACTGTCAATCTCCTTTTTGAGTTGTCCTTTTAAGCATTGTAACCTCAATTTGACATCATTAGGCTCCTGAGCTCTCTCATGCTGATTCTGTGGTTTTCTAGAGAAAACTTTCAAATGGAATCAGACATGAATATTGGCTAACTTTGAGGAAGATCACAACACATTTCTCTCCATCAACAAACACTGGCTTTTCTAAGCTGGCCAGTATTTCCTTTCCAGAAAGCAGAAGGGGTTCTAGGCATATGTTCAAGGCCAGCGTTCCTGAGCTGTGCAGTAATTGCAGGCAGCTACTGCCTTCCCACATTTTACAGGTGAGATTTTTACATAAATGAAAATGCAAGTGCTTAAAGGATAACTTAGTTTTATTCACATTTAAAGAAAATCCCCATAGGTATAGTGGTGTTCACCAAAACATGCCACAGAAATAAAGTGTCCTGTATTGCTCAAGACCAAATCGGATACTGGGACATTGGGTTGTCAATTTGAAAATCAGGAAATTGTTTGTCAAACCAGGATATCACTGACCTCAGAGTACAGACACCTTATGTCAAATAAAAGAGCCAAATTATCTCCTCTTTGCAGCTGATAACCAAACACCAGAGAAATAAGGGATGTTACTAATTTAAAAGAACAGAGGATAATCTTGCTGCCAAGGACCAGCCTTGGCACGGAGAGGGGTTCTGAGAGGAGTGTCTGGGAGCAGCTAAAAGAACGACTGCAAGTCAAATCTTGGATCCAAGCTGATGGCCTAGGTTCTGCTGAGATGGCTTTACAGACTGCTCTTTGTCTGTCTCTGTGTGTCTCTGTCTCTCTGTCTCTCTGCGTGTGTGTTCTGCTCTGCTCTGCTCTAGACAGCTTTTTCTTGCTATTCTAAAATGCTCTGGTTGAGACAGCTCTCTCTACTAGCTAAAATTCTAAAAGCTATCTGGATAGCTCATGGCTTTTCTGACCAGCTATAAAAAATTATTGGACCTTCAGTAAAGAGGTGGGTTGCTCTCCAAAGATCTCCAGACAACTCTGATCTCACTAAGGAAAATTTCTAAAGAACTGCTATCTCTTTTTTGCTAGCTTATCTCATGCAGAACAAAAGCCCAGTTTTTTATTTACATTTCAATTAGTTAGTTATTCCAGGTTTCCCTTTGATTATCTTATGAATCACCATCCTGTGACCCTAGCCCTTTGATTCTTAAGAGACACCAAATCTTTCCAGAGAGATCTGTCTGCCTTTGTTAAGCACACAGGATAAACTAGTAGGGTGGGACCCTGCCCTGAAATTACCATTTCTACCACACCTTAGCCTAACCTCTACTCTGTCATAGGCTGATTTTGAACTCTGGAATCTTCCTGCCTTTGTATCTGCCTGTCTTTGTATTTTTCTGACAATCTGGCTAATAGTATATCTATCTCTGTTCCTTTAGATTTTCGAAGCCCCTCATAATTCACATTGCATCCTTATATTTTGCATAGGTGAGAATATATATTTTGAACATATGTATCTAGAGCTCTTTCCCGTAGCCATAGGCCTTCGGTCCTGAAGGTCCCAGTGTTTACTGCTAGGGTTTTCAGAGACATTAGCCACTCTTTCACCTCCTGGACTCACGCTGTCTGATTATCTTGGAGTCATTAATATTAACAGAGAGGACATTCCTTGAAACAATGTAAAAATATGTACATTATTACAAAACAAGCCTTAGGCCCACAGAAGCCATGGACATCTCCTGGAGGCTCACACCCTGGTCCTGTTCCAGGGACAGGAGCCTTGTCACTCTGTCCCCACCAGGGTCACCCTGGGCTTGGCATTTTGCAAACAAAAACCACATTTACGTATTCACAAATATCCATGTATGTACCCATATGCCTGACCTATGTATCTTTAAAATACTAAAGGAGTGGTAAGGATTATTTGTCTACTAATGTGAAATGACATTTAAGAACTATCTGGATGACAGGGGCCCTGTTTAAAATGTTAATTCTGCCCACCACTTCACTAGACATTACACTTCTGTTGCCATGTGGTTTTCAGGTACTTAACTGCAGACATTGAAATCAACGCCTTTACTGCCCCTTAAATGTTAAGGTTGCTATCAATCAAGCAGAAAGTAAACTTCCTTTTGTAGCAAGAGGCAGCTGCCTGCCATGGTATGAGGAAAATACCAGCAATGCCAAGGGCCTGCAGCTGTTCTCTTAGTAATTATGAGCAGGGCAAAACAGCCAGTGTTTGTCTCACATTATATTATTTGTAAAAGCACTGTGATGGGGGAAAGATGAGACATACCACCTAAGTCATGTGCCAGGCCTTCTTCCTGCCACCCACTGCACCCCATTCCTCCCCTCATTTGGGCTGCCTTTTGTCCCCTTGGAAAGCAGGGCTGGGAACTATTACTTCAAAGGGAGAGAGAGAGAGAGAGAGAGAGAGAGAGAGAGAGAGAGAGAGAGAGGGAGAGGATATCTCACATCACCTCGGAGACAGGATGTACCTTCATTTGAGAAAAATCACCATCAGAGACCCATGAATAACGTGAGAGAAAGGAAATATCCCTTTGTGGTTTTGATTGCGGTAGACGATGAGTTGAGGCTATCACTAAACCAAATATAAATGTCCATGTCTGTTCAGTGGCACAACATACACAAACCAAATGAGGTACTCTTTGCCATAGTCTCCTCCGGTTCTGATGGAGGAGTAGGAAAAATCAGTGCTAATCTCCTGTGGCTCAGAAAGACCTCAGGTCTCCCTTGCTTAATTCTCTGGGCAGCAGCTTTTCTGGAGGAAGGTTATGGAGGTGTGACAATGATATGAAAAACCCAGGACAACTCGTACTGTAGTGGTGGGAGGCCCTTTCAAGGAAACTTGAGCTACTGGTGCTTGCTGTGGAGGAGAATGTATCTTTTAGGCCACACCCTTTAAAGTAGGCATTACTCTGAAACAAAACAAACAACACGCAAACATATCATAGTGGGTAATGGATTATTGGTCCACCGTCACCCTGAGATCTGTTCGCTGTGATGAGCTTCTCCAACTTATCGGGCTGTGATGATGATTGACTAATCAAACCAAAGATAACTAATAACAAAGGTAAAACCTGATGTAGAACACTCAATAGTGACAGTGTTATTTCATGTTAAATGGACTTCCCCACTATGGTGAGTGTAATTTCTCCTGGGACATTCCATTCTCTCAGGAAAGCCCCTCCTCCCTCTAGCCCCTAGTCAGGCTATGTGTGCGCATGCGCCCTTGTGCCTTCGTTCCCAATTCAATTTTGGTTTCATATGGAGTCCATTTTTCAATGCGCAAAACAAAGCTCAAGCCCTTCTTTTGGGAGGAATTTCAAAATTACATCCAGCAGACAAGCTCAAGGTGGCTAAGGCAGTAGTGTGCCCTGCCCAGAACCACTCTGAACCAAGGTGTCCCTTTAGGCATTTGAAGAAGCAGAAGTGACTCTCAGAGTGGTGGCTGCCTGTGCAGGAAGTGCCAATAGATGGAGTCCCCTGACCAGGAACATTTAGGGGCTATCTTACTCTCTCCCACATTGCAGCTTCCATGGTCTGTTTCAATCAGGGTTGATAAAGATCTAGAGACTGTGGCCAGACACTGAAGGGGACAGAGCTGGTGAGTCTCCTGGGTGTTTCTTAAGGCTAAGAGAGCTGGAATGGCATGCTGAACCTGGTGTGGTGGCCCTGGTGGGGACAGAGTGACTTGATTCTTGCCCCTGGGAAAGGGCCCTGGTGTGAGCCTCCAGGAGATGTTGATGACTGCTGCGGCTTAAGGCTTGTTGGTGTAACAATGTATATATTTTCTCATTCTTTCAAAGAATGTCCTCCCTGTTAAGGTTAATGATGCCATGATAATCTGAGACCGAATGAGTCCAGGAAGTGAAGATGTGGCTACTGTCACAGCAAAATGGGACCTTCAGGACGGCTATGAGGAAAAGCACTAGATACATGAGTTCAAAAATATATAATTTCTCAACTATGAAAAAATATAAGGATGTAATATGAATTATGAGGATTCATAAGTCTAAAGAAAAGAGGCAGCTACACTATGAGCCAGCTTGTCAGAAAAATACAGAGGCAGGAAGATCTCTGAATTCTTTTGCAATGTTAAGGTAAAAAGGCTTGGTCTCCCTTAAGGATCAAAGTGCTGTGGTCTGGAGATGCTGATTCATCAGAAAACCAAAGGGAAACCTGGAGTATATGACTGAATTGATGTATAAAATAAAGGACTGGACCTGTGTTCTGCAGGACATGAGCAATCCAGAGAATTTTTTAAGATAAAAAGAGAGAACTGCTTGGAGAACAGAGACACAGAAAGACAGACAGACAGACACACACACACACACACACACACTCACATGCAAGCAGGACATGGACAGAGAGATCTCTTAGAATATCAAGCAAGTAGAAAATAGATCTCCAGAGAGAAAGCAGACTGGAAAAGCTGGATCAAGCAGAACACAGGTAGTCAGCTTGGATCCATGATTTGGCTTCCAGTTGTTCTTTTTGCTGCTCCCAGACACCCCTTCTCTTAGAACCCCTCTCCATGCGGAGGCTGGTCCCTGGCAGTGGTGGCAGAGGGGGTAGATGGGTAGTAGAGCAAGGCTGGAGTTGGATCTTACATCAGTCCTGTCCTGTAAAATACCAAGATAAAGTCAAATATTCTACAGGGGCTGGGAAGACATTAGTCATTCAGATTTTGCTAGTTTTTTTGGGAATAGAGTTACCCACCATAAAAAGGTTTTGTCTAAACATTTTAAAGGAACAAATTTATTGTTATAGGATCTTTCTTGGCAGGCACAGAGATATATTTAGGTCAAACCATGCCAAGCAAGGAGAATAACCACAAAACAATATCCAAGATGGAAGTGACTAGGCCAGGCAACAGAATATCAAGGAGTGGAACTCTGGAAAACACTGGGGTCTGACTAGTTAGCAGTACATGGAGGAATGGAGCCCAGCAATGCAGGAAGCACCTTTGTAAGATTAGTGCTCTCCTCCTGAATCCTCCCTCCTTTCTATCCCCTTTCCCTGCCCTCCCTCACCTTACTACCCCTCCCCCTTGCTCTATTAAAGTCACCTTGTATCTGGTTTTTGTTGTTGTTTTGTTTTTTTTTTAAATGGGAATCAACAGTTTGGTGACTCCCAATTCACCATCACACATGTGAATGATATTGCTTTAGACAAAAAGAGACAGATGAGGTGATTACGGCAATGCACACACACACACAGTATCCTAGCACGTGGGGGGCAGAAGCAGGAAACTGTTGAGTTTGAGAATAGCCTTGGGTGTAGAGAATTGTCTAGATAGCAAGATCACGCCTCAAATAAAGAGAAATTGAAAAGGAAGCAGAAGAAAGGGAGGGTAGGGAGGGGAAGGAGGAAGAGGAGCTTCGGAGTTGCTTTGGTCATAGTGTCTTAACACAACAATAGAAATGCATCTAAGACAGAGGGTTAACAATATCCTGGCCGAGTTTCTTTCCTTATCTAACATATAAATGTTCTCAGAAACTATTTTGTATGCTGGATGCCACACTGGTCAGCAACTTTTCTTGAGGGTGGCAGTATAACTCAGTGGTAGGGTAAGTCTGAGACCCTGGCTTCAATCATCAACACCAAAACAAACAAATAAGCAAACAAACAACTGGCCCTCTGGCAAGGGCTGGCTATGCTGACAGCACCTGGCACGGAGTCTACAACTTGTGTGTTTTTTTAAAAAGAGGACCATTTTCCACCCACTGTTTGGAACTCAAGGTCTTTGCATGACATTGGATTAGAATCTTCTCACAATTTCCTCTCGATGCCCTGCCTGCTCGCCTGGGAAGTAGGCATCTGGCCTTCTCTGAAGCATATTGCAAATACCTGAAGCTCTGAGATCTGAGCTCTCCAAGACTCTTGTCAGAAGGAAACATATTCAGAAGGCTGATTGAGGGCTGGGAACAGGTGGCCTTCCTTCTGAAGGATGAGGTCATCCTCCACAGAGGCCAACCCCCTGGCCAGGCTATAGGGTAGGTTCTGAGGCCTTAAGGTTGTGAGCCTCTTTCTTCTGGACAGAGCTGCAGAAACAGAGAAAACAATCTGTGCTTCTACTTGTGAATTCTGGGTTCTAACTGTGTCTTCTTCCTACACTCTAGTGTCTGGCTTTCTTTTCCTTTCAGTCATGCTTTGGCCAAGGCATATTGCACAACTACTCATTTGGGCCAAGGGTTTAAAGTCTAAGATGAAGGAAGTTAGGGGGTGAGACTCGACAAAGAAGTCTCACAATCAATCAATCAGTCAATCACCAGACTTTTGCCTTCTGATGCTATCTTTTTTCCCTCCTCTTCACAAAAATGAAATCTGAGGATTTGAGATGAGTATGCTAGAGAGAGCCGAGTCAAATGCAGGCAGGAATGCTAACTCTGACTGTCAGGAGACAGGAATGCTAACTCTGACTGTCAGGAGACAGGAACGAGGAACTGTAAGCTCACAATCTAAGCTATAATAGCAATAATACTAACAATAATAACAACAGAAGCATAGGCACAGAAAGAAGTATTCTAAATAGATGGCAGAAGAAAAGACATGATTTGCGCTTGTCATTTACGGGTGTATACCAACCCATGAACTAATTGTGCTTGGAGTCCACCTTTCTACTGAAATCAACAGCCTAAGGAACAAATATTGTCTGGATGCTTTCATAAATGCTTGGTCTAGTGAATGCATACAGAGGAAAATGCTGAGCAAGTGACTCATCTGGTCTAAGGGCTTCCTAGGAGTTGGGGATAGAAGCTGGCCAAGGGGTTTCCCTACTAGAGTCCCTTAACTATGCTGATCCTAAGCAGCAGGTGTAATCAGATAAGGACACTATGGTAGAGAGGGGAGGGGGCAGGCTGCCCAGGTGATTAGGAGGAAGAAGACATGAGGGGATAAGGCAGGAACAGTCCTGTAATGAGGAGAAGTAGGCCAGAATCTCATCCTGCAGGCAGGAAACAGTGCAAGTGCACACTGGGGGAGTGGGGGTGGGATTCGGTGCCTTTTTTTGCCCAGGACAAGTGTACAGGGAGAGCAATGATACCAGACAGAGTCAACAAGTTCTTCCCAAACATTTCTAGCACTCTGTAAAATTCTTAAGTACTTTTCCTCACATTTTTTACTTACTATTTCTCTCTCTCTCTCTCTCTCTCTCTCTCTTTCTCTCTGTGTGTGTGTGTGTGTGTGTGTGTGTGTGTGTGTGTGTGCGCGCGCGCGCGCGTGTGGTCAGAGGACAACTTACAGAACTTGTTCTCTCTTTTCACTGTGAGGTTGTCAGGGATTGAATTCAGGTCATCTGGCTTGGCAGTAAGTAACTTTATCAGCTTGGCCAGCTCAATACCATTTCTTTTTTTCTAGTTTGTTTGTTTGTTTTTAGAACCTCTGCACTGGTTTCTCAGCCAAGAATCCATTAAATTTTTGACATTTGTTTAGTCTGTTTTATGCTAGTTGCTGCCCCAGGTCATATGGCTAAGTAGTGAATAAGACAGGCCTCTTTCAGGAAGTTACTAGCTTATGAGATAAGTCAATCAATATTAAGCAATAAGTATACTTTCTGATCCTAAGTGTATGAAAAAATATGATGAAGTAATGTTATAGGTACCTGGAGTATCCCTCATAAATTGGATGGTTTAGTTGAGAGAAGACTCTATGGGGAGATGGCCTTTGGACTGAGACCTCAAACAAGCTATGCAAAGAACTGGGGATTGAGGTGTCAGTAGCACAGGACCCTGTGCAAGATCAAGCCTAGGATGTCTAAGAAAGAACAGAGTAGCCCCTGGGGTTGATTCTAGGAAGGGGAAGGGTGATCTGAGGCCAGTAGAATTAGGCTTGAAGCATGGCATATCTTCATTCAAAAATACTAGCTGTTAGCATTCTGTCTAAGCTCCACCCCACAGTTACCTGGCAACAGCCAGGTGGGCCTGGCCCATTATAAAAGGGGCTGTTTGCCCCTCCTCTCCTATCTCTTGCCTCTCTCTTGCATCTCTTATCTCTTACCTCCCCCATTCCCTTACCCCCTCTCTCCACATGGTCATGGCCGGCCTCCACCTTTCCACTTCTCTACTCTCTCCCTCTCTCTGCCTTTCTCTGCCTCTACTACCCTCTTAACTCCCCTCCCTATGCCCTAAATAAACTCTATTCCATACTATACCTTCCTGTGTGGCTGGTCCCTCAGGGGGAAGGGATGTCTTGGCATGGGCCCGCTGAGGCACACCCTTCCTCCACACCTATCTCCCCATACCCCCATAAAAAAAATATATATATATCTTTATCATTTTTATAAACACATCGCTAGCATCTACTGTGTGTAGGGCATTGTCAAGGATACAAAATGGAAATGTTGATTCTCAACCTTCCTAATGCTGCGACTCTTTAATATGGTTCCTTATAATTTGGTGACCCCCCAACCATAAAATTATTTTTCTTGCTACTTCATAACTGTAATTTTGCTACTGTTATAAATAGCAATAATGCTAAGTGTGTTTTCTGAGGGTTTTAGGGTGACCCCTGTGAAAGGGACGTTCAAACCCCCAGGTCTAGCTGAAGGATTTTGTGCCCATAAAGGAAATTAAAAATTTATGAAGGATAATAGATGGCCCTCAAATAATTTTATTACATGCTAGAATGCATGTACACGCTAGACAAAACCGCAATGCAGGTACGTGAGGGGTTTTCGGGGGGGGGGGGGCAGTCATTGCAACACACTCCCCTGAAGACCATTTAGAGCCGACAGCCAATTGCATTCCTCTCCTAGATCAGGGTCACGTCCACAAAGAGGTGAGTCACTTAGCCCACCTTTTCCAGAGCGTGTTCCTTCTCGGTCTGGGTTGGGTGGGGCAGGGCCACAGGAATCCCCCGCCTAAAACTGTTGGCTCAGAAAACCCAGACAGGGGAGCCCCGAGCCCAGGCTCTAACACCTGATTCACCCAGGGAGTCAAGGCCTGAGACACTGCCGGTAACTGGCACCAGGGAGCCCCAGGGGAAACCGCCTTTAGGGACTTGGGGACCCCCTACCGCTGCGACCGCCTCCGCCCCCGGCGCGCGTGCGCAAACAGCAGGTTTGGAGCCCTGTGCTCGTGCGCGAGCAGGAGCGCGTGCTCGCTGGGCGTCCGGCCGCGGGGGCGAGGGCTGCTGTCCCCGACGTGCCAGAGCCGGACAGTAATACCGTGTCCCGGGTGGAGCGCGCTGCGAGCGCCGCCCTGGCACCGCCTCCCGCTGCCCCGCCCGCCCGTCCGGCTGCGCGCCGTCTCCTCCCGCGAGCACGGAGCGGCGAGCCCGGCGCGGCCATGGGGAGTGGGATGAGCCAGGTAACGTCCGGTCCCGGCCGCACCCTCCTTCTGCAGCTTCCGCAGCCCTGACCCTCACAGCGTGCCTTTTGAGAGCCAGGACCCATGCTGGAGATGGTCTGTCTCCCTCCCCTGAGACCGGGCCCCTTGACGTCTGCCACCCACAGCATTGGTGAACCGGGCCAGATGGGCGGCTTCTGTAATTTCCTCTTTTCCCCAGATTTGTGTGCGCGTGCATAGATAAGCCGCTCTGGTGGGGAAGTTCACGGAAACCCTAGAACTGACATGGCTATCGGTGTCTGGAGCTGGTTGACCCTGGGTTGTGGGGCTTCCGTAGGGCAACCTGTTGGCTGGCTGTTGTGGCTGCAAGGCCTTTTAGAAACTCTTTCCTTGCCCTTGTGGTGGCCCAAACCCTCTGGGCTAGTTTCCTCACCCCTACCCCCTAGCCTGAGGATAGTCTGGCCATGACAATCCTCTGTGTTCTATTTGTGTCAGCCTCAAGGTTAAGGAACTTGCTGGTTCAAAGAGAAATCTTATTAAGGTTTTTGATGCCCAGGACTAAGACAAGTATTTTGAGTACTCCTGGGTTTGGTTAGCTTCTGGCGTTACCCCCACCCTTGTCTCCACTTACTTTATCCGTCATGTTTATGGGTTCTAGCAGTGTGTCTCACTTTCTCTCTTCCTTTCTTCACCCTTTCACATTGTCTCTGCTTTGTGGTGAGATGCTCTGAAGTGGTTTAGTTATTTCCATGGGAATGACTATTGAGGCAGACATCCATGACCAGGGGAGGGGTCGAACATGTCTTTGATGGAAACCTGCCTGCTCCTTGCACAGTCTCCATGTTTTTATATGTTGTGACTTTTGTGTGTTGGTGACTAAGATTTATTTTTTATTTTATTTTATTTATTTATTTATTTTGCCAGTGATCAAATTTGAAACAAACTCCCTCTCTTGGATTATGTTCCCATTCACACAGGGATCGTCCATCACACTGAGCTTTCTGCTTTTAAAATTAGACTGGTGAAGATGTCCGTCTGTGCTGCAGGCTTTGTTTGCTTTCCCACTGGTTGTAACTCAGCTTTCCTTATGTATTTCTAATTGACTCCACTGTTTACAGTCCCTTTCTGCATTTGGTTTCTAGTATTTTGTATTATAATTGAAAGAATAGGTTTAGGTATACAATAATTGATTGCTTAAGGCGTATATTCTTTTCCACTCTCAGCGAAGGTGATAGGATTCATGTCCGCATGTCCATATTTACCTTTATAGTAGATTCCTTGACTATTTTATTGTCATGACTATCTTGTACAGACACAATTCTAGTGTAGAAATGGAAAACTGTACGAACAGTGCAATTTAGATGCTTCAGTGGTTCAGTACTTACTGACTGCTGAATATATGTCAGGTGTAGTGCTTTTGAGAGCAGAGGGAGGAAGCCAGCACAAAGGACCAAGAAGTCCGTTTACAGACCTCCTCAATGGAGGACAGTGTTTGTTCAGTACAGATACAATGTGAGCCAGATATGTCATTTAATTTTTCTAATGAAATGTCTTGGAAAAGTTAGAACAGATGATGATCATGTAAAGAATATTATTAAGCTGAGCATATTTAAAACATTTCAACACGTAACCAGTACATAAAATTATTTATGTAACACCTTTTTTCCCCTGTGGAGTCTTAAGTTCTTATTAGGTACTTGCTACATTTTAAATGCTCAAAAACCAACTATTGAGCTGGGCAGTGGTGGCGCACGCCTTTAATCCCAGCACTTGGGAGGCAGAGACTAGAGGATTTCTGAGTTCAAGGCCAGCCTGGTCTACAGAGTGAGTACCAGGACAGCCAGGGCTACACAGAGAAACCCTGTCTCAAAAAAACCAAAACCAAACCAAACCAAAACAAAACAACTATTGGCTAATGAGCACTGCCCACCACAGATTACTATGTCTCCATTCCGGTGTATGGGCTGAGTAGGATGGGCTAGTTTATCAGGCTCTATAGATCATTTCCAAGGTGTAGGGAAAGTTGATATCAACTTAAAGAGGATCTCTCCCGTCCAGGCAAAAGATCCCTGGTTGAGTAAGCATCTTAATCTGTGATCAGAGGGAATTACCAGAATTACAAGGGAATGGAGTAGAGAAGCAAATTACTGGATGCTGGTAACCAAGGCCTTACCCAGAGGTCTTGTGTGTATTATTGTCTAACTTGGGACAGGGTTTCCGTTTTTTTTCCCCAGTTGGGAAAAGAAAAAAAAAGAACAATTTATTTACAGAATCGGGAGAAGGTGCTAACTATGGAGATGTGATTCTAAGATTACAAAATGTGTGTTGTCTTAGACTGTAAGAGCACACTTGGGGGCCAGAAGTGAGGGTCCCAGGCTCTGATATCTTGTCCTCCAGTAACTGCCAGTATTGTTTAGCTCACAGCATTCTCCTGACTGGTCTGGTGGCCTCTTCCTCCACCCCCCACCCCCACCCCCATGCCTGCCCTGGCAGGCAAGGATCTTGTCCTGGCATTTAGTGGGAAGCCAGCTCTCCCTTTGGTTGAGATTTTTCACGAGAAGCCCTCTGTTGCTAAGAGGGCAGGGATATCAAAAGGTCCCATTTTCTCTTCCTGGATTCATAGATGCATAAAACTAAAAGACCTTCAGTGGTTAGCATAATCCAGTCTCTGTTTTCTCTCTCAGATATGTAAAACAAGGCCTCTCCCGGTTACTACTCAGATTCTTAGGAAAAGCAAAGGAGAGTTTTAGGTGAATTTTTACAAACTGAAACTAGTATCTGGGCTCCGTGATTATAGTCCTTGATTTTGGCCCCTGCTGAGCACAGTGGTGTGTCAGGCTTGGGTGTGGCTGACATCCCTTTAAAAGGACCTTCTGTGTGATGCCAGAGAGGAGTGAGGAAAGGATTGTCATCCAAAGGAGATGCATGCTCCAGGCATAGAGAAGGGTCCTCAGCAACTGGTCACTTGATGTTTGGGATGGCATTGGTTGGCTGTGGAGGCCTTTGTGTATCACAGGGAGTTAAGATAGGCCTCTACCCAGTGGATGCCATTTGTGTTCTCCTACACTGAGGTGACTCAAAATCTCTGGACCTTATGTTGTCCATCCTTCTCTTCCCCTAGAGGGGTGGGGGGAACATGTTCCCAGTTGCCCACCTCTGGTCTTGCATTCTTTGTCTCAAAATCTCCTGAGACTTGTTTGACTTGGAACTGAGTAGTTATCAAAGAGTAGGCGTAATCCTTCGGGAAGTACTGTTTCAGTACGGGGAGGAGCTGGAAGTATCACATTTTTGTCCTGCTAAACACTGTTTCCATTGTCACCAGCTAACTGAGCTATGTTACTCATTCATTTATCTGTCCATCTATCCATCCGTTCACCATTCAAGTTGTACTACTCCACACCTGCTGCTGCTTAGGCTCCGTGCTAGTTCCTATAGTGGGGAAAAAAATATGGAAACATGAAGACTCTCCCCTAGGCATTCTTTCTAGTCATGAAGGACCCACTTTAGAAAGTGAACATGTTTGGGCTGGTGGATGGATATTTCACCATAATGATACTATCTTTCCTATACCTTCTGAATCTTCTCTCTCTCTCTCTCTCTCTCTCTCTCTCTCTCCCCCTCCCTCCCTCCCTCTCTCTCTCCCTCCCTCCCCCTCCCTCCCTCCCTCCTTCCCTCTCTCTCTCTTTATAAAATCTGTTTTAATTGAACATAGGTCTTCATTTATAGTAGGCAAAAGCTCTACCACTGACCTGTATCTCCAACCCTTTTTTGATTTATTTTGATTTAAGACCTTGCTATTATGGCCCAGGCTGGCCTTGAACTTGTGATCCTCTTGCCCTAGACTCCCAGGTAGCTGGGATTACAGGCATGTACTTTGGTGCCTACTCTTTTCTTCTTTAGCATTACAATCTTATTTCACATTTCATAGAACAGATGCTTAAGTCAATAATGTAAGAATACACAAGGACACTTAGATATGTCTTTTTATGAATGCTTACCAGGTAAATCTGTGGCCAAAGGATATTGAAAACTCTATGATAGTTCACCTCTCAGGGAATCTACCAGAGTTTTTCCAAATGTCCTTGGGTTTAAAACCCAGAAAGTCTTTTTTGACCTAGAATGAATCCAGATGCCACACACACTCAAAACTGTGCTTTATGCCAGCTGCTTGGTCAGGAGTTTCTCACATCTTTTTGGGTGGGGAATCTCAGATTTTATGGCATCCTGAAGAACTAAGAAAAGTTTAAAAATAAATCCAAACATTCTCTGCCTCAGAAAGCAGAATTCATTCAGACATAAGCAAAGGATTTGAGTTTTTTGCACTTTTGTGAGGCTGATGTTATAGTTGAGTAATATGTCAGTGTGAAGGGTATTGATCAAAAGGAGCTATGAACCCCTAGATGCTTTCATGTGATCCCAAAGTGCCTTTCAGGGTTCTGCTTTTGTTGCATTGTATGTTGTCTGCTGACAGACAGGCACCTTTCTGACCAGGGGCTTCCAGAGAGCCAGTTCCTCTGTGGTTTGCATTGCTATCTTACCAACCCCCTATTAGCATGCCACATGGTCGAAAGGGCTATGTCCAGCCTTGGTTTGAATGTGATTCGTGCCCACACAAGGGTATGTTAAGTCTTAATCCTAAATATATCAGTACAGAGAGGGGATAGGTCCCATAGGAGGCATTTGAGACATGAGGCAGTGCTCTTTTCAATGGATTGATGTTTTCTTCTCAGAAATGGGTCAACTGTTGAGGTTCAGCCTCTCTCTTCCACTTGTACTGACTTGCCCTTCCACCACAATTGCATACCAGAAGCTGAACAAGGTGCTGGGGCAATGTTCTAGGGCTTTCAGAACAGCAAGCCCAACCAAACCTTTCCTCTATAAGCTGCTCAGTTTTTTGGCACTTGACAGTAGCAACAGAAAATGAGCATATACCTGCCTGATTCTTCAAGGTCAGCCGGAAAGTAAGGAAACAGAAGTTCTAGGTACTGATAACTGTGGTGAAGAAAATAAGACAGGAGAACAGAGTATGATACAGAGGTTGTGACCAGAAGAGACATCTCTATAGGAACCCCGCGCAGGGAAGGTGGCCACCAGAGACAGAATGATAACTCTGAGGGACAAAGATGATCAGAACCAAATCTGTGCTTATTCTTCTTATGATAGACTTTTTTCCTGTGACCCATCCTGCTGCATACCAGGTGCTGATGTCTATGTTCGCACTGGTCCCCTGTGTTGTTCCAGTAAACACTGCTCTGCAGACTGCTCTACAAACCATCTTTCTGCTGGAAAGTCATTCCAGCTCCTTTGCTTTCTTCTCTCTTTCTCTGTGCCCAGTGGTTACCAACATTGACATCAGTCAAGTGGTGAATCAGACTTACTGTCTTTAAATCACAAAGCCGACTGGCTGAGAAATCTTCCCAAGTACTATTTAATCTGTTAGAAACCAGCCTTCCTTGATTTGTTTTGTAATTCTATATGGAAGAGAGCCAGAGTCTTAACTACAGAAATGAGTGGGAGCAATTTGCTTACTGGTCCAGCCTATGACTTCTAGCTCACTGTCTTGTGTAGAAAACAAAGTTAAAAGATGACCGACACAGCCCTGTCCTTTCCTTGTAGAACATGTAAAGTCCTCATCCTCCATGGTTGTCAGTAAACACTCCTTTATCCAGACTCTTTCCCGAGGCTCTCTTTATGGCCTGCTTAGTTTCACATAGCTTTCAGCAAGAAATATAAATCATGTGCCCTGTCAGGAAGACCTTATCAGGTGAGCTATCCCATGTCTTAGTTCTCAGCCCCATACTGACAGGTACCTTCTCCAGTCTCATCCACATCCCAGAAGGTGACAGGATAGACCTGTAAATTCAGCTGTAAGGACATAGACTGAGTCCACTAATGTAGTCATAGCCTACCATTTGCTAGATCCATGGTATTTTTGTAGCATTCGCTGCTTAAGCACCATTCACCTGTGTCTCATTCCTGTACTAGATATAGTTAGACTTGCAATGGCTGCTTCTATCCTAAGGACTTTTAACATTCCTTGTTGGCACTGTTCCCTAAGCAAGACAGTGCATGACTGTTGGCACAGCATGTATAGTATGCCAGCTTCTATGGTCATCTTGATATGATCGAACATATATGCTTATTAATACAATGCCGTTTTCAGAAGGGACCATGTATCGTTTGATGTATGTGTGTCCTAGAACCAGTCCTTGAAGGACCCTGACGCAGTAGCACATAGAGGTCACACACTGTGTTCATTGGCTACAGTCAAACCACAGATGGACCTTCTTAATAGATCTTACAGTTAAGGAATTTTAAAAATTAGGGTAAAAATGGCTATTTTCCAGAAAGTCTGGATGCCAGCACTTGGGATCCCTGCCTGTGTCCATGGGGCCAAGTTAGAGGTATACTATTGCTGGGGGACACACTAAGGGTAGGACTGAGATGAAAATATGGGGAAGCCGGTCTTGGAAGTTCTCAGTGCCTGGGTGCAGAATCTACCTACAGTCTGTGCTGAAAGCTGTATGTGAAGACTGGAGCTTAAGAGGATCCAGTAAGGAGCAGGGAGTGGGATCAGGGCAGAAACTTGTCTTTCCACACAGTGTACTTTTTATTTATTTATTTATTTATTTATTTATTTATTTTTCTGTTGAAAGTTCATACTACTGCCTGTGCTGCCAAGGGATACAATACACTGAGTGGCTTCTAAATTATTGTCCATGCTCAGATCACATGCTCATACTAGAGCTGTAAAGTCCCATGGGAGCTGGTATCTGAATCCCTTTCGGCCTCTGTAGTAAGAGTTGAGCTCTTTAGAACTCCGGAGGAAGGTAAGAATGTAAAGCCTACCCTTGCAGATATCTACCAGTCCCATTGACAGAGGTGCTGAGGTAGAGAAACCCTGTATTTCCCACATGACTTTATCTTTCTTCTTTTTTTTTTTTTTTTTTTTTTGCCATGACTTTCCAAGGGACATTAAACACTTTCACCCATCCTAAGTTTCTCGGTAGCATTTCATAACACTTAACCCAGAGCCCTGAAAATGTGGAGTATCCTCAGTGTAGGACCAAGTCTCCTAACTTACCCCCACTGCCTGCCTTCTCCCTCATTCCTACATAGGACCCGTGTGTTCTCTTCTTGACTAGGCCTTGTTCTTAGTCCATGGGGTACAGTAGAACCAAAGAATTAGCTACGCCAGTTCACAGACTCCCCAATCCCTGGCATCTACCAGTGAACCTCCTCTTAGTGATGTTTTTCCTAGCCACTCCCTCATTCTGTCCCTCTTTTATGGGGAGTTGAGTTAACCTTTCCCTTGTCTTCAATAGAGTCTTCCTTGCCATTAAAATACTATGTTTGATAACAGGTAGGTGTTCGTATCCCCATGTGGGTGTGTATATCTGAGTACAGGTGTCCAAGGAGGCTGAACCTTTGGTTGTCCTGGAGCTGTAGTTACAGACAATGTGAGCAGTGTGGTGTGGGTGCTGAAGACTGAACTCTGGTCCTCTGGAATAACAGCAAGTGCTCTTAACACTGAACCATCTCTCCAGCCCTGTCCTTGCCATTTCAACAAGTGTCAGCATAACGTCCTACTCAGCATTGATCGTACATGTCTCCGTTCCCATATGGTTGAATTGTGATGGACTTAGGAGCATTTGTTTTTCCAGTATTGCCAGATTATGTAAATCGTCCAGAAGAGACATGTTCTAAATGTCCCCTTTAGAATTTTGATGTCACATCCTAGTAAAGACTGGAGACCCTGGGGAATGGGAGATGAAGGAGGAAACGCTCCAGGTAGCCAGAGCTGCTGGGGAACCCAGCTTGGTCCATCTGTAAGATGAGCATGCACTATTGTTTTAAAACAGGAATGCATGGTACCTGTTCCACTCAGCTTCATAGAAACAGAGCCCTTTAGGGTAGCACTGAGGAGGCAGGGGCAGGGGGGCTGTTGTGGATACAGCATCTGGGTACCAGCAGAACCAGCAGGCGAAGTGCAACTGGAAATTGTGGCAAAGAGGTCACTGGACATACTTTTAGTTTGTCAGATCTTTTCTGTAATTGGATTGTATTATCTTTGCAAAAGACCGACAAAGATTTGTTTGGTACTTTGAAAATCATGGGGGTGTTTGTGAAATATTGCATCTTAGGTCTGCTGAAGTCTTCCTCCATAGGGGATTGGGGAATTTTCTAGTGAAGCAGAGAAGCAGGCCTGCCACAGTGTCACTGAATGGGTTCATAGAGTGCCGTGGTGCTGTTAGTGGCACTTGGCAGTAGACACTGTGTACAAAGATCTTGAGCATTAGAGGGCATGTTTGCCAGGGCAGTGAGGGAAGCGCAGTGGGAGGAGGGTGGTGTTTTCTCCCAATGCCCAGAGCAGCTTGCCATCCTGCTCATAAGCGCAGGGAGTTGAAAGGTTACAGTGTAAACTTTGAGCAAATAGCCTTTGTAGTTGTGGTCAGCGAGGTGCTGGAAATTAGGAACTAGGTATGGTAGATGAGGGATTAGCCTTGGCTGGGACATCTTCTGAGAGGCTCATCTTTTGGGCAGCAGCACTGTCCACTTGGCATCCTGTGACAGTCATGCCTCTGTCTCTCTTCTAGATCCTGCCGGGCCTGTACATTGGCAACTTCAAAGGTGAGTTATAACTCTGCTTCTTTAAAGATGATACATACATTATGTATCACAACATGGACAGTTCTGGCTATCCATGTACGGGTCAAAAGCCCTAAGTATTTTCACATGGTTGTGTAACCATCATTACCATCCATTTCCAGGACTTTCCCCTCATCCCAGATTGAAAATCTGAGCCCCTGGCCCTCCAGAGCTCAGTGGGTTGGGCACATGTGACTCTGGGTTTGAGACATGTCTGAAACTACCCTGGTAATACCTTTTTGAAGGACTCTACTTTTTGAAGATCTGATTTCATACTTATGAGACTTGATGCTGTGTGCACAGCTCTTTGCCACAGTGGCTGTGGTTGTGGGTTTCCATTTTGAATGTCCATGATTTGAGGTCAGTACGCACCAAAGGTCCACTGTCATCATCCAACCAAGCTGATGAAGGATTTCATGCATGCTCAAGTCGACAGCTGAGCTTCATGAGAGAGAGAATAACCCCAGAGTAGTTCAGCTGTGCAGACGTACTGTGATACAGCAGGGAGCAGGCAGGTATGACAGCAACTCTGGCCAAATCTTGCTCTTCCCTGTCTTCAGGGACCCAGCAGCCCATTGGGTCATGTGAGGACGAGTGGGCCTCTTGATTCACAGATTTACAGTTTTATCTCCAAACCACAGTTTAAAATGGTAAGCTGTTACAAAATCTATTTTATGGGTAATGAAACATTTTAAGTTAATTGTGGTCATAGTTGCACAATTCTGAATGTGCCAAAAACCACTGGCATATATGTATACTCTTACGAAGGTGAGTCTCATGTGAGTCATACTTTTACTTGACCATTGGCAAAAGGCTGAAACATTGTATATTACAGCACAATAAAATTAAATAACAGTTAAAAAAATAGTCCATTAAGTATATTGTCCCTTAATATCTATCTGCTTGGGGCTAGCTCCAGGACCCCTCACAGAAACGAAAACCAAGATCAAGTTCTTTATTTAAAATGATGTGGCATCCACACAGAACCCCAGTGTCTCCCCTGCACCTAAAGCGTCTCTAGAGGATTACTTAATACAGGGTGCGTGTTGTGTGAGAGTTGCACTGTGTTGTTTATGGAGCAATGATGAGAACAAATGTTTGTATATATTCCTCCAAATGTAATCTTCACAAATACCTTTGATCTAATTTTGGTTGCACCTCTGGATATGGATCTCCTGGATACAAGGAGGCAACTTTGTATGAGGTCAAATAATGATTGCTAAAATGTAAATCTTGTAGAACTGGAAGATCATCATGTTAGGTGAAATAGCCAGACTCAGGAATACAAGTGTATCCTCTCTCTCATAGGGAATTGAAACGCAGAGAGAAGGGGCTTAATAAAGAGAAAGGAGACAAAGCACAAATCAGCAGGTGGGGACTGGGTTAAATACGATTAGGATACTTTATATACAGTCACATGTCAGAATGCAACTCGATTGTGCAAATGTTATCTGCCAGTAAGTTTTTCTTAAAATGTAAATTCTGATGGACTTGGAATCTGGAAGAGCCCTGAAGGACAACAGTGTCACAAACCTGCCCCATCTGGCTTTCCATCCAGCATCTGTGGGTTCCAGTGTCTTTAGCTTTGTCTGCATGTCTAAACTGCAAATACAGGAGGGAATTGTGACACTCTACTGTGTGGGTGACTGTGTGGGTGGGTTTCTGAATCACCCCTTTTATTTTAATCTTATTTTTTATTAATGTGTTTGGGGGCGGGAGAGGTGTGTGTGGACCCTCGTGCTATGCTGCCAATGTGGAGGCCGGAGGTCACCTTTGAGGCTTTGGTTCTTTCTTCCTGTGCAAGGACTCCAGGGATTGAACTCAGGCTGTCAGGCCTTCAAGGCTAGTGACTTTATCTGCTGAGCCATTTAGCCAGCCTTTCCCCTAAACTGTTCTTTCTCCTGTTTGTGTCTGTCAGCATTTTGTTCCTATAACGAATATCTGGAGCAATCAACTTAAGAAGAGGAGGTTACTTTTGTTGAGGAGGTTTCAGTCCGCAGTCAGTTGACAGCACATCATGTTGGGAGTGTCCCAGGAGAAGATTCTATTCACCTCATGGTAGCAGGAAGTAAGACAGAGAGGAAGAGACTAGTGCCCTGTTACCTCCTTCAAGGATGTGGTCCAGATGACTTACAAATCACCTATTGTGGATCCACCACCTTCCAGTGGGGCTAACCTGAGGACCAAGCCATTAATGAATGCCTTTGGAAGGCATTCTGCAGGATGCTGTGATTCAAAGCTGAATTACCCTAATTTATTATAATGGTGAGAAGTTGTGGTTGAGATCACTGTGTGTGAAGTGGAAAGCTGCTCTCTCAAGATGGAATTTGAAGCTTTGGTGGTTGAATCAATGAGGAGAATCTTCGAATTAAAAACAGACTTTAACAATACATTTAAAGACCTTTTCCTGACAGTGCAGAATATTTAGAATATTGGTCCTTAGTGTTTGCTCTATTCCAGGCCTTGCTGGGAATGTACATGACCTCCTTTGACTGTAGACCTAGAACTAGGCTGGAACCTAGGAACTAACCTTCCTGATGTGCCTCCCAGAGAGGTTGTGTGTGATAAACCCCTAGACACCCCCCACATGCACCATGGAGAGTAGACATTCTCTCATTCCACATCTCAATAAGCCTGTTTACTGTATATCCCACCATATGCGTTCTGGCTATACATGTTTGTACAGAGTTTCTAGTGTACTTAAATTTAGTGCATGCCCTGGGCAATTTCCCATGTCATCAGATATTCTCAAGGAACATCATGGAATATTCAATTTTTGGCCCTTTTTTTTCCTTGTACCCCTTGGAGGGGTTGGCGAGGGCCAAGCACTCAGAAGAGTGGACCACCTTCTTGTTGAACTCTTTTGTAGATTAGCCAAGGCTTTAAACTCAGAGTATCTGAAAATTAGCCTTTTCCTACAGGGGGAGCTTTAGAAGGGAATGTAATTTTGGTGCCATAGTTTCCTATGAAGATAATTTAATAGCCAGTTGATAATTCTGTATGGAATTTCTAAAAAACATTCTAGATTTTTGTTGGTTTGATTTTGCTGTAACATGGATATAGCAATTATAAACCATGGTCCTGGCTCAAGCTTTACCTCTCTCAGAGTAAGGACTATCCATTGTACTTCTCTGTCTCCTTCAGTAAATGGGTTCTTGGATTTTACTTTCAACCTAAGTAATCCATAATAGGTAACTGTTTTTTAGGTATGTGTGCTTACTCTATATGTCTCGTGTAAAACGTCCTAGTGTACTACACTACAGCGCCGTCCCGGTGTTCTACACTACAGCTCCGTCCCGGTGTACTACACTACAGCTCCGTCCCG